>SJYX01010401.1:11905-37979 GCA_006410675.1 Oreotragus oreotragus | reverse complement strand
CCAATGCTATTCTGATAAGTAGCTGTAGGTCTCTTTAGAGGAAGAGTGGGAAAATGTTTATTGTATACACTTGAAGTGATGTTGCAGGGAGTTTTCTCAAGGGTCATTGACCTCTCCTTCCATCAGTGAATTCTGAGCAATGACTCAGATCTGAAAAATGGGAAAAGATTAATGACTTTCTGTTGGAAAGGCTTCCATAAGCCTTTTGTTCACCTGCTCTTGATCTTTCTTTTTTCTTTTGGTTACATAAGTCAAGTGATACATTTGTTGGCTGCCCATATATTAATGTCTAGCCTGTGGGAGCATGGTCTATTAGCTATCAGCACAGATCCTTTAGGGTCAAAGCCCCTAGCAGCTTTGCTACTTGTGATAAACAAACCCACCTTTCCTCTTCAGTTATCTGCTGGCATGTGGCTTCTGCTATTCCAAAATGCTATCATTCCCATTATCATCAGGGAGCCCAGTTGCATGGCAGTGTGCCTTACCATTAACTTTCACCTTTAGAAGATAACTACCACTGAAATCCTCACTGATCCTATATACTCCTCACTAGCTCATTCCTTCTTACTTTAGTGAAGGGAGTATTCTCTGGATAGGATATCCCTTATAGCTCAGTCAGAAAAGAATCTGCCTGCAATGCAGGAGACCCAAGTTCAAGCCCTGTATTGGGAAAATCCCCTGGAGAAAGAAATGGCAACCCATTCCAGTATTCTTGCCTGGGAAATCCCATGGACAGAGGAGCCTGGCAGGCTACAGTCCATGGCATCACAAGGGTCAGACACAACTGAACGACAAAACCATCAACCATTCATTCTCTGGATTCTTCCAGAGGACACAGACAGCTGACCTTATAGTCTTGTGCCACATCCCTAAATCCTCTGACCATTTTCTCAATGTGCTTCCAAGGCAATTCCACTATCTCCACCCCATTTACTGCAGGCCACTATAATATCAAGGTTCATGGAGATATCCCTTCACTATATTACATCTGGTTCAAAATGTCCTTGCCAGATATTAAATTCTTTTATTTGCTCATCAACATTTGAAAAACTTTCACTGGTGTTTATCTTTCTCCAAAACATAATAAGAAGAAGATTTATTTAATCAAAGGAAAAGGAAGAGAAGGAAGAAGAGAAAATGAAAAAAGAAGAAAGAGGAGGAGAAAGAAGAGGATCATTTGTAGAAGATGCTACTGTGCTACCTGTAGTCTCCACCTGGAAGACTTCAGAAGATATCCCTGGTTTGTCAGAGTCAAGGCCAAGAAGGTGTAGACTATCCGATATTCCATATCTGGAGTCTGGAAGATGGATCCTGCAGCTGACTTGGGCACTCGCTGGTCCTTAGTTTTGTCTAACTGCTGGGTTGCATCTTATTGTTGCCATTGTTGTTCACTTGCTCAGTCATGTCAAACTCTTTGCGACCCCATGAATCGCAGCACGCCAGGCCTCCCTGTCCATCACCATCTCCCGGAGTTCACTCAGACTCACGTCCATCGAGTCCGTGATGCCATCCAGCCATCTCATCCTCGGTCGTCCCCTTCTCCTCCTGCCCCCAATCCCTCCCAGCATCAGAGTCTTTTCCAATGAGTCAACTCTTCGCATGAGGTGGCCAAAGTACTGGAGTTTCAGCTTTAGCATCATTCCTTCCAAAGAAATCCCAGGGTTGATCTCCTTCAGAATGGACTGGTTGGATCTCCTTGCAGTCCAAGGGACTCTCAAGAGTCTTCTCCAACACCACAGTTCAAAAGCATCGATTCTTCGGCGCTCAGCTTTCTTCACAGTCCAACTTTCACATCCATACATGACCACAGGAAAAACCATAGCCTTGACTAGGCGGACCTTAGTCGGCAAAGTAATGTCTCTGCTTTTGAATATACTATCCAGGTTGGTCATAACTTTTCTTCCAAGGAGTAAGCGTCTTTTAATTTCATGGCTGCAGTCACCATCTGCAGTGATTTTGGAGCCCAAAAAAATAAAGTCTGACACTGTTTCCACTGTTTCCCCATCTATTTCCCATGAAGTGATGGGACCGGATGCCATGATCTTCGTTTTCTGAATGTTGAGCTTTAAGCCAACTTTTTCGCTCTCCTCCTTCACTTTCATCAAGAGGCTTTTTAGCTCCTCCTCACTTTCTGCCATAAGGGTGGTGTCATCAGCATATCTGAGGTTATTGATATTTCTCCCGGCAATCTTGATTCCAGCTTGTGTTTCTTCCAGTCCAGCGTTTCTCATGATGTACTCTGCATATAAGTTAAATAAGCAGGGAGACAATATACAGCCTTGACGTACTCCTTTTCCTATTTGGAACCAGTCTGTTGTTCCATGTCCAGTTCTAACTGTTGCTTCCTGACCTGCATACAGATTTCTCAAGAGGCAGGTTAGGTGGTCTGGTATTCCCATCTCTTTCAGAATTTTCCACAGTTTATTGTGATCCACACAGTCAAAGGCTTTGGCATAGTCAATAAAGCAGAAATAGATGTTTTTCTGGAACTCTCTTGCTTTTTCCATGATCCAGCGGATGTTGGCAATTTGATCTCTGGTTCCTCTGCCTGTTCTAAAACCAGCTTGAACATCAGGGAGTTCACGGTTCACATATTGCTGAAGCCTGGCTTGGAGAATTTTGAGCATTACTTTACTAGCGTGTGAGATGAGTGCAATTGTGCGGTAGTTTGAGCATTCTTTGGCATTGCCTTTCTTTGGAATTGGAATGAAAACTGACCTTTTCCAGTCCTGTGGCCACTGCTGAGTTTTCCAAATTTGCTGGCATATTGAGTGCAGCACTTTCACAGCATCATCTTTCAGGATTTGAAACAGCTCAACTGGAATTCCATCACCTCCACTAGCTTTGTTCTTAGTGATGCTTTCTAAGGCCCACTTGACTTCACATTCCAAGATGTCTGGCTCTAGATTAGTGATCACATCCTCATGATTATCTGGGTCGTGAAGATCTTTTCTGTACAGTTCTTCTGTGTATTCTTGCCACCTCTTCTTAATATCTTCTGCTTCTGTTAGGTCCATACCATTTCTGTCCTTTATAGAGCCCATCTTTGCATGAAATGTTCCCTTGGTATCTCTAATTCTCTTGAAGAGATCTCTAGTCTTTCCCATTCTGTTGTTTTCCTCTATCTCTTTGCATTGATTGCTGAAGAAGGCTTTCTTATCTCTTCTTGCTGTTCTTTGGAACTCTGCATTCAGATGCTTATATCTTTTCTTTTCTCCTTTGCTTTTTGCCTCTCTTCTTTTCAGTGCTATTTGTAGTACAGGGAACTATATACAATATCCTGCGATAAACCATAATGAAAAAGAATACATATATGTATAAGTGAATCACTTTGCTGTACACCAGAAACTAACACAGCATTCTAAATCAACTATACTTCAATTTTAAAATGCTCCTCTGAGGACACAACACTTAAGCTGACATCTGAAACATGAGTAGGAGTTAACCAGACAAAAAAGAGAGGGTGGAAGAAGAACATTCCAAGCAGATGGTAGAGCAGGTGCTAAGGCTCTGTGATGGGGGGAGGGGGGCATGAATGTGTCAGTGGAAGTGAAAGGCTAGCATGGAAGAATCAGAGGCCAAGGGAGAAGAAGTCATGAAATAAGGCTAAGGCTGGAGAAGTAGGCAAGGGCCAGGCACTGTGGACCTAAAGACCTCCTTAAAGATTTTGGTAAAATATGGGAAGTCAGTGAAAGAAGAATTGGATGTTTGGAAAAGATCACTTTGGCTGTGCTGTAGATCGTGGACTGGAAGCAGCAAGAAAAGCAAAAATACAAGTGAGGAGCCCTTCCTAGTAATCCAGGCATGAGCGGACAGAGGCTTACACTGCGGGTGTGAAACCAGCAGGGCTTGGGTGATGGGTGGATAATGGGCTAAGAGCAGCTGCTGCTGACATCCTGTGCTCTCCGCATCTCATGAAATTTGCAAGGTTCTTTTGGTTTTGAACAATGGAATCTCATTTTACATAGGGGTTAGATTTTGAAGTCTGTGCATAAGATAAGAATTGCATAGAGTCAAAAGTCACTTTGAAAAACTCTTAAGCCATTCACAAAGTCCAGTGTCTATGGGTTTGTTTACAGAACCATGAACAGGAATTTTTAGGCTTCCCAAAGTTAGAGAGCCATTGAACCAGAATAAAGAAAGAAGAATAAATAATGAAGAACAGCCCATATGCAAATGTACGGGCATTCAAATCACTCTGCCTTTAAAACAACTATGTGAAGCTTTAGCAGCAAATGAAGGGATGGGATAGGGGTGGAGGGAGAGGGGAAATCTACGTATGGAGAAGGGAAAGAGGTAGGAATCTTCAAAATGTTCCGACTTTTCTGAACCATTCAGCATTCATACGAAGCCTTTATAACTCTAACACATACTGATGAATTCCTCTCTTTATTAGGTCACCTGTGTGTAGGATTCCCACTCCAGCATCTATTCCAGCCTCTGTTCCTCCTTCCCTGAAGGTGAGTTCTTTCCCAAGAACCCTGCCCTCATTCCACACCAGATCTACCCAAAACGAGTTATAATAGATTTAAGATGAACTAAGAGTTGGACACGACTGAGCGACTTCACTTTCACTTTTCCTTTCATGCATTGGGGAAGGAAATGGCAACCCACTCCATTGTTCTTGCCTGGAGAATCCCAGGGATAGGGGAGCCTGGTGGGCTGCCGTCTATGGGTTCACACAGAGTTGGACATGACTGGAGCGACTTAGCAGCAGCAACANATGGCAACCCACTCCATTGTTCTTGCCTGGAGAATCCCAGGGATAGGGGAGCCTGGTGGGCTGCCGTCTATGGGTTCACACAGAGTTGGACACGACTGGAGTGACTTAGCAGCAGCAACAGCAGCAAATTAGCTTGGGTCAAGCAGATCCCTTGTGTCAGTCAGGTTACTCTGATAAACAATCCCTTCATGGTAGCAGCTGCACACAGCAAAGATGATTTCTTGCTTGTGCCACTTGCATATCATGGGTTGACTGGGGCTCTGCTCCATGGCTCCTCACACAACTGAATGGAGCAGACATCAGTTCCAACACTGCCAGTCACCAAAGCAGAAGGAAAGAGCTCTGGAGAGGGCTCCACACAGCAATTAAATGCCCAGACATGACATGAGTCACTTTCACTCACAACTCATTGGCCAAAATTAATCACCAGGCTGCACCCAACCACAAGAGGGCCAAGAAGTACAATCCTTCCATGTGTTCAGCAGGTGCGTAGCCAGAAATATTTGACAAACAACGCTAATGACTTCCACATGCTCTAAATGTACAATGACAAGAAAGAGGAGAGACGAGCATTAATTATTAAGTCTGTGTTTGGATCCTGGGCCCTGTGCAACCATGTGGATGAATAAAATGTGCCCCACTCATGCCCCAGGGGGTGAGTCTGTGCCCAGAAATAGACGCTCAGACACATTTGGATCTGTTATCTTGGAAATTAAAGAGATGTTCCAATAGAGGCAGCTGACAGCCTAAGGCTTGGCACTTACCTCTCTACCCCTTCCCCAGGCTCTCCAGGGACCTAATACAGCCTGAGGCACTCTGTCACCAAAAATCTTTGACAGCTCCTGGAAGTGCCTAGGCTAGGAGTACTGAATATACAGCTAAATCCCTGCCCTCAAGGAGCTCCCAGTATAATGATTGTTAATATGCTTTGGTTTCCAAATATGGTCATCAACTACTCCCTTTCAAATCTAGACACAAATAACGCTCTCCCCCATCGTTATGTGAAACCTGTTTCCCCTCGCCTTGAACCAGGCTGGCTAGTGACTTGTTTCGACCAACAGAATGTAGCAGACATGTTGTCCTAAACCTTCTAAGTCCAAGTCTTAGGAGGAATGGTCAGTTCAGTTCTTCCTGCTTGGAGCCCAGCTGCCATATTGTAAGGAAGCCAAAGCTACACTACTAAATGATTAGGGGCCAGAAGGAGAGAGGCCCTAGAGGGTGAGTGGCCGTCTTGGACAGTCCAGTCACAGCGGGACTCCCAGCTGAGCGCAGCCACACAAGCGACCTAAACTTCACCAGGTGGAGCAGAACTCTCCCATCGAGGCCAGTCATGAGGGGAAAAGTCAATCATTATTGGTAGCCACTAAGTTTGGGGTCGGTTTATTATACACCAATAGGTAAATGAAAAACACCATATCAGATGTTTGTGCATGGTTCCAAAGGAGCCCAGAGGAAAAGAATCTGAGAATACCTTAAGAGGTGTTTTAGACTGAGTTCTCTGGGAACAGACTTTGAAACAGAGTTGCATGAGGTTTATAGAGGAACAGAGGAATGCTCTGGAAAGATAAACCTATACAAAGTACAAAAGCTAGCAACAGACCAGCAATGTGGTTGCATCTTTATACCACCTCCTCAGCCAGCACTGGCCAGGGGCAGGCCCTGGCAGGGGGCATAACCTTGGGCAAGGGGGCCCTCTTGCTGAGAAGAGCAGCTGAGGAGAGTTCCCATGCAAGGAAGCAACTAGAAGCCCTCAGAGCAAGTGTTCTCAGCAGTCGCAGGCAGAGGTGCCAACGCCAAAGAGGGGAGCTGGGAGGAGAACACAGTATCTTCCAAAAGAGGTGATTCAGTGGCACTTGTGTGAGGGTAGGGAAGTGTCTGGCGACGTGAGGAAAGAAAGTTTCCAAGCAGAGGAAACAGCAAAGCCAAAGGTTCAGAGCCGGGAACATGCACGGCAGCTACAAAAAGAAGACTACGTAAAAGAGGAGGTAAGAGACAATGCAACAGAGACCAAAGATGGGGCCCTCCTCCAGGGCCGGTGAAGAGCTGCTGAGGGGCTCTAAGCGTGGCAGAGCGGCGACGAGATGCGCTTTAGAAAGCTTCCTCTGTCGGCAGCACAGCGGGGGAACCAGCAGAGTAGAGTCTGGAGGCAGAGGGCCTGCCGGTGGTGCAGGAGAGAAATGAAGTTCAGTGTCCAGCTCCTGCGAGTGTAGCCTGGCCGAGTCTGCAATGACACTTTTCCTTAGCAGGTGGGTTCTGTTGGGTTCCAGAAGGGGGTGGGGAGTAGAACTTGGGGATAAGGGGTGGGGTGTTCATGATGCTTGACCTCTTGTAGGGTAGAAGCCTCTGCATCATCTTCAAGCATGGAGAGCTCTAGCCTCATGTGGGAAGGCAAAGGACACTTGGTTGCCTCGGAGGGCTCAGTGTGACCTGGGATTTGGAGGCATTCAAGTGCATCGGCCCAGATGTCCCTGTCCCAGGTGTGAGAACCCAACTCCCTCCCAATCAAAGCCCTGACCAATCAAGGCATAGCCAACTTGCTATGTTGAGAATTTAATTTTCTCTGGAAATCTCCTACTGTCATAATTAAACCCTGGGCCAAACTTCAGTTTTTTCTGCCCTCCAGCTGCAGAAGAAAGTCTGTTTATCAGATGGCACGAAGGCCCTCTGGCTTTTGCCTTTCACCTCAAATCGGTGATGAATCACCCTGAGCGTTTCATTGTCTTTTTCCAATGCACTGAAAGCCCCCAGCAACAATTATCTAATTCCGTGGTCTTTATCATTTGAAAAGACCCTGGTACTAGGAAAGATTGAAGGCGGGAGGAGAAGGGGACGACAGAGGATGAGATGGTGGGGTGGCATCACCTACTCAATGGACATGAGTTTGAGTGAACTCTGGGAGTTGGTGATGGACAAGGAGGCCTGGCGTGCTGCAATCCACAGGGACGCAGAGTTGGACACGGCTGAGCTATTGAACTGAACTGAACTGTGGTCTTTATCACTATGTTTTCCTCTGAGCCTCTCAAATGTTTGGGATACTACTCCCACCAGTGTGTTCCCTTCCAACATTGCCTGTCCCAGTTCACCAGTAGGAAAAGTTTGAACAATTGCATGGCTGGAACATGTCAGGCTCTGTGACTCCTTCCACCCGCCAACAGCCATGGGGTTCTCATTGCCAACTGGCCAGTGAGTGATGCAACTCCAAACTCCCACTTGAGAGTCTGTTTCCTAGGAACCACTCCTAGCACCAACTGTCATAGGAGGTCAGGTTTCCTAGAAACGGACCTGGAATGGAGATGCGCATGCAGAGGGGCTTACTGGACAGTGATCCCAATACCTACATCTGTGAAAGAGAAAGGCCAGCAGGACTGGGCAGAGGGAGAAAATGAACTCTGATGCGTTCGTAATAGTGACCTCAGTCAGATCCATAGTGATCTCTAGAGCAGGTATAACCCTTCAGAGACATCCCCAAATAAAGCAAGAATAATCATTCAGCCACTGAATTCAAGAGCTTCCTTGGTGGCTCAGCGATAAAGAACCCACCTGCCCATGCAGGAGACGTGGGTTCAGTCCCTGGGTCAGGAAGATCCCCTGGAGAAGGGAAAGGCAGCCCACTCCAGTATACTTGCCTGGGAAATCTCATGGACAGAGGAGCCTGGCTACGCTACAGTCTTTGGGGTCGAAAGAGTTGGACACAACTTAGCAACCAGCCCTGGAGAGTGGGAAGCAAATTTATTCAAGGGAGTGACGAGGGAGGAGCCCATGCAGGAGGCAAAGAGTGAGCAGAAGGTGGGGAAGGAGAGATGATTGTTGTGACCTATTCAGACCACACTAATGCCTGGCTTCCTATGTGGGCCTAATACCTAGGATGAATGATCCTTTAGGAATATAAGTCTTTGAGTATGGCTTGCATAATCTCCATACAAACATTATATGGACACTTATACACAATGAGGTTTTGCAGAGGCAGAGACTCCAGCCATTGGCTCGTGAGCAGATCTTGACACTCATTGCTGCTGCTGCTGCTGCTAAGTCACTTCAGTCGTGTCCGAGTCTGTGCAACCCCATAGACGGCAGCCCACCAGGCTCCCCCGTCCCTGGGATTCTCCAAGCAAGAACACTAGGGTGGGTTGCCATTTCCTTCTCCAGTGCGTGAAAGGAAAAGTGAAAGTGAAGTCGCTCAGTCGTGTCCCACTCGTAGCGACCCCATGGAGACACTCATTAGCCAAGTCTGAATATCAGACTTGCAGAAACAGAGTGTGCCTCTCCCTGTACACCTGGAAGGTCAAGCCACCCCAGCTGGAGTCTTGGCTTTGTCTTCAAGTCTGATCCGAATCTTGGCAGCAACCCAAAACAAAGAGAGCCCAAGGCACGAACCGTGTCATCAACAACAGCTGACATTTATTGATTGCCAGCCTTGTTCCAGGTGTCTGCCAAGTGCTTTACAAACATTAGCTCATTTCATCCCTCTCCAAATCCTGTGAGGTGGGGCATTTCTGTTACCCCATTTCACAGATGAAGAATCAAAGACTCCAATAAGTTAGATAATTTGCCCATAGTTGCATACCTAGCTGGCAGCAGAACCTCAGTGGTGACCAGGTTAGAACCTTGATGTCCTTGAGACAAGCAGGACATGGAGAATGGACAGGACAGGACATGGAGAATGGCTCATTCACTCATTCAGCAAATATTTAGGAAGAGCCCGCTGTAGGCCAAAACTGTTAAAAGCGCTTAAGAAGCCTCAGGGAACTATGCCCACAGAGATCCTTTCCCCTCTGGGCTTCAGTTTCTAGCTCAAGCCATAGATACAGATGATAACTATAGTACTACTGCACTTACTCATTTGTGTATGCTGAAAGGTGAGGTGCATGCTTCAGGATGGCTCCCAGATGCCCCACATCTGAACTGAGGCACTCATTTCCCAACTGTCAGGAGTACTGGTAGCGGATGACATTCTGCTGAGTCCTCCTCCTCCAGACAAACCCTTAGAGAAAGCTGCTCTCCTCCTGGGGGCAGCCCACATCCTACATTTGGTCCATAAGTGGTCAAATAAGTGGGCATCCTTGCCCATAAGTGGGCAAGGATAAGTCCCCCATATCCTTGCCTCAATTCTAGGCAACTCTGAGAGTCAGTCCAGCTCCACATGGGATCAGCTGGGCCTTAGTGACAATCCAGCTCTTCTCTCTGCGCAGTTCTACTGCCTCGCTCCCTAGAGGTCTTCATCTGAGAACTCCCCCAAGAAACACTTTGCAAGCAAAACTATATGAAAGTCTGTTTCCTGGTACACTCAACCTGCAACAGAAAGTCTGCATTCTGTGGGAAAAAAGGAAAACCAGAGTGGAATAAGGGCCTTTGGGAGGGTAGGGGCTGAAGGGGCAGCAGAAAGTAGCATTAAATAAAACAGTCAAGGTGATCTTGTTAAGAAGTGATCAAAGACTTGAAGAAGGAAAGGAAGTTATCCAAGTGGAGATGTGGAAGGAAAGCATTCTAGGAGGAGAGGAAACAGCAAAGACCCAAAGGCAAGAGCACAGCCAGGAGGCCAGTGTGACTGGAGTAGAGAGAGGGAAGGAAAGCAGGAGGAGCCAGGTTGGCGTAGGAAAGGGGAGAGCTCACAGAGAGACGTGCAGCCACTGCAAGGTTCTCCACTGTTTCTCTGGAAGGAGTAGGGAACTGACATGAAACTTCTGACCTGAAACTCCTCTGGCTACTGTGTAGCACAGAAGGGCAGAAGCAGGCCTACCTATTTGGAGGTCTTTGCAGTAAACCAAGTGTTACTGAGTCCAAGTTCATACTGCCCACCCCATGACAGGCCAATAAATCAAGACGAGGTGTTGGAGGAAGAAATAGTGACCTTTTTCGGAAAACGAACAGGCTGAGAAGATGGTGGACTCGCATCCCAAAGACCCATCTTCCCTGAGTTAGAAACGTTTTTGGTGCAGGAATCCTTTGTTCTTGCAGCTCTTCGCTTAGATCTGGTCCAAAGTTCTTATAAACCTCCAACAAGACAAATGTTATTCTCCCTTCTACAGCTTTTTATCTCTGTGTGCACTCAGTCACTGTCATGTCCACCTCTTTGCAGCCCCATGGACTGTAGCCCACCAGGCTCCTCTGTCCATGAAATTTTCCAAGCAAGAATACTGAAGTGGGGTGCCTCTTAGAGAAGACAGCTGCTTCCTGACCCAGGGATTGAATCTGCATCTGTTGCATCTCCTGCACTGGCAAATGGATTCTTTACCAGTAGTGCTACCTGGGAAGCCCCTGGTGGCTCAGACAGTAAAGAATCTGCCTACAGTGCAGGAGACCAGGTTCAATCCCTGGGTCAGGAAGATCCCCTGGTGAAGGGGATGGCTACCCACTCCAGTAGTCTTGCCTGGAGAACTCCATAAACAGAGGAGCCTTGCAGGCTGCTGTGTGGGGTTGCAAAGAGTCAGACACAACTGAGAGACTAACACTTTCACTTTTATCTCTATATGAATGGAAAAGTGTTACACCTTTAAAGGTCAAAGCCCTGAGAATGAGATATCATGTATATTTCAAGTTACAGGCAACATTCTTTTACAGAAGGTGCAGAGCCAGCATGACTAAGCACAGGAAAGGAGCATAAAGGTTAAAGCTAAAGGAACAGATTCTACATGGGGTCAGGTTTGTTCTTTGTGACACAGTCAGTTCAGTCACTCAGTCGTGCCTGACTCTTTGCGACCCCATGGACTGCAGCACACCAGGCCTCCCTGTCCATCACCAGCTCCCGGACTTTACTCAAACTCATGTCCATTGAGGCGGTGATGTCACCCAACCATCTCATCCTCTGTCATCTCCTCCTCCCACCTTCAATCTTTCCCAACATCAGGGTCTTTTCAAATGAGTCAGTTCTTTGCATCAGGTGGCCAAAGTATTGGAGTTTCAGCTTCAGCATCAGTCCTTTCATTGAATATTCAGGACTGATTTCCTTTAGGATGGACTGGTTGGATCTCCTTGTACTCCAAGGGACTCTCAAGAGTCTTCTCCAAAACCACAGTTCAAAAGCATCAATTCTTCGGTGCTCAGCTTTACTTTTCTTTTCTTTGTGACACAAGTAGAGGTCTTAGTAGGGGCAGTGAAGGTGGGGAGAAGTGATAGGATTAGGAGTGTATTTCTACCCAGCCAGCTGAATTTGCTGATGGACTGGATATAGAATGTAAGAAAAAGAAAGGAGTCCAAGATGACACCAAGGGGTCTGTGATACTGTGATTTATAATAAACATATATTTGGTACATATTGTAGTAATAGTACCCCTTCCTGGCACAGAGCTCCTAAAACTCCTGGCATTTCCTAAGTGCTGAGAGTAATGAAGGTGTCCTTTGTTATGTCAATAAAGGGAGTTTGGAAAGCGCTTAGATAGGATGGGACTGGTTGCCAGGGGAATCAACCACATGATTAAAGGGCTGGAACTTTCAATCCCGTCCCCCACACACCACTTACTCCCACCCCTTTCAGAAAGAGGCTGGAGATTGAATTCAATCACCAACAGCCAACAAATTAATCAATCATGCCTATGTAAAGCCCAAAAGGATGAGGTCCAGAGAGCGTCCAAGTTGGTGAACACTGGGAGGTACTGGGAGAGCGGTGCTCAGAGAAAGTATGAAAGCCCTTTCCCCGTACTTTGCCCCATGCATTTCTTCCACCTGGCTGTTCCTGAGTTATATCCCTTCATAGTAAACCAGTCATCCAATAGGTAAACTGGGTTCCTGAGTTCTGTAAGCCTCCCTAGCAAATCATTCGAATGCAAGGAGGTTATGGAACTTTGGGTTTATAATTTGGTCAGAAGCACAGGCAACCACCTGGCCTAACGATCAGCATCTGAAGTGGGGGCGGTCTCATGAGATTGAGCCCTCAACCTATGGCTCTGAGGCTGCTTTCCGGTATATAGAGTCAGAAGTGGATTGAATTGTAGGACACCCTGCTGGTATCAGAGTACTGCTTGGTGATGTGAGGGGAAAACCTACACGTTACAGTTGGTGTCAGAATCAGAATGCTTCATCCTGAGCAGTGGAAAGAAGAACTTGCCAAGACCTGAGGTAGGAAAGACTGCAAGTGAGGCAGGTTTGGGGGAGACCAGGAGTTCCACTTTGGACCTGCTGAGTTTGAGATTTGCAGAGTAGCAACCCCAGGTCTGAGTAGCCAGCTGAGCTCTAGGACACAGTGTGATCCAACTGGGTATGAGACAGGGCTCAGGGACACAGTGGAAGTGTGTGACACAGGGGTCTCCATAGCACAGGGGCCTGACTCTAGAATCCTGTCACCTGACATCCCAAGATCCATTCCAAGTTCCTATAATGGAGACAGACAGACCTGTGAATGAAAGACTGACAGAGGAGTCTCCGTGTGACAATAAAGAGCCAAACTGTGTGTCTTTGTGGGACTGAGCTGAGAGTGTCTTTGGAGCTAAGAGTAGGGGGCAATCAGTGCAAACAGAATGTGTCCCTGTGTATGGACGTGTTGATGGTTGGTTTGCACGAATGCTCGTGTCTGTGAGCTCGTGTATGTGTGTGTGTGCATGCTTCTATAGGGTCTGTATGTAAGTGCACATGCCTCTGTGTTTGTGTGGGTGTGCATGCTTCTCTGAGTTTGTGTAAACATGCTCCTGTGTGTGTGTGTGTGTACACATCTATGAGTGTGTGTATACATGGCAGTACAGGCCCAGGTCCAGAGTGCTTGCTCACTCCCTGGAGTATGAAAGCATGTATGTGGGTGGGGGGCACACAGATATGAGTGAAGAAATGACACCAGCTCAGCACCTGACACAAAGTAGTTGCCTAGTTGCAAAATGCACAGAATAAACAAATTGCTGCCGTCAGCCCTTGCAAAGGGGCACTTTGGGTCACCTGGAGAGTGGGAGTGGATTGCCCCTTCAGCCACCTTGGACTACACCTGGATCCCCTCGGAAGCCTGAACTTGGGGCTTCCCTGGCGGTCCAGTTGTTAAGACTTCACCTTCCAATGTAGGGGGTGCAAGTCTGATCCCTGGTCAGAGAACCAAGATCCCAGCCTCTCAGCCAAAAAACCAAAGGGTAAAAGAGAAGCATTACTGCAACAAATTCAATAAAGACTTCAAAAATGGCCCACATCAAAAAATGTATTTTAAAAAAGAGGAACTTGCACTGACCAGTCCAGGACATGGAGGTCTCCCCCCGACCCCAGCTTCCCTGGTCCGTGCCCTCCTGCTCCCCTGGGTGGCTTTCAGACTGGGCTGGGGCACAGAAACTGCAAGCACAGATCAGGGGAGGGAAGCTGGTTAACTCTCCATTTGCCATTAAACATAATCAGGAAGAAATCTGTGTGGAGCCCGCTGCTCTGACCGATAAGTGATTCCCCAGAACAACAGATAAAAGCCTGGCCCTAAAGTGCAGCCAGAAACGATGTGTAATTGGCATGAGAGAATCCTTAAATCTGTATGAGGCTTTTAACTTAGGAGGCTTCAATTACAATTAATAGTTCCCTTGAAGAAGGCAGAAGGAGTGATAGAGGAATTCCAAGGCCTGAGCTCAGAGCCCTGGGCTCCACTCCCAGCTGTTTAGGGGGAGCTGGGGTGGGGAGTAAGGAGGGAGGGGAAAGGAGGGAGTGGGAAGAGAGGCTTTGCAGGATCTCAGGCCCCCTGCTGGGTAGCATCCCTTACATGTCCCAATCGGACCAGTTCCCAAACAAGTTCAATTGCACTTCTGGACCTTTGCCCAGCCTTTCATGGCCTCCCTGGACTGTCGCTAATAGCAACAATTATGGTGCCCATTTTGCAGACAGGAAATGAAGGAGATACACCTGCCCCCAGGCTCTGGAGTGCAGCTAGTTCATCTGTATCTGCAACGCAAGAAGAGGTCTGAGAGAGCATCCTCCCTTATGGTTCCCCAGGGCACAGAGGTTCAGAGATGGGAAGGTGCTTGGAAAACACCACACACAGCAGCGACCTGATGGAGTTAGCCTCAGAACCCATGGCCCCTGACTCTAGTGGTCGTTCCCTCTTTGGCGCCACTGGCCAATGAGCCCAGAGTTCTCTGAGCATGGTTCTCTGGCACCAGCCATGCAGCCCCTTCCTTCCCCAATCTGCTCCCTGGGGTGGGGACTGAGGCCCGGCTGTGCCTACCTGGGGAAGGTTGGCAGCCCGCACCCACGCCCGGGTCTGCCCCGTCTATCTGTGCTTGGCCGGTCTGGGCTCCCCACCTTCATTCCAGCACACAAATGTGCCAGCTCTCCCTCTGCTGGAGACTTCCTGCTCTCTGCTCTCATGTCACACCTGGGGCTCTCCCTCTAGGGTTCAAGGGCAAAGCCATTGGCAGCAGACTGTGGACAGGTGTTCAGGTGGGTGGCTGCTAGGTGCAAATCAAATCATGAAGCTGGCTGGCTACCCTCTAGGAATGAGAGTTTGGGACCTCAGATGACACACACAGTCAGAGGGAGCCTTGCAGTCTGCCTGACCATTCCCAGTGCTGCCTGAGTGGCTACCCCACAGACTCCTGTGTTGGCGGGAAATCCAAAGCTCTCTCCCATGAGCTCATGGGTGGCTGGGTGCCCAGCCCCATGGTTCATGGCTTTGGAATGTACTCTTCAGGCTGGCATGCATCAGACCCACCCACCCCCCACCCATCTCTCCAAAGCAAGTGCTGCTGTCTGCTCCTGTCTCTTCAAAGCTGAGGAAATTCCACAAACAGCTTTTTTCCTAAGCCTGACAAATTGTGTAAGCACATGAGTGTACTTGTGTGCATGTGTGTGTGCACAAGCATGGTGCCTACAGCTGTGTGCGCAGATGAGTTGTGTACGCCTATCCATGAACAAGTGGGCACAAAGTGCAGAGTTGCGTGCATGTGTGTATATTGTGTTTGTCTGTGTGTGTTGTGCACGCATCGTTTTAAAAGAACACAGAGGAATCCGCTTGGGGCCTGTGTAGCTGAGCCTTATTTATAGCTCTCCTCTGTCTGGTTCGTTTCCTCTAACTTCCCTGCAGAATGATATGAATGAAAATGACACTATTGACTATCTTGGTAACCATAAAAAACCTTATAGAAATAAGATTTTTATAGTTTGTGGACTGGGAGAATCAAAAGACTAAGAGTTATGGACTCGGAGGATAGGAGAGAATCAAGCCGAGGCAGTAGGAGCAGTCCCTGAGGTGGATCGTCTGCAGGTTTTTTTAAATAAACTCATATAAATAAAGTGATTGTCTTGAAAGAGTTATGAGAGCCCCGAAGCTGGTGGGCAATATCTCCATGGCCTCCATGAAGGCGGGAGGGTGGGCCTGCCATCTGCCTGGGAGGAAACTGTTGCTCTATCTGAGTTCTGGACCTGGCCTCCCAAGAGAGGGGCAGAGGAGGCTGCTCCAGAGTCCATGCTACCTTTCCTGTCCTGGAGAGCAATAGTATCCGGCAGCCCTGGGAGAAGAGCCCCGTGGCTGGCTGTTCACTAGTGTGGGTCTCTAAACCCCGCATGGGGAACGAGACCCCAGATTCTGGGTCAGCGGCCCCTCCAAGCTTGGAAGGAAACCCAACCCCAGTGAAGGCTGGGCATCCAAGCCCTGTACAGTGACTCCTCCAGACTGTTCCTGGAAAGCACATCCTCACCCCCCACAACAGCCCTGCAGAGAGAGCCCTGGATCCCCCAGGTGGAGCCTGAACAGATCTATTTCAGCAAGTCCAGTTCCTTCAACCTTTACCAATGACCACTTTGGGTGTGTACCTTTACAGAGGAACAGGACTCCATCCTGCCCTCAAGGAGCTCCCCATCTGGTTATGAGGATGGAGAAAAGGAGTTTGGACAGGAAGTATGTAGATACTTACGTAGCTACACAGATGTGCAGGTACACAGGTATGCAGGTACAGACAGCCATGAGCCATGTTGAAACCTGGTAATAGATGCTTGGTTTTATTCGTCCTAGCAAACTAGGTGCTGGGACCTGGACACACAGAGCTAAACCAGACTCAGTCCCAGCCCCCGAGGAGAAGTTCATGTCCAGTGGGGAGAGGGACATGGACAATCATGGTACAGAGGTTAAGAGCTGAATTGTGTAAATTGCCCAGGGAGTGTGGATTACCTTTGCTTGGAGGATCAGGGAAGTCTTCTCAGAAGAGGACACATTTCTGCTGAGACTTGAAGGACAGTGTGTTAGTCACTCAGTTGTGTCCAACTCTTTGTGACCCTATGGATTGTGGCCGGCCAGGCTCCTTTGTCCATGGAATTCTCCAGGCAAGAATACTGGAGTGGGTAGCCGTTTCCTTCTCCAGGGGATCTTCCTGACAGGGAGATATTCATTAAAGATGAGGAGGAAGGGGCATGCCTGGCAGGGGGGATGGGGAATGCAAAGGCTTAGAGGTTAAACACACACACACACACACACACACACACACACACAAATGTGTCTGGGAAACTGCAGGGTATCCAGAAGGACTGCTCACTGGGACCCTGGAGGTCGGGGCAAGAGGGAGTCAGAAAGGAATATTGGTGGCAGATCTTGAATATTCACCATGATTCAGTTCCTGCAGGCAATGGGGCAGCTTGCAACCACTTGAGGAAGGGGAGATTATAGTCAGATCCATGAAAGCTCACACTGGACATAGATCAGGGAGGGTGACTGGCCCAGGGATTCAGGCCATGGCAGTGACATTGAAGAGAATCACAACAAAGATAGAAAGTCAAGAGAAGGTGGGAAGGGCTCCTCCCCAGCTTTGCATCTGCAAACTGTTCCCAATCCAGCTAATGGATTTTCAGACAAAGAGCGGGATGGCGCACTGAGCAGCTGAGCAGTCAGCAGCTCAGCCTCCTTGGTGTTTCTTCTTCATTTTCTCCCCTTATCCCAGCCCCCAATTTGTTCACAGCCCTCTAGAGCAACACCAGGTCCATGCTCTCTTCCACCATGAAAGGGACAGTTCTGAAAACCAGACGGAAGCCACTCCATCGTCTCAGGCAGCCCACTGGAAATCACTGCCAGGCTTGAGAGGCCATCCTACCTCCTGTCTCCTCTCCCAGGAGACATGGGGACCTGGGGTGAAGGTCAAGCAGTGCCCCCACAGCACTTGTCAACACCCTGACTACCTGTCTGCAGGCATCGATTCCTCTCCTTCCTGACCTTTCAGGAGAGGCGCCCTGAATTCCATGCCGGGTCATTACAGAGCCCAGAGACTCTAAGAGGCCGGCCCCCCTGGCTGCAGCCCCTCCGGGTTGGGCTGCGTCTGGTCTGGGAGAGCAGCCTGACTGCCGCTGTCAGCCAGCCCAATCGCATCTGAATTGTCTGAATTGTGGCGAGTGGAGCAGGGCTGGATTCACACCGACTCAGCCGCAAGGCGAGTTTATGGTTCTTGATTACACCCAGCAGGGAGGCCTTCTTAGTGATGAGAGAGAAAATATTCAACAACCTGTCTTTGCAATGTGCTGATCTCTCGGAGAGAGGGAGAGCAGGAGGGAGTGGGGGAGGGGTTTGAGAGAGAGAGTGATTTACAATAAAGGTTTGGTTTTTTTCTTAATCCAGGGCTCCCCGAAAATGCCTCAACATTTCCTCTTTCTCATCATTTATTTTTGCCTCGGTGTAATTTTAAGGCCAAATGATCCCATTCTCATGGGCCCCCACCAAGCTGGCGGAAGGCTTAGAAAGATGTGAACCTGAGGATCTGCTCAGAGCTGGGGGCGAGGGGGCCTGAGCAGTGCTGCCTCTTCTGAAGGCCCCCTTCTCTCCTTCACAGCCCTTCTCACATTCTGCTTTGTACTCAAGCTGTATCTGATTGTGCTCATGCCCAAACACAGTGCCTGCCCCACAGTCATGCTAATAAATGAACAAACGGAAGAATGGGTGTGCATCTCTTCTCACACCCCAGCAGGAGCTCCCTGTGCCTCCCACAGCCCCAGTACAGCAACCTGTACAAAAGTCAGCACCGATTTTGTGTTTTGGATAAATGAATGAGTGAATAATATCAAATAGATTTCACACCCTACAGGGCTTCAGCCCTCTACCTAGACTGCCCTTTACCCTTCATGCTAGTTCTGAAGCTCATTCTGGTTTTTTAACGATACAGCCTATGCCCCCCAACAAACAAGATGCCAGGGAAGAAAGGGGGCTTTTTGGAGGTTACATCTTTAGTTGCTTAAGAATTCATGAGAACTAGTGTTTTAAATCACTGGATCTGAAAGCACCTCCCAGTGGATCGATACGGGGGATGGGAGGCAGGGGTCTCTCCATTTCTGCAAGAACCTGAGCTCTTCCTTAAGGAAGAGGGTGGTCATGTTCCCTTTCCTCCTCTCCCTCACGTCCTCTCTCCACCCTCCTCAAGTCCCCAAGGGCTTTCCCGCGGCTCATTAAAGACCCCTGCCTCTTCCCTTTCTGCTTCAGTCTCCTTGAGAGATGGAGAAGGGCAGCTTGGAAAGAAAAGAAGGCACTCCTGCCTTTACAGGCACAGCAAATTCCAACCTCCAGCAAGGGTCCTGGGATCTTGAGAAGAGGGAACCAGGAGCCCAGCTGGGAAGGGATAGATGGATGCCAGACTCACCACCACCTACAGAAGAGGGAGGGGCCTCTCTTCTAGGACCAGTCCCCACCCAAGGGAACTTTTCAAGATCTCCCAAGCATGCAAATTCAGTGTCTGCCGGAGGTGGGCATCTGGTCGACCCTGAGGCGCGCCAGTCAAAGGCTGAGCTCTCCAGGTTGCCAGGGGTCCCAGAGGGACCCCTGCCTGCCCTGCCTCCGTTTTCCAGGGCTGAACCCTGCGGCTGCTGAGAAAGCCTGTCAGCCAGTTTCCCTTGCCTCTGGCTCTGCAGAGCATGGTACCCACCGAAGGAGGAGGGGGAGGAGGGCGGAGCCGCAGGGACGAGGCCCGAGCTCGGAAACTTTACACTGAAAGTTAATCCACTGAAGCGTAGCCCAAAATAAGCGCGATGCCTAATGTGCCGGGAACTGCCGGTCGCAAGGCCAGACTGCTAGCGGATGTCTGCATCTCCGCCCGGAGCCTGCATTTAGCGCCAGCGAGGGAGTCTGGGCTGGAGCGCTGCTTTCACACCGACTCGAGCCGCGAGTTTATGGATCTTGATTGCACCCAGCAGGGAATCCTTTTTAGTGATGAGAGAAAAAATATTCAACAACCTGTCTTTGCATTGGGTGTGTTGGACACACTTCCCTGCTTCGGAATCAGACATATGCAAGTTGTGGGAGTGAAACTGCTGTCAGCAGGCCAGAAACACTCCTCTCCTCCCCGAGTCCCCGTGGAAGGGGGCGGGGAGCCCAGAGGGGCTGCGGACGGCCCCAGCTCCTCGGGGAGAGGAGAGGCAGCCCCCCACGGCGTGGCTCCCACTCCGGCCCCATCCCCATCCGCCTCCTCACCGGTCCCCAGGCCGCCCGCCTCCCTCCCGGGCCCGCGGCGAGCGCGCCTGGGCAGTCCTCCGGGGAGCCGGCGCCCGCGTGGGGCCCGCTGACAGCGAGCCCAGTAGAATATTGTATTAGTTGGTTGTGAGCTGTGTTCTCGTCAGGGTATCTGAGTTTCACAGAACAGACGGGGTGAGAGTTTTTGTGCTATATCCAGATTGGCTTAAAATAATGTCGTTTTTGTAGCTTATTAAACCACAGAAACTACACCAAAGTCATCTACGCTGCTGCCAGCAAACTCTCTGAGCTGGGGTTGGGGTAAGAGCTGAGCTGAGCCAGGGGCTCAGGCCCCCCGACCCTAAGGAGAACAGGGCAGGCCGGGGAAGAAAGCAGGCAGCCATCTTCTCCTGATGGCTCTGAGGGAACCGGACTGAAGGTTCTTCCTGGGCACCGGGCCCCTCCCTGACCCTAGATCCCCGCCCTCCCCCCCCCCCCCCGTCTGGGAAATCTCTGGAATAGGGCCCTGTAGGCATAGGGGCCACTGGGGGCTGAGGGGCTACCCTGAGGCTGGGCGAAGGGGGCACTGCCTGCAGCGAGGGAAAGGCTGAGAAATGGCCCGTCCAGATCCTATCTGGGAAGGCTCCGTCTCGGCAGGGGTGAGGGGCATCTGAATTTCAGCTTCTGTCTGGGTTTGCCCACCCTTTTACCTGGACTGTTGTATCACTCAGACCTCATGCGAAGTCCAGATCCTATGTGGGAGGCAGAGTCCTAGGCCACATCTCCTGGTGCCAGGACTGGGGAACTGGGAAGGGAAGGGGTCTGACAGACGAAGGGCTCCTCGGCACCCCATCCTGGCCAGAAAGTCCTCCTCCTTCTAGCCTAGCAGATGGTCCCAACTTCCAGTCCCCAAAGAACGGAGGTGTCTCCTAAGTGTGAGGAGAATGGAGGCAAGGAGGAAAGGGCTCCTTTGAGACCTGGGCAAGAAGAAATGCCTACCCTGCCCCTGTTCCGCGTCGTCCTGCCCAGATCTGAATAACTGTAACTAATGACATATGCCACGCCATCTTCACAACAGGATTAGGAGGCCTGTGCTATCACGAGCCCTAACTTCGGGTCAGAGACGTGGAGTGATCTGCCCAAGAACACACAGCTACAGATTGGTGACGCTGGGATCTGAACCCAAAAGGACCACATAAAGAGAGTCCTGCCCACTGCATCGCAGGGCCTCACTGGGGTTTGCGACTGAGGAATGATGTACAGTTCCGTTTCTCTGACAGTCCTCTGTGTAAGTTTTTTAGAATTGGAGACACCTATGAAAATGAAAAATATTTGAGAAGACATCAATACCCCTCCACATTTTCTGGTGTGTCTGTTGGCCATGCCTCTGACCGTCTACCTCCCCAGCCTCTGGTGTCCATCAGGAGAGAACCCAGGACTAATCCAAATCTCTCCAGGGCCAGGTGATGCCCTGGCTGCTTCTCGTGGGTACCTTAAATCTTAGTCACCAGGGCTGCGGGCTTGCCTGTCCCCCTGAGGTTCCCACAGGTGTGGCGGATGCTGCTCTCCTCCATGGCCTGCACCCACCCAGAAACCTAGAAGCTAGCCTCAACAGCTCCCTCACATCCCTCCACATCCAGTCCGCCACCAAATACCGAGGCTTCTAGCTCCGCAATGGCGTCCTCTTGCATCTTCACATTACCTACTCCAGACCAGGCCTCATCACCTGCCTCCAGATTCGCTCCAATCCATGCTGTAGCCAGAGAGAACCTTCTACAGTGACCCTGCCATTCTCCTACATAAAACCTTCTCAGAGGCTCCCACCACCTATGCTCTAAGAGAGAGGGACACAGCTTCCTGGCCTGCAAAGACCCTTCACAAGCCAGCCCTGTGTACCAACACTCAGAATGAAAGGCCCTCCCAAACCCAAGATCCTTTGACACCTCCCTGCTTTAGGCTCTCCATTAGAACCACCTGATACTCAAACTTCGTGGGATCAACTTCATATCCGCCCCCCCCCAAAGAAACTCCAGCTGAGACTAATGAGCGTGACACAGAGAGACAGAGCGTCAAAGTCCAAACTGCACACATGAGCGGAGTCTGAGGCCACACCTGCAAGCTGACAGGCAGTATCTCTTGGTGGTTAAGATTCAGACCTGGCTCGACTCCTGGCTCTAGTATTTGAGCATAGCATTAAACCCCTCTGTGCCTCAGTTTCCCCATCTGTAAAATGGGGTGATCATAGTACCCACCACCTAAAAAATTGGTTGTGAGTAGTAAAATATTATATGTGTATAGGGCTTGGAACAGGCTTGGCAAACAGTGTTACGTAAATGTTAGCTATTATTATCATTACGATCATCATTATCTCACAGGGCACATCTAAGTTCCACTTCCTTTGACTTTAACCTCGGATGACTGCAACAAATTCTCCCTCCCTCCCCCCTCTCCTCTTCCTTTCTCTCCCCCTCCCCATCCCTCTCCCTCTTCTTCTCCTTCCACTTCTTCCTCTCTCTTCTTCCTTCTGTTTCTTGTTTCTTCTTCTTCCCTTCCTCCTCCTCCTCCAAGACTCCTGCCTTCAGATTCTGATGTGACAAAGGGATGGAGAGGCAGAGGGACCCTGCTTCTCTTCCTTCTCCTCCCCTTCTCCTTCTTCTTCCCTTTTCCCATATCTTCACACACATATATGCCCACCTTCATATATTCAGATGCGCATGGGCACACACAGACACGTGCACACACATACACACATGCATACAAATACCCATGTGCTCACATAGCAGCCTCCCCCTCCTCAGAACCCTTTTGCACCCTGCGGTCCTCTGCAGCCACAATGTCAGAGCCCTGGTCTCTACGTCTGCACCACATCAGAATCCCAAGTCAGGAGACCCCAACGCACCACCAGCCAGGACCTGGCCCCTACACACTCAGTGGCTGGGGTGCTGGCGCCTGGTGGAAAAGGGAGTAAAGCTGATGTAGTGTGTGTACCCAGTAGGAATGTGGGCAAATGGGGGCAGTCCCCGGGAGGACAGAAGTTCCTTCTAAAATAGTCCCAACTCAGCTGTGAGGTCTCCTTTTTCAGCTCCTGCTCCAGCAGAGCCCAACCAGCCCACCACATTGGCCCTGGAGGCAGGAGGTCCTACCATAATTAGAAATGTTTGTTTCTACCAGTAATTTGTTGCAGTCGGCTTTACAAGGTGCCAAGGCCCTCCAGATCTTCGTTCATGAGTGGCAGGCAGGACTTTCCTCATAACCTTGCAGAAGCTTCCAGATAGCACCCTTTCACACCCAGAAACTTTCTTAACACCCAGCTCAGGCTATCACTTCAATGCATAAAAGCCTCTATTTTAGGGGGAAAGAGAGGATTTGGAGTGAAGCAGAAATGAGTTCAAATCCTCCTTACTGTGTGACTTCCAGCACATTACTTGACCTCTCTGAGCCTGTTTCTTTCTGGAGATAAGAATCTGTACTTAGGCTCATTGTGGGGCATGGCCAGGAAAATGAATAAGAATGTGCTAGAGAAATTCTGAAGTATCAGACCATGAAAAGTCGTTTAGCATCATTCCTAGGTCTGTGCTAGCCATTCTCCATTCATCCTCCCCCAGATCCATTTCTTCAGGAGCCTCACCAATATGAAGGGTGTCATCCAGGGCCCCCACCCACTGGCTTCCTGTCCAGCCCAGTAGCACCAGCAGGAGCCGGAGGGCAGGAGAAGAAAGGGGTTTGGAATGCATCCAGTCCTCCCTGGATTCACTGCATCCCAGCACCAACCGGCCACAGCTCTAAGTGTCTGTCCCTGTCTCTCTCCTCCCTTCTCCTGCGTCTTCCAGCCTAAGAGAAGCCACAGCTTCCTCACCCTGTTACTGATGTCCAGATGCTTCACCATCCTTTGCTGTTTCTCTCATACCTGCCTCTCCCTCTCAAGCCAAACTGTCCTCAGTTAAGCCTTTTATGCTGTGACAACTTTCCCAAGCTGATCGCAGTGCAGATCTTCACTGGACCTACCAGCATCTTCCTTGTTCACTCTGCTGTTCTGCATCTGAAAGACACCCAGGGCACCCAGCTCTGTCACCCCTACCCGCTGAGGCTCAGCGGCTTTCGGTCACTTGCAGGATGATGTTGTAAGAGAAAAGCAGGAACTGGAATGGTGCTAGGATGGCCGCCCCCTTGGCCCCTGCAGCAGAAGGCGCTTCATTCCGTGCCCTCTTGCAGCCAGCACTCCCCCCAGGCTGAGCAGGCATCGTGTCCAGGTGGAGACCCACCCAGGCCTCCAGTCCCAGGTCAGCCCCTGCAAGAGTAGGCCAGGAGTATGGCCTTTGTCCCCCATACCTGAGCTCAGCGCCTGCTTTGCCTGCGCAGTGGAAGCTCTGGTTTAATTAAGGATCTTAGGAGAGAATTCTCTCTTGTTATTTTCTGAATAAATTAAGGAAGTAACTTTGATTCAATATCATTTTCATCTAATCAGGAACATTCTGAAATTACCATATTGTTTTCCATTAGAAACCCCATCAGCCCCCAAATCAGATAACCAAGCTGGAAGCTGCCAAGGCCCCTCTGTCCTGGGGCGGGTGCGTGCTGTGGGGATTCCTATCACAATCCTTCCTTGAGATCCTGAGACTGCTCGTGGCTTTCAGCAGTGTTCCTCAGCCCTGGCTGAGGTTTGGGAGGGCTCCCGCAGGCCGAGGGCAAAGGGGAGGCGCCCAGGAATGCCTACAGGGCGGGTCAGAACCTGTCTAAGAGCTTCTTTGACGGTTGGGTTGGGAAGGAGGAGAGGTCAGGTTCTTAACCCCCAGCCCCCATTCCCATTCCCTCCCAAGGCAACCTCACAAGACAAGAGAAAGGGGGCTCAGAGAGTCCTGGAAGGCACCAGGGGGCAAAAGAAGGGAGGCCAGGGAATCCGGCATCTGAGAAAAGGCTGAAGACCGCCTACACAAGGTGGGGCCAGAGGCTGCTGGGAATTTACGAAATTTCCCCACAAAGCTGACGAAGCTCCCTCAAGGCTAGAGCTGAGGGTGTCGAGACCACAGCGAGGCAGGAGCCCAGGGAGTAGAGACAGGAGAATCCCTGCGCTGGGGCGCCTGCCAAGGAGCCTCCCTGCCACTGTCCACGGTCACGTCTCACCCAGGGCGCTTTTCAACCCGGCTCAGCAGGGCGGGAGCCAAGGCTGGAGAGGGGCTCAGACCCCTTCCGAGTCTCCTTACAAGGCCGTGCAACCATGTGCCGAGAGACTCAAGTCCTGCCTTAAGAGAAGAGCATGGATTTTTTTTTTTTAGAAGTTGCCCAGCGATTGGGTCAAGATCCCTTTCTGTTGGTCTGAGACAAGGGTCTCAGAGTTTGAGACCCGTACGGACTTCCCTGGTGGCTCAGATGGTAAAGCGTCTGCCTACAATGTGGGAGACCTGGGTTCGATCCCTGGGTTGGGAAGATCTCCTGGAGAAGGAAATGGCAACCCACTCCAGTACTCTTGCCTGGAAAATCCCATGGACAGAGGAGCCTGGTAGGCTACCATCCATGGGGTCACAAAGAGTCGGACACGACTGAGTGACTTCACTCAGACTCTGACTTACTCTTGTCTCTTTCCCTCTGTCTCCCTCCTCTCTTCTTCTCTTCCCTTCTCTTCCCTTCACCTCTCACCTCTCCTGACCTCTTCCCTCTCTCCCACTAATGTCCACATCCCTCCCTCCAGCCTTCTTTCCCTCCCTCCCCTCTCCATCCATCCCTCTATCTTCCCAGTGTCCTCTTCCAGCCTGCTCAGGCCATCCAGAAGCCAGGACCCTCACTCAGAACCCAGCAGGGACAAGCTCCACCCTACCTCCAGGTCTCACGTGGTCCTACAAAGCCCGAAAGGGAGGGAGTGGGAGATCCAGGGAGCATCTGAGCATCCGCACAGCTGTCCTAATGCTGCCCCAGAAACGGAGGATGAGACCAGGTAATGTCATCCGTCCAAAGCCAGGATGAAGAAGGAAACCAGGGGGTGGAAGAGAATGATGCAGAGGAGGAGGCTGGCTGTCATGTGGCAGAGAAAATTGTGTGTGGAGGTGCCAGCTGGG
>SJYX01010400.1:392360-433107 GCA_006410675.1 Oreotragus oreotragus | reverse complement strand
TTTTTTTTTTTTTTTGCCAGTACCGTTCTGTTTTGATGGCCGTAGCTTTTTAGTATAGTCTTGACTCATGGACCATGATTCCTCCAGCTCTGTTGTTCTTTCTCAACATTGTTCTGGCTGTTTGGAGTCTTTGTGCCTCCATACACATTTTAAAATTATGTGTTCTAGTTCTCTGAAAAATGCTATTAGTGTTTTCAGAGGGGTTGCACTGAATCTGTAGGTTGCCTTGAATAATATGGTCATTTTAACAATATTGATTCTTTCAGCCCAAGAACAGGGTATATCTTTTCATTTGTTTGTATCACCTTCAATTTCTTTCATCAACATCTTCTGGCTTCCAGAGCATAAAGTTTTACTTCCTTACTTAGGTTTATTCCTAGGTATTTTCTTCATTTTGCTGTGATGATAAATGGAATTGTTTCCTTATTTATCTTTCTGATACTTCATTGCTGGAGAAATGCAACAGATTGCTGTGTATTAATTTTATATCTTGTAACTTTACCAAATTCATTGATGAGCTCCAGTAGTTTTCTGGTGACATCTTTAGGATTTCCTATGGGTAATATCATGTCATCTGTATTAACTGGTAACACTTTGAGAACCTACCTTAATGAATAAAACTGATTTTTATGTAAAGAGGAAGCCAGCCACCTCTCTACCTTGTGCCAATGCATGAATTTCTTCTCTGTGTATCAGTATGGAAGCATCTTGATGCAACTGGTCTACATGGACCTGGTTAAACATTCCCTGATGGCAGGGAATGTTTTGACATTCTCAGTGTCCCCAACTTTGGGTGGATCCTTATTGAGAAACTAAAAACTAGGTGTTGTCCACATGGACAATGAGTTTCTTCTTGTCTTCCATTCTTGACTTGCACTTGAGGCATCCAGATACCAATAGGGTTATTTTCAAGTAGTGGTACCGTTTCATATTTCCATTACCAATGATGAGAGTTCCTGTTGTTCCATCTCCTCACCAGCATTTGGTTTGTCAGTGTTCTCAATTCTGGCCATTCTAAAAGGTATATAGTAATATCGTACTGTTTTAATTTGCATTTCCATGATGACATCTGAGTGAAGTATCTTTCCAGATGGTTTATTTGTATCTTTTTTTTTTTTTTTTTTTTGGTGAAATGTCCTTAATGGACTTTAATAGTCTTTGGCTCATTTTCAAATCTGGTTGTTTGTTTTCTTGTTTTTAAATTTTAAGGATTTTTATTCTTTGTGTTTCGGAATAATGGTCCTTTATCAGAAAAACACTTGCTCCTTGGAAGAAAAGCTGTGACCAACTTAGACAGCATATTAAAAAGCAGAGACATTCGTTACTTTGTCAACAAAGGTCTGTCTAGTCAAAGCTATGGTTTTTTCAGTAGTCATGTATGGATTTAAGAGTTGGACCATAAAGAAAGCTGAGGGCCAAAGAATGTATGCTTTTAAACTATGGTGTTGGAGGAGACTCTTGAAAATCCCCTGGACTGCAAGGAGATCAAATCAGTCAGTTCTAAAGGAAATCAGTCCTGAATATTCATTGGAAGGACTGATGCTGAAGCTGAAGCACCAATATTTTGGCCACCTGATGCAAAGAACTGACTCTTTAGTAAAGACCCTGATGCTGGGCAAGATTGAAGGCAGGAGAAGGGGACGACAGAGGATGAAATGATTGGATGGCATCACCAACTCTATGGACATGAGTTCCAGGAGTTGGTGATGGACAGGGAAGCCTGGTCCATGGGGTCACAGAGAGTCAGACACGACTGAGCAACTGAACTTAACTGATCAGATGTGTCTTTTGCAAGTATTTGTCTCCCAGTATGTGGCTTGCCTTATCAGTCTTTTGACACTTGTCTTTTTCAGAGCAGAAGGTTTTAATTATAACGAGGGCCAGCTTATAAATAATTTCTTTCATGGGTTGTTCCTTTCTTGTTGTATCTAAAATATCATCACCATGCCCAAGATCATCTAGGTTTTCTCCTACGTTGTCTTCTAGGAATTAAATAGTTTTGAGTTTTACATTTAGTTTTATGATCCCTTTTGAGTTAGTGTTTGTGAAAAGTATAAAAGTTATGCTTAGATTCATTTTTTACATGTGAATGTCCAAATTTTTCAGCACCGTTTGTTGAAAAGATTATCTTTGTTCCATTGTTTCAAATTTGCTCTTTGTGTCAGAGATCAGTTGATTATATTTATGGAGGAATATTTCAGGTCTCTCTATTCTGTCCCATTGATTGACTTGTCTGTTTTTTCACCAGTATCATGTTGCCTTGACTACAATAGCTTCATGCTAACTCTTAGAGGTGAGTGGTCTCAGTTCTCCAACTTTGTTCTTCTCTGTCAATAGCGTATTGACCACTTGCCCCTCTCTATAAACTTTAGGATCAGTTTGTTGCTATCTACAAAACTGCTTGTTGGAATTTTAATTTCTGAATGCTTTTGTGATAGAAATTTCTTTTTCCCCTTAGCAGCTATTCTTTGGAACACAATTTGGAAATAACATGTTATAATTTGCTCCTTTTTGGTGCAACTTATGTAAGTTCCTAAGTTTTTGTGAATGAGCTTCTTCGATGACTCTTAAAATTTCCTCTGCATGTCTCTTTATATCTGCTGTAGTACTGGGCACACAGTAGATACTCAGCAGAACAAATTTTGTTCCACCAGTTCATTTGGTTCTGTGTTCTTCACAGAGCATTTCAGCCCAGCCCCTTGTGAAATGGCCCCACCTTCAGGCACTCAGTGTCATGTCGTGGAAGGAACATTGTAAAGAAAAGTCTCTGCAGCTTACTTTCCTCACTTATAACTTTAGCATCTCAAATATTTAATAAAAAGCTCCCCTGTGTTATGAGCTACCTTTAAATTCTTTGTAATCATGAATTGGGGCCTTAAAGTTGGTGAAATTTTATGATTTAAATATGCAAAATGGAAGAAGAGAGTGTAACCTTATAGAAATAAGTGAAGGCTAACCAAATGAGAAAATCAAAGGGTATTTACCCAGAACGTACTAGAGTAAGTGAATTAGTCACCATCACTTGTGTTTGGGAGAGCGTCAAAGTCAAGGAGAGGGGTAGAAAAGCTTTATAGTGGAAAATAGGAAAAGCTACAGGTATGTCTTGATTGGAAGGTATTGACGTGGGGAAACTAGAAGAGGGGCATCCTGTTTAATTGGATGTGATGGGCTTCAACAATTTGGCTTTTTCTGGTTGGTCTTAAGTTGGAAACAGGGGCAAAAATTAGGGAAGTTCTCAGTTATTAATCAAATTCTGGCCAATTGGGGTGGATTGTTTTAGGGGTTACTGTTGGGTTTTCTGGATTGTTATTAGATACAGGAGTCTGACTTGCTGCAAGTCTGATTTATAGCAGGCTGGTTTCCTGGGCTGAATACTGTAGATAAACGTTTGGTTTCCTGGGCTGGTTGCAGCAGAGTTTGGGTCAGTGTTCTATTTTTATGTATGATCTGGCTGTTACTTATTTGTATATTCAGTCTTTCATTCCTGTTAACTACTTAGGTAAAATCCTCAGTTCAATTCAGTTCAAAAGTATGTGCAGAATCATGGTTTGTGTTTCTGGTGAAAACAAAAATAGATGAAACTATGTATTTTTCAGAATTTTTTTTTCTTACAGTTCATTAGTGCTACAAACCATTCATTGATTGCAATAGTTAGCCTTTTCTAATTATGGAAAAGGCATCCTCTAAAAGCTCATGATGGTGGTGAGTTCACAAAGATGTAAAGAACATTTGATACCTGTGGTCTCAGATTGCTTGAGCACTCTCGTTCCGGGAGTTGGCGGTGCATTGCAGAGTATTTCACTGCCTGTGCTGGCTGTCTCTCAGGAAATCAGTTAAGACTAGACAAGGTGTGTGTACATATGTCACTTCGCTGTACACCAGAATCTAACAAAACATTGTGAATTAACTAGACTTCAACTAAAAGAAAAAGACTGGATAAGACTCCATGTCATATTTCTTAGCAATTTTGGAACAATTCTCAGGATCTCTGTTTATTTTCTTTTTTAAAAAAGAAAGCAAAGAAGTCCCTGTCCAGGGGTCCCCACATTCTCACCCATGGATTGCTTTTATACTGCTCAAGTTAAGACTTTATTTATTTATTTTTTCATTTAAAAATGGTCATTAAACAAACAAGCAAAAAAAAAAAAGAAAGGAAACTATATGAGCCATGGTAAGTGACTGACAAAGTCTAAAATATTTACTGTCTGGCCCTTTAGAGAAAACATTTAGAGAGTTCCCAAGCTCTGTCTCAGTCAGAGAGCCTTTGCCAGGTTTTATAAGTTGGATCCTCTTTGTTTTCAGTGCATGGGGGTTGGGGGGTGGATTGGTGGAGGTGCTTCCTGACGTGTCCACACAGTAGCTGTAGAGGAAACACCAGTCTTACTTGTCAGGCTGGGCCAGGGCGGGGAGTAGCTGGAGGTGCTCTCGGGGATCTGACGTCAGCTGGCTCCCAGGAACTGTGAACTAAGTGTGCTGCTTTATTGTTTTTAAACCGTCCTGGCTCCTCCCGTGTGACTGCTCCTTGAGTGAGTCCTGCTGCTCTTTCCAGTCTAGCCTGTGCCATGGCTGGACAACAATATTTTCTCTTTTTTTAATATGTTAGTCATTCAGTCCTATTCGTCTCTCTTTTTTTGTTTTGTAAATTAATTAATTTATTTTAATTGGAGGCTAATTATTTTACAATATTGTGGTTTTTGACATCAGTTCAGTTTAGTCTCACAGTCGTGTCTGACTCTTTGTGATCCCATGGACTGCAGCACGCCAGGGCTCCCTGTCCATCACCAACTCCCAGAGTTTACTCAAACTCATGTCTATGGAGTTGGTGATGCCATCCAGCCATCTCATCCTCTGTTGTCCCCTTCTTCTCCTGCCTTCAATCTTTCCCAGCATCAGGGTCTTTTCCAATGAGTCAACTGTTTACATCAGATGGCCAAAATATTGGAGTTTCAGCTTCAACACTAGTCCTTCCAATGAACACCCAGGACTGATCTCCTTTAGGATGGACTGATTGGATCTCCTTGCAGTCCAAGGGACTTTCAAGAGTCTTCTCCAACACCACAGTTCAAAAGCATCAATTCTTTGGCACTCAGCTTTCTTTATAGTCCAACTCTCTCATCCATACATGACTACTGGAAAAACCATAGCCTTGACTAGATGGACCTTTGTTGGCAAAGTAATGTTTCTGCTTTTGAATATGCTGTCTAGGTTGGTCATAACTTTCCTTCCAAGGAGTAAGTGCCTTTTAATTTCATGGCTGCAATTGTCATCTGCAGTGATTTTGGGGCCCAAAAAACTAAAGTCTGACACTGTTTCCACTGTTTCCCCATCTATTTCCCATGAAGTGATGGGACCAGATACCATGATCTTCGTTTTCTGAATGTTGAGCTTTAAGCCAACTTTTTCACTCTCCACTTTCACTTTCATCAAGAGGCTTTTTAGCTTCTCTTCACTTTCTGCCATAAGGGTGGTGTCATCTGCATATCTGAGGTTATTGATATTTCTCCTGGCAATCTTGATTCCAGCTTGTGCTTCTTCCAGCCCAGCGTTTCTCATGACGTACTCTGCATAAAAGTTAAATAAGCAGGGTGACAATATACAGCCTTGAGGTTCTCCTTTTCCTATTTGGACCCAGTCTCTTGTTCCATGTCCAGTTCTAACTGTTCCTTCCTAATCTGCATATAGGTTTCTTAAGAGGCAGGTCAGGTGGTCTGGGATTCCCATCTCTTTTAGAACTTTCCACAGTTTATTGTGATCCACACAGGCAAAGGCTTTGGCATAGTCAATAAAGCAGAAATAGATGTTTTTCTGGAACTCTCTTGCCTTTTTCGATGATCTAGCAGGTGTTGGCAATTTGATCTCTGGTTTCTCTGCCTTTTCTGAAACCAGCTTGAACATCTGGAAGTTCACGGTTCATGTATTGCTGAAGCCTGGCTTGGAGAATTTTGAGCATTACTTTGCTAGCATGTGAAATGATTGCAATTGTGTGGTAGTTTGAACATTCTTTGGCATTGCCTTTCTTTGACTGGGATGAAAACTGACCTTTTCCAGCCCTGTGGCCACTACTGAGTTTTCCAAATTTGCTGGCATATTGAGTGCAGCACTTTCACAGCATCATCTTTCAGGATTTCAAATAGCTCAACTGGAATTCCCTCATGCAAAGAGTTGACTCATTGGAAAAGACTCTGATGCTGGGAGGGACTGGGGGCAGGAGGAGAAGGGGAAGACCGAGGATGAGATGGCTGGATGGCATCACGGACTCAATGGACGTGAGTCTGAGTGAACTCCGAGAGATGGTGGTGAACAGGGAGGCCTGGCGTGCTGCGATTCATGGGGTCACAAAGAGTGGGACACAACTGAGCTACTGAACTGAACTGAACTGAACTGGAATTCCATCACTTCCACTAGCTTTGCTCATAGTGATGCTTCCTAAGGCCCACTTGACTTCACATTCCAGGATATCTGGCTCTAGGTGAGTGATCACACTATCGTGGTTATCTGGGTTGTGAAGATCTTTTTTGTATAGTTCTTCTGTGTATTCTTGCCACCTCTCCTTAATATCTTCTGCTTCTGTTAGGTCCATACAATTTCTGTTCGTTATTGAGTCTATCTTTGCATGAAATGTTCCCTTGGTATTTCTAATTTTCTTGAAGAGATCTCTAGTCTTTCCCATTCTATTGTTTTCCTTGGTTTCTTTGTACTGATCACTGAGGAAGGATTTCTTATCTCTCCTTGCTATTCTTTGGAACTCTGCATTCAAATGCGTATATCTTTCCTTTTCTCCGTTGCTTTTCACTTCTCTTCTTTTCACAGCTATTTGTAACGCAGAAAACAAACCAAAAAAAAAAAAAAAAGATGTTATGTAGCCTTAAATTATTCTGATTAGTCTGGTAGCTACTTCCATTTTCACTTTGCTTTGTAGGCAAAAATGTTTTTCTTGTTTTAAATGTTTCAATGATGGAGTCACTTAGAATAATCATTATCCTAACCCTTAATATATTCACATTTTAAAACGTGAAATTCAAATAGAAATAAAACCCTAAATGTATTTGAAACTCGCTGATACCTTCTTTTTTCCATAGGACAAATCCATTGCCTTTCATATTTATGTTTATTGCATGGTAAATCAATGGGGAACAATAAAAACCCAGAAGCCTGAATATCAGGAAGAAAAGGAGACTCAGTAGCAACTTGTTGGTAATGCTCTGAAATACTTATTTTTTTCTGAGCCACAAAAGCAATGTCTATCAGCAACTTTTTTCTCTTTAATAATGGAGAAGAAGGTCTTCTTTAAGAGGTGGCCCAGAAATTGGTGATATGGCTGTACCTTCTCAGAACTTTATCACCACTTTATCTTCACAGTTCTTTTTTTTTGTTTGTTTGTTTGTTTCAAATTTTTTGACCTCACAGTATATGGGAACTCAGTTCCCTGATTGGGGATCGAACCCGTGCCCCCCGAGTTGGAAGCACGGAGTCTTAACCACCGGACCATGCAGGAAGTCCCCACTAGTTCTTGTTTTTGTCCGTATTTGTTCCTCTTCCGTCCCTGGATCATTGTTAGAAGTGTGCGTCCTTCGGACAGGTCAGTCTGCGTTCATTATCTATACGTTTGTTTCCAATCCATTTTTCCCTTCATCAAGCTCTTCCAGCCTCCCCAGCAGCACTGGCTTCTCTCTGCGCCAGCCACTAGAACTCACCGTTCCCTTGCCTGATTTACTCATTAGACTGTTAGCTGTTTATGGGCAGGGACTATCCATACCCTTCATATTCTGAACAGCCAACAGGGAGCCTAGAATATAGGCTTAGATAAACTTTCCTCTATAGGTGGGTAAAGCTAAGCCAAACTACTTAATAACACAGAGGACTCACTCTGTTTCAAGCATGAAGCGGCTGTATGTAATCCTCATAAAAAAATAAGCCAACAGCTCCACTACAATCTGTACGCACACGTACATGAGATGGAGGAGCAGTGGTGATCGTAGACCGTCTGGCTTTAGAGCAGAGACTGTTGAAAGCTGTTTCTCCTAACACTTTCCTCCTAGACACCCTGGGGTGATGATGGTGAAAAGTCCCCCTAAAAGACCCCTCATCCCACCAGGGCAAGAGAGGGCAGTGCTTGAGCACAGGTACCAGTCTGTGCAGAGATCTTCCCCGAGCTCACCCTGACTGGCCTCGCGAGTGCATGAGGGCGCCAGGCATCCATCCAGACCCTTGGCTGTCAAGCCGCCTGGTGCCCCCATGGACCCTGCGATCAGGACCCTTCACACAGGCTGCTGGCCCTCCAGCCTGCCTTGGGCGCTTGTCTTGAGCCCCATGACGGCTGCTCCGTGAGTGCCCTCTCTCTCTGCTTTCTTCCCGCGTCTGCTTGGCTGCCCTCTGCCCTCTGCGCCCTCTCTCTCTGCTTTCTTCCCGCGTCTCCTTGGCTGCCCTCGGCCCTCTTGGCTTTGTTTTCCGCTCCAGCTGCTCCGGCTCTTTCTCGGCTGAGCCTGACCGCACGCAGCCAGCCCACACCCTGATCCTTCTGTCCCTGGCAGCTTCGGACGAAACCCCCACTTGACCAAACTCCAACCTCCAGCGCCCACGTGGCCCCTAAGGCGGGATTCCTCCAGTGCTTTTCACATGGCTGAGCAGGTAAATTGTGTGGTGGGTTATACAGCTCTAGCTCCCGAGTGGGAGATGGGGATTAGAAAGCTTCTGGTATCAGACTTGGGCTGGCCTCCCAGCCTCACCTGTCACCCACTTCTTGGTTCCCCCAAACTCCCATTCTCCCTTGTCTGAGGGACTTCACACATGAGATTCCCCCTTCCTGGGAGACTCCTCACCCCCGCCCTCCACCACTCTGACTCCGGCTCATTCTTTGGGCCTCTTTGATATCACCCGCCTTGGGGAGCCCGCATTGCTGTGTCCCCCAACCCTGGCCTGGATCTCGTAGGTGCCGTTTCTTCCTTCTCCTTTGTCACCCAGCACCTCTCCATCACCTCCATGAGAGCTGGCGCGCCTCACTGCACAACACAGTTTAGAGAACTTTGTAAGAATGTGCTCAACTGATTCTCCCTGCCAACCCCGAGACAGAAACCATTAAGGAAATTTTTTTTAACATTCTTAATATAATTGTCAGAGGTTATTTTCCATTTACATTTTTCACAAGCTATGGGCTGTATTCTCCATGCTGTACAGCAAGTACACCCTTGTAGTCTTACACCCAACAGTTTGGAAATTCTACTTCTTCCAACCACGGGTGACCACTAGTTTCTACTCTAGATCTGAGTCGGCTTCTTGTTTATTTATTTATTTTAGACTATTTTTCCTCTGTTTCACAGATGAGAGAAATTAAAGAATGCGTATAAGGCTACACAGGCAATTAGGTGCCGCCAGGGGTCGAACCCAGGCCGTCTTGCTTGCAGGCCTCTTGGTATCGTTATTCTTCCCTTCCTCTTCTGTGTGGTGTTTCTCACACCACGTGGCACTGTCTGATCACCCCTGTTTTATTCACAGCTGCATCCTAGCGTGAAGCGCATATCCTGACAAAAAATAAGCTCGCTTAATACTTTTTTTTGTGCAATGTGTGCCTGAATTCTGCTCCTTAATATTGTGTGTCTCCCAAATTCAAATAATGCATTCCTGATTCTTGATCTGATGAGATCAAATGTGACAGAAAACCAAGGATGACCAGCAAGACGGGTGTGTGGTCTTTGGTCCCTTAACGATCTCTATGTTATTCAATTTTATTTGATAGGAACAATTGGAGCCAAAAGGAAAGGGCTGTCTATCTCTGTCCCACATTTAACACAGTCAGATGGAGTCAGAGTATTTAAGTGACTGATCCAAGGTCACACATGGAGCCGGTGACAAACAGGATGCCAGGTTGGCTGACTTCCAGTCCTGTGTCCTTTCTCTGCACCTGGTCAAACAGAGACGACTATCACAGGAGGGCATGCAGGCAAAGCAAACACCAAGCCTGCAACTGGCTTGCTTCTGGCCGCAAACAGCACAAAGCTCCAGTGCTCCCTGGGACGGTGATCAGCCCAGAGTAAACACAGGGCATCTGATAGGGAGGCACCATTGGCCCAGAAAAGGCTGAGACTCTGCAAAGCTCTAGGCGTGTTTTGCTTCCAGCTTGGTCTATTGCTATGCGACTCTGAGTGCATTCCTTTACTTCTCCGGTCTCCAGTCCCTTCTGTAGAACTGATTGTTTGCAACCCCCCTCGAATTCCATGTTGGAGCCCTAACCCAGAATGTGATGATATGTGAAGTCGGCCTTTGAGAGGTAATTAGGTTCATGAGGTCATGAGCTAGGGGCCCCGTCACTGGATTAGTATCCTTGTAAAAAAAAAGAAAAAAGAAAAACATCAGCTGTAAGCCAAGAAGTGGCTGCTCACCAGGAACAGAAACTGCCCCTTGATTTTGGACTTCCGGCCTCTAGAACTGTGAGAATGAATGTCTATGGCTTAAGACCCTCGGTCTCTGGGATTTTCTGACAGCAGCCCCAGCTGATTAAGATGAAGGGTGTTGTGAGCCTGATCTTGAAGGCTCCTTCTGGCTCTGCGGTTCTAACATTCTTTCTCAAGGTCCCCTCTGCTGCTGGCTGAGTTCCCTCCTGCCACTCTGCTGTCCACCAGCCACTCCTCCTCTCTCGAAGGCTTTCTCCAGCCCCTCATCATTAATCAGAATCATCTGCCAATGCAGAGGTTGAGAGCGTATCTCAGCTTACAGGTGTCTGAAGAAGAATCAGTGCCTTTGGGTCAAATCCAGATACTTCTCTTTAATTTATGTGACCTTGAGCAGCTTCTTCTCTTAGCCTCCATCTGCAAAGTTCATTTAATAGTACTTACAGGGCAAAGGTCACTGGAATGATTAAGTGGAATTAAACATGTCCAGTACCCACATATTACCATGTGTTTCCTAACAGTTTGGGGCTTCCCTCATAGCTCAGTCGGTAAATAATCTGCCTGCCATGCAGGAGACCCATGTTCGATTCCTGGGTTGGGAAGATCCCCTGGAGAAGGGAATTGCAACCCACTCCAGTATTCTTGCCTGGAGAATCCCATGGACAGAGGAGCCTGGCAGGCTACAGTCCATGGGGTCTCAAGAGTTGGACATGACCATGGGGTCGCAAGAGTTGGACATGACTGAGCGACTAAAAAGAGAGAGAGTGCCCACATAGACGGGGGTGGGGGGAGGGTTTGAAGCATTTTTCTGGAAAAAATTCTATAGTAAATAATTTGCCCTTGCAGGGGACTATGGTCTCTCAGCTTTTCATTGTAGGGTGAATACGACTATGGACAGTGTGTAAACAAATGGGCATGGCTATGTTTCAATAAAACTTTATTTATAAGAGCAGGCGGCAGACTGGATGTGCATCCCTGCCCCGCAGCTGCATGCTTTTCTGTTCTATAGAGTAGATTATGATTCTCATTACTTTTTTGTTGAAACACACTTTAGGCTATTTTGCACTGGGTTTCTGTCTTTCTCTGGGGCTTTTCCTCCCCTTCTGGCCTCGCCCTTCTTTCCCAGATTATAGGCACCTTGACAGCAAGGCAAGATGTTTTCATTGATGTCTCTTCAGCTAGATTTTCAAGCACAAGCACTCTTAGCAGTGCTGCGTTGTTGAAACGGAATGAAAAGGAATCCCCCAACTCTGATTCCAGGCCCAGAGTCCAGCCTCTCAAGGCCCCCAAACACAACTGGAGAAGCCATCCTTTCTCAGGACCTATGGGGCCTGAAGACAGGGTAGACTTTGCTTTCTAAAGAGATGCTGCGCTTTCAGTTTGGTGACTCACCCCAGCTGCACACTGGCGAGGTGGCCAGCAGTGGAGCAGGTGTGGAGGCCCCGACAGAGGTTTCCTGTCCCCCCAGCTGCACCTCGGGCTCCACTGATAGGGGACCCATTGTTCCTTGTCCGTTGTGTATTGCTGAGGGTGATGGGCAGGGTGGGGAGCAGCCACTTATTTCAGGGAGCTCAGCTCAATGGAAAGATAAAGGGCCAGGAGGGGACGAAGTGGGTGCTCGCCACACTAACACACCAGCTCGGAAATTAAAGTGACCTGTTGGGTGAGCGTCCTCAAAGCAAGGATGACATTTGCCGAGAGTCTCTCTGGGCTTGGAATGGGAACCGGGCTCTGGGACGCTCAGAGATGCACTGGACACGCGGAGATTCGGTAACCCGTCTGGCAGTTATTGTGCCCCTCTCAGGGTCCTGGCCGGCGGCCAGGCAGGAACAAACCACGTGCTTTTCTGTTAATCCTCCTGCAGTTCCAACAGCACCCGCAGGCCCCAGCTCCGCAGGACTGGTCAGGGCACTCTGCTTGGCTCTGCAGTCAGGGAAGCCCCTACGATGCCCCTGGCTGCCCCCAGCGCCCTAGACGTGGCCAGACACCAGGAGGAGCCGGGGGTGAGTATGGGTGATGGGAGACCCTGGTTTTCAGCGTCACGGGCTTAGGCTGACTCCTGGCTCTGCAGAGACAAGAGGAAGAACTTCATCCTCCTTCAGGGGAAAGATGGCCTCTGGGGACTGACTTTTGGGCTTCACATTTCAACCGTGTCACCCACTCTGTGAGTTGGGCACATTTCTTAACGTTCTGGGTCTTGGTCTCCTCCTGGTGTGAAATGGGAGCAGCATGGTGCCTCCTCCAAGGGTTGTTGCGAGCATCAGATGAGCCCGTGAGCATACACACACACCCCACAGATATATACATACACACACCGCACATCACACACACCATACCACACACAGAACATGCCACACACACCACACATACACGCACATACCACATCACACAGATATACAACACACACACACACCACAACACACACACCCCACAACACACACACACCGTACATTCCATATACACAACACACCACACATGCAACATACAACACACACACAACACAAAACACACACAACACACACATACCACATGTACAACACATCACACACAATACATCACATACACACAACATACTACACACACAACGCAGAATACACACACCCCACACATACACGCACACACCACATCACACACATATACAACACACACAACACAAAACACATACATACCACATGTACAACACATCACACACACAATACATCACATACACACAACATACTACACACACAACACAGAATACACACACCCCACACATACACGCATACACCACACCACACACATATACAACACACACAACACAAAACACACACATACCACATGTACAACACATCACACACACAATACATCACATACACACAACATACTACACACACAACACAGAATACACACACACCACACATATACGCAAACACCATATCACACACATATACAACACACACACACCATATATCATATCACATATACCACACACACCATACCACACACACACAACATACATACCATATACACAACACACCACACATGCAACATACAACACACACACAAAAAAACACACACATACCACATGCACAACACATTACACACACAATACATCACACACGCAACACACCACACACGCAACACACCACACACGCAACACAGAATACACACACATCACACACACCATACCACACACACATGTCACACACACCACACATACACACACAGCACATCACACACATATACAACACACACACACCACATACCATATCACATATACCACACACAACACACCACACACACACACACCACACACACAATGCACCACACACACACCACATGCAACATGGCTCAGTGGTAAAGAATTCGCCGGCCAGTGTGGGAGATGCAGGTTTGATCCCTGTGCTGCGAAGATCCCCTGAGAAGGAAATGGCAACCCACTCCAGTATTCTTGCCTGGGAAATTCCCTGGGCAGAGGAGACTGGTGGGCTGCAGTCCACGGGGTGGCACAAGTTGGACGGCCTTAGTGATGAAACAATGAGAACAAATGACTTTGGTGAGTATTTCCTCACCCATGAAGGGGGATAATGACAACTGCTTGAGAAGCAGGGTCCCTGTTAGACGAAATCATGAAGGGGAAGCCCCATCCCTGGTGCACAGGAGGTCATCAGTGAACGTCGGTCACTCTGTGGCTCCCATCACTGCAGATTCGTCGTGAGACTTTAAGCTAATCATCAAGAATCTCAGATTGTAGACCAGCTCTGCCAGCAGTTAGCTGTGTGACCTCAGGCTAGTTACTGCCCCTCTCTGTCCTTAGATGACTCTAAGATGAGTGAGTCAGACTAGATTTGTTCTTTCTGCTTTAATACTTTAGCCTTTGAGGAAGGTTGGGGAAACAGCATGGAGGATTGCTTTGTAGAGACTTGCCTTTCACACCAGTTTGAAGTGGATGGGAGAGGGTCACAGGCAGGATGTTCCAGCATGTGACAACTGGTGACGCGTGACAAGACGGGGGCTCCCTGTGCAACCCACTAAGATTTCTTTCTTCCAAAGAAGAGAGTGGCTTCCTTACCCCTTAGTGGCCCTTGGACTCAGCATCACCATCACCATCATCGTTACAATCACATTAAAGAGGTATTAAATGCTTCACACATATTAATTCATTTGACCCTCACAATAATGAGATGCCATTATTAGCCTCGTGTTGCAGATGAGAAACAGGACACAGAGAAAATAACATAGCCAGAGTAACACACATGCTAAGTGGAAACGGGCTTTGACCACCATGGTTAGAGTTCGGAGGCTGCCTCTTGGCTGCAGGACTTACTTGGCGAGCCAGGTAAATGATCAGACTGCTGGCAGCAGAACATCCGGTGAAACACAGCAAGCAGTGGGCCAGGGGGCAGATGGACTGCGTTCATCAGGGCCTATCTCACCCCTGCTGGCCAAGGGCAGATGGAACCTCTTCTCTGGGTCACGGCTGCTCAGCTTGTGAGGGTCGATTAAGAACGCTGCCTTCATCTAGTCCTGGGAGAGGGGGCAGAGGGGTGTCCTGTTGAAAGGGCACACTCAGTTGTTACCAGTCTCCTTGCTAGAATCATCATGAAGGCAATGACATGTGTTACTATTGACACAGGATCATGTGTGGGCCTGAAGGGGCAGGTCACTGCCGAGAAAAGATGCTGAGGCATCTTAAGTTCAAGAAGACCTGGAACAGAGGGCCAGAGACCACACAGGCCTTCTACATTGCTTGGCTCTGTGTCCTAAGCAACACTATGTATTAGCGTGACTTAAGCCTCTGTGGGCTTTGGCCACTCAGCCTCTTTGGACAGGTTCAAGGTCAACCTCCCAGAGCTCTCTGGAGAAGACAAGCAAGAGTGCACTCATGTGATGTCCAGAGAATATCTGGAATGTGACCCCACTGCTTCCACACTGGCTCCAGACCCCTGGGAAGCTGCTACCAGGTCACTGAGATCACTCACCGAGCATTCAACATTTGGCTCGATGCAGTGCTTCAGTTTTACAGATGAGGAAGCTGAGGTTCAGGCTTAAGTCAATTGATCACAAGCACACAGGTTGTGGCAGGGCTGGGATGTGAACCCTGACTGCTCTGATCCTACAGAGGAGGATCTCACACCTTGCCTGAACGCACAAGGCACTTCCAGTGTTATCCCATCAGCCCTGCTCACTTGTGTCAACTGCAGCCTCAAGAAGCTCTTTCTGCTCCCAGACCCTCTGCTAATCCTAACCCATCTTGCTTTGGCCCATACATCTGCCAGGATTTCCCCTACACAATTTTGTGTTCATTCACTAACATCATGGGTCATTGTCACAAGGAAGTATTTTAAATTATTTGTTCACCAAATTATGAACAGCTTCCAGGCTAATCATCTTCATGGATTAGAGATGGATCTCCAATCTTTTCTTCACACTTCTGACCTATAGACTTTTCTAGAAGATACATCTGATCCCACCTTTAGTAGCTCCCTATCATTGTTGAATGGTTCCCCAGCTGCTCAGTGGTAAAGAATCCACCTGCAATGCAGGAGATGTGGGTTCGATTCCTGGGTTGGGAAGATCCCCTGGAGAAGGAAATGGAAACCCACTCTTGTATTCTTGTCTGGAAAATCTCATAGACAGAGGAGACTTGAAGGGTACAGCTCATGGGGCTGCACAGAATCAGACGCGACTGAATGACTAAACCCCCACCACTATTGGTGAGGTGCCTGGCACACAAGACCAGGTCTGGCTGTCTCTTGCCTCCCCTTCTCTTGAATCCTGCCCCCGCCCCCTCCCCACTCTGAACTTGGATCTGTTCCATGGTGGGTGCTCCCTCTCTCATCTCCTCCGCATGTCTCAGTCAGCTCAGGCTGCTGTAACAAAATGCCATAGACTGAAGGGCTTAAACAATGTATGTTTATTTTCTCTCAGTTCCCAAGGCAGGAAGTCCAAGATCAGGGTGTTAACATCGTTGGATAGTGGTTACAGCTTTGTTTTTCTGGTTGACAGATGGCCACCTTCTGGCTATGTCCTGATATAGCAGAGAGGGAAGGCAGGAGAGAGAGAACTGCAGTCTCTCTTCCCCTCCTTCAGTTCAGTTCAGTCACTCATTAATTTACAGTTATCACAAAATATTGGCTGTATTCCCAGTGTTGTAGAATACATCTTTGTAGCCTATCTTCCACCCAATTGTTTGGACCTCCCACTCCACTCTAAACCAACTGGTAACCCGTTTGTTCTCTATATATCTGATAACCACACACTGGTAACCCTTAATTTGCTCACAATATCTGTGAGCCTGCTTATTCTTTAATGATTGACTTATCATTTTTATATACGTGTGTAAGGCCACACAGGCAATTAGGTGCAGTCAGGGGTCAAACCCAGGCTGTCTTGCTCTGGAGTCTCTTGCTGTCATTATTTTTCCCTTCTTCTGTGTGGCATTTCTTACACCACATGGCACTGTCTGATAATCCCTGTTTTATTCACAGCTGCATCCTAGCATGAAGTACATATCCTGATGAAAAATAAGCTCAGTTAATGCTTTTTGTGCAATGCATACCTGAATTCTGGTTATAGATATTTTGTGTTTCACAAAGTCAAATAAAACATTCCTGATTCTTGATCTGATGAGATCAAATGTGACAGAAAAACCAGGGCGACCAGCTGACGGGTGTGTGGTCTTTGGTCCCTTAACGATCTCTATGTTAATCAATCTTATTTGATAGGAACAATTGCAGCCAAAAGGAAAGTGTTGTCTATCTCAGCCCCACATTTTACGCAGTCAGATGGAGGTGGACCATTTAAATGACTTATACAAGGTCACACATGGAGCCGGTGACAAACAGGATGCCAGGTTGGCTGACTTCCAGTCCTGTGTCCTTTCTCTGCACCTGGTCAAACAGAAATGACTGTCACATGAAGGCAAGCAGGTAAAACAAGCATCAGATATGCAACTGGCTTGATTCTGACTGCAAATAACACCAACGGGCCCCTGGATCCTGCGCTCCCTGGGATGGTGATCAGCCCAGAGTAAACATAGGGCATCTGATAGGCGTGATTGGGCCAAAAAGGGCTTAGACTCTGCAAAGCTCTAAGAGTGTTTTGCGTACAGCTCAGTCTTTATTGCTGTGTGAACTTGAGTACATTCTTTTACTTCTCTGGTCTCCAGCCCCTTCTGTAGTATGACACGGTGTTTTGAACTGAATGTTTGCACCCCCCTCAAATTCCATGTTGGAGCTCTAACCTGGAATGTGATGATATTTGCAGTAGGCCTTTGGGAGGTAGTTAGGTTTATTAGATCCTGAATGTAGGAGACCCTGTGAAGGAATTTAGTTGTTGTTAAGTCACTAAGCCATGTCAGCGGACTTCCCTGCTGGCTCAGACAGTAAAGCGTCTGCCTACAATGCGGGAGACCCGGATTCGATCCCTGGGTGGGGAAGATCCCCTGGAGAAGGAAATGGCAACCCACTCCAGTATTGTCGCCTGGAAAATCCCATGGACAGAGGAGTCTGGAAGGCTACAGTCCATGGGGTCGCAAGGAGTCGGACACAATTGAGAGACTTCATTTCACTTCAAGTCATGTCAGAGTCTTCGTGACTTCTTGGACTGCAGCATGCCAGGCTCCTTTGTCTTCCACTATCTCCTGGAGTTTGCTCAAATTCATGTCCATTGAGTCAGTGATGCCATCCATCAATCTCACCCCTTTCTCCTGCCATCAGTCTTTCCAGTATTAGGATCTTTTCCACATCAGGTGGCCAAAGTATTGGAGCTTCAGCTTTAGAAACACTCCTTCCAATGAAAATTCAGGGTTGATTTCCTTTACAGTTGACTGGTTTGATCTCTCTGCTATCCAAGGGACTCTCAAGAGTTTTTTCCAGCACCACATTTCAAAAACATCAAGTTTTCAGTGCTCAGCCTCCTTTATAGTCCAACTCTCACATCTATACATGACTTCTGGAAAACAATAGCTTTGACTATATGGATCTTTGTCAGCAAAGTGATGTCTCTATTTTTAAATATGCTTTCTAGTTTTGCACCCACTCTGGTATTCTTGCCTTGAGAATTCTATACACAGAGGAGATTTGCGGGCTCCAGTCCATGGGGATGAAAAGAGTCAGACACAACTGGGCGACTATCACTTCACTTCACTAGATTTGTCATAGATTTCCTTCCAAGAAGCAAGCATCTTTTGATTTCATGTCTTCAGTCACTATACACAGTTATTTTGGAGCTACTCCCCTCCAAAAATTGTCATTGCTTCCATGTTTTCTCCTTCTATTCACCATGAAGTGATCAGACCAGAGCCATGAACTTTTTTTTTTAATGTTAGATTTTAAGCCAACTTTTTCACTCTACTCTTTCATCTTCATGAAGACGTTCTTTAGGTCCTTTTCACTTTCTGCCATTAGAGTGGTATCATCTGCCTATCTGAGATTGTTGATATTTCTCCCAACTGTCTTGATTCCAGCTTGTGATTCATCCACCCTGGCATTTTGCATGATGTACTCTGCATAGTAGTTAAATAAGCAGGGTGACAATGTACAGCCTTGTCATACCCCTTTCTGAGTTCTGAACCAGTCAGTTCTTCCTCATCTGGTTCTACCTCTTGTTTCTCAACCACATACATATTTCTCAGGAGACAGGTAAGATGGTCTTGTATTCCTATTTGTTTAAGAATTATTTTCAGTCTAAGGCTTTAGCATAATCAATGAAGCAGAAGTAGATGCTTTTCTTGAACTCTTTTATTTTCTCCATGACCCAATGAATGTTGACAATTTGAAGTCTGGGTCCTCTGCCTTTTCTAAATCCAGTTTGTACATCTGGAAGTTCCTGGTTCACTATTCAGTTCAGTTCAGTTCAGTCGCTCAGTCGTGTCTGACTCTCCGTGACCCCATGAATCGCAGCATGCCAGGCCTCCCTGTCCATTACCAACTCCTGGAGTTCTCTCAGACTCACGTCCATCAAGTCAGTGATGCCATGCAGCCATCTCATCCTCAGTCATCCCCTTCTCCTCCTGCCCCCAATCCCTCCCAGCATCAGAGTCTTTTCCAGTGAATCAACTCTTCGCATGAGGTGGCCAAAGTACTGGAGTTTCAGCTTTAGCATCATTCCTTCCAAAGAAATCCCAGGGATGATTTCCCTTAGAATGGACTGGTTGGATCTCCTTGCAGTCCAAGGACTCTCAAGAGTCTTCTCCAACACCACAGTTCAAAAGCATCAGTTCACTATTGCTGAAGTACAACTTGAAGGATTTTGAGTATAACCTTGATATTGTTAATAATAGCGTGTGGAAGGAGTGCAATTGTACAGTAGTTTGAACATTTTTTGGCATTGAATTTCTTTGGGATTGGAATGAAAACTGACTTTCTCCAGTCCTGTGGCCCCTGCTGAGTTTTCCAAATTTGCTGGCATATTGAGTGTAGCACTTTAACAGCATCATCTTTCAGGATTTTTATATAGCTCAGATGGAATTCCTTCACCTGCACTAGCTTTGTTTGCAGTAATGCTTCCTAAGGCCCACTTGATGTCATACTCCATGATGTCTGGCTCTAGGTGAATGACCACAGCATCATGGTTATCTGGGTCATTAAGACCTTTTTCATATAGTTCTTCTGCATAGTCTTGCCACCTATTCTTAATCTCTTCTGGTTCTCTAAGATCCTTGTTGTTTCTGTCCTTTGTTGTGCCCAACTTTGCATGAAATGTTTCCTCTTCAATTTTCTTGAAGGGTTCTCTAGTTTTCCCCATTCTATAGTTTTCCTCCATTTCTTTGCACTGTTCACTTAAGAAGGTTTTTTTAAATCTCTCCTTGCTATTATCTGGAACTCTGCATGAGTTGGCCACTTATCATGCCACCATCTATTTAACTAGAAACCAATTCAGTTCAGTTCAGTTCAGTCACTCAGTCGTGTCTGACTCTTTGCGACCCCATGAATCGCAGCAAGCCAAGCCTCCCTGTCCATCACCAACTCTCGGAGTTCACTCAAACTTACGTCCATTGAGTCACTGATGGCATCCAGCCATCTCATCCTCTGTCATCCCCTTTTCCTACTGCCCCCAATCCCTCCCAGCATCAGAGTCTTTTCCAATGAGTCAGCTCTTCGCATGAGGTGGCCAAAGTACTGGAGTTTCAGCTTTAGTATCATTCCTTCCATAGAAATCCCAGGGCTGATCTCCTTCAGAATGGACTGGTTGGATCTCCTTGTAGTCCAAGGGACTCTCAAGAGTCTTCTCCAAGACCACAGTTCAAAAGCATCAATTCTTCGGTGCTCAGCTTTCTTCACAGTCCAACTCTCACATCCATACATGACCACTGGGAAAACCATAGCCTCGACTAGATGAACATTTATTGGTAAAGTAATGTCTCAGCTATAGAGCCAGTTCTATATAGACAGAGCTATAGAGAAAGTTCTATTATTGTTCCCATTTTATAGATGAGGCTGAAGCAGGAGAGACAATTTACCCTCCTAAGGTCAGACATCTAGTAAGCATGTGAGTGCTAAGTCGCTTCAGTCATATCCAACTCTTTGTGATCCTATGGACTGTAGCCCACCAGGCTCCTCTGTCCATGGGATTCTCCAGGCAAGAATCCTGGATGGGTTGCCATGCCCTCCTCCAGCAGATCTTCCTGGCCCAGGAATCAAGCCCACATCTCTTATGTCTCCTGTATTGGCAAGCAAGTTCTTTACCACTAGCAACACCTGGGAAGGCCATTTAGTAAGTAGGGGCAATGAAACTGAAATCTGCACTTACTGACATGGGACAGCACAGGCCTAGTGAATTCTGCAAGGAGAAGGCAATCACCTCGTTGGATCTTCAGAAAGTGAGACCTGTGTTGTCCTCATTCTCCCGATGCCTTTTCTGGTGACATGATAAGACAGTGGGAACCAGAAGGACCTGAGACCTGGGAAAGAAAACCCAGCAAGTGTGGGACAAGTTCTATCTCGTTTGTACACAGATATACATTCAAGACAATGGGCCAGGTCAGAAGGGTTCTAGGATCCAGGACTGGAATGGGATTCGGCTAGAGCTGCTGCTAGGATGCAAATGTCACAGCCAGAATCAAAAACCAACCATAGGGAGAAGAGTGAGAATTGACTGGTCAGAGAGGCAGGAAGCCAGGTTCCTAGGCCCAGGACGAAAAATATAAGCCCCAGGCCGCAGAAAGCAGGTTGTGGGTGATGAGAGAAAATGGAGTCTGGAGGGGGTCTGATGTATAGGGTAAGATGCTGGAACCTTTGACAGAGTGCCTTTGACCATGTGGAGAGAGACAGGCACAGGCCAGGGGCCACCTCAGGGCAGAAGATCTTCAACGGCCAGGAAACAGTGTCAAGGCAGCCAGTCAGCATGGGGCAACACATGGCTCGGGAGCAGGTTTTCAAACTTTGCTGGGGCGATTACAATAAAAATAAAGGGGGGAGGCAGATCCCAGGACCATATAAGCTGGACACCAGGTAAGTTATACAGAAGGACTTGGGTACTGAGAAAAAAAAGGAAGGACATCCAGGTATCAGACTATGGGGATAAACTTGTGCCAATTACAGGGAGGGTATAGGAGGCTGAATAGTGAACTTTAAAAAGTTATATTCAAGTCCTAGCCTGTGGACCTATGAGTTTGATCTTATTTAGAAAATGAGCTTTTGCAGATAAAATTGAAGATTTCTAGATGATATAGTCTTGGATTTAGGGTGCGTGATAGAAGAGAGTAGGCCACATGAAGGCAGAGGCAGAGATGAGAGTTATGAAGTCATAAACCAAGGAAGGGCTTCTCAAGTGAAGCTAGTGGCAAAGGACCCGCCTGCCAATGCAAGAGACAGAGGAAATGAGGGTTCAGTCCCTGGGTCAGGAAGATCCCCTGGAGGAGGGCACAGCAATCCACTCCAGTATTCTTGCCTGGAGAGTCCCATGAACAGAGGAGCCTGGCAGGCTATAGTCCTTGGGGTTGCAGAGTCCAACGTGACTGAAGCGACTCGGCACACATGCAAACCAAGGAAAGCCAAGAACTGCAGAAGTTGGCTGAAGCTGGGAGCAAGGCATGGAATGGAGTCTCCCTGTCCCCAGAAGGAACCAACCCACTCAGTACCTTGGTATTGGACTTCTGGACTCTCCAGCTTTCATTCTAAGGAAGTCTCTCTTCTGGGACACCTTGCTCAACATCTCCGATAAGAATCCATTCCTCATTCCCTCTGGGCCATGCTGAAAAGTGTTCCTCTGTTTCAGAAATAGCACGATACATGGCATTACAGTTTCCTGTCTTTATATCCATGTCTTCTGCTGAAGAGTTTGATCCCTGGGAAATGTGTCTCATTTACCTGTCACCCCAGTTTCTAGCAGTGTGCCTGGCAAAGAAAGGATGCTCAACAATGCTAAATGACTGACAGTCAGTAGATGCTGAAGGACTTGTGAATAGATGCTTTCAGGATACTTACAATGGTGTACTGATGCCCTCCGAAGGAAAGGTTAGGGCCATTTAATGAAAGATTTTCTGAATTACTACCAAAGGGTCTGTCCTCCTGCTTTTAGCTGCTCTTATCTGTCAGTCATTTCTCTTCATCCATTGAAGGCTAGTGCATGTTATTATCTCCACCCGGGCTCTGCCACCATCTTTGATGTCCACATCCACATGAATGATCCTGCAGATGGCCTCTTAGAAATCAGTCCTTTGACCCACTCATCTCCAGTGGTCTTCCTTCCCCTCCTTCTCATCCGTTCAGCCACCATCTGGTACACCTTTCATCTTACTTACTGGACCACACTCACTCTGGCACTTCTTGAATTCTGGTTCCTCCCCAGGTCATCAGGCCTCTCCTTTCTTCATATATTGATATAACTTGGTCCCCATGGTCTATGATTTCAGTGACATTTTTGCCCATGCCCTAGGCTACCTGGCCCATCTGCTGCCCTTTGTTTTCACCATCAAGACAAAACCCAAGCCTGGAAAAACCCAACTGGGTGCCATCTCCATGCCTCTGTCTATGCAGGAAAAGCCAACCAGAGCATCTCAGATCCATTACACAGTCTTGATCCCCAACCTCAAATGAGCTCACATCCTGCCAAGCAAATGTACTGCATCATCCTTGTTGTGTAGGGTATGTTAAACATACCCTACATCATTCCTTGTCACTCTCCATAGTATTTGTTTATAAAATCCATCCATTCTTCTGAAGCTCTGCCTTGGTCACATACCCACATTCTTTTCTCTCATCAGGTGATGTTGCTGCTAAGTCGCTTCAGTCATATCCGACTCTGTGCGACCCCACAGACGGCAGCCCATTGGGCTCCGCCATCCCTGGGATTCTCCAGGCAAGAACACTGGAGTGGGTTGCCATTTCCTTCTCCAATGCATGAAAGTGAAAAGTGAAAGTGAAGTCACTCAGTCGTGTTTGACTCCCTGGTAGGCTGCAGTCCATGGGAGTTTCCAGGCTAGAGTACTGGAGTGGGATGCCATTGCCTTCTCAGGTGATGTTACTTACCTCCTATTTCACAGAGAAAACAAATGCTATCAGACAGGAGAGTCTTACAACCAGGCACACAGATCTTCTTCCTGAAAGAGCATCCACCCCACCNGATCACTTGGTAAAGAACCTGCCTGCCAGTGCAGGACACATAAGAGACTCGAGTTCCATCTCTGGGTTGGGAAGATCCCCTGGAGAAGGGCATGGCAACCCACTCCACTACTCTTGCCTGAGAAATCCCATGGACAGAGGAGCCTGCTTGGCTATAGTCGATGGGATTGCAAAGAGCTGTGCTTCTGGGTCTTTCAATGACTCTACTCTCCAGAGAAAATCTGTCTCTCTCAGCAGTCCTTGCTGCACTCCAATGTTATTTCTACCCAGTGCTCGTTGGTTTGTGGCAGGGGCTTCTGGGGACATTCTCTGATGTTTTAATTAAGCCTTAGACACTGTGAACCTGTGTCCTTGTGGTTTTGGATTCTACAAGGATCTCTTTCTTCTTCTAGATGTAATACTGGATCTTGCATTTATTCTTTGTCATTTCTCAAGGATGAAATTTTATTTCACTACTTCCTCCCCCCGCCCCAGCTTCATGGGGTTTCAATCAATGCCCTTGAGCTTAAGTTTGGTTGCTTTTCTTTAGGTAAGTTAAGTGTTTTAAGTTGAGACAGTGGATTTGGGACTGGGCCGAGTGTCAGCAGTAACTCCTATTCCTCTCCCCTAGACAGGACCATGGAGAAAGTTTTCTTGGGATTCTCCTGTGTGTCTCTTGTGAGCAACTCTTAGAAAAGCCTGAGAGAATGTATTAACATCTCCATGTCCTTGGCCCATAGTAATTTCACACTCTCTCTCACAGTAATCTACACAACATTTAGCTATTTATTAAAGTTAGCTAGTGGATTTTTTTAAATCAATCTATGCAGCATTCCCCTGGTCACTCAGTTGGTAAAGAATCTGCCTGTAAAGCAGGAGACCCCTGTTTGATTCCTGGGTGGGGAAAATCTGCTGGAGAAGAGATAGGCTACCCACTGCAGTATTCTTGGGCTTCCCTTGTGGCTCAGCTGGTAAAGAATCCCCCCACAATGCAGGAGACCTGGCTTTGATGCATGGGTTGGAAAGATCCTCTGGAGAAGGGAAAGGCTGCCTAACTCCAGTGTTCTGGTCTGGAAAATTCCATGGCCTGTATAGTCCATGGGGTTGCAAAGAGTCGGACATGACTGAGCGACTTTCACTTTCAGTTTCTTTCATACAGCATTCACTGGCGACCTGCCACATAAGTAAACGCTTAAGTACTGCGTTTAATCACTGATGTGTCTCTCCATCAGAAAAAGTTCAAGAAAGTGCTAGTTGCTTAGTCGTTCCCAGCTCTTTGAGACCCCATGGACAGTAGCCCACCAGGCTCCTCTGTCCATGAATTCCTCTGGGCAAGAACACTGGAGTGGGAAGCCATTTCCTTCTCCAGGGGATCTTCTGACCCAGGGCTTGAATCCTGGTCTCCTGCATTGCAGACAGATTCTTTACCATCTGAAAGGCCAGGGAAGCCCCATGTCTCTCTATATTTCAGGTTAATTATTTGTCCTTGTCACCTAAATTAAAAAAGAAAATAAAAAGAAAAACTGTTTTCTCAGCAGATTTTCTTGTTACGATGGTGGGAGAGGTAATAATTCTAGTTATCTACGAACTGAATTTCTGGCCACTCATATTCACTCTTTCATCCTAAAGTTTGATATTTCTTTATTCAATCTGCTAGATTTTATTTCCTTGCCCATATAATCACCAGTAGTTCCCTTAATCTAGACTCTTGGCTGCTTACATGCCTCAGCTATTTCCAAACCAGAGTAAAAACTCTCAGACTTCCTGAAGATCATTTTTTTCTTGACATCTATTTTTTTCTATGATATTTCCATCATTCATCTTGCTTCCTGGATTAAAGATTTATAATTTAATGAATTTTGTGTACCTACACTCTTAAAAGAATGAATACAAAGCAGAACATAGAAATCATAAATTAATTTGACAAAGTTCTCTCTTCTGTGGAGGCCACATTCCAATCAATAATATAATGTATGCATATATCTGAGATAGGTAACTCAGTATATAAGACACAAATGAGAGAAACAAAGAATGTTACAAGAACAGTTTTATGTGTATAACAAAACATGTGCTTTAAAAACTGTATATGCACATTTGCATTTTGAATATTTATGCAAATCCACCATGACCATATAATACTGTCAAATATATTGATATGGAACATAATTATCTATTTTAAGCTTTTATTTATTTACATTTTTTGCATGTGTGATTATATAACTGGGATTTTTCCTATTTGTTCCATGGAAGATGCTAGTGAGGATATGTAAAACTTCACACAGAGACAAATCTCCACCAGTAACAAACTGAGCATGTTATGCTTATGGGAAAGTTTTTAAAATATAGCTCTGATTATATGAGAGAACTCTGGAGCAGAAGAGCAGCTCAAAGGACAGTGCACTTTGAAAGATGAGTTTGAAAGTGCATCCCAGAATACTTGTAATTCCTATGAGGTTGCAAGTGAGATAGGAGAAGGAAAGTGTGAGGGTAGTGGATTGGTTATGTTTAATGCCTAAGCACAAACTTTTGAGTTTCTAAAGAAATCCTTCTAAAGATGGAAGAAGATTTCCGGCAATTTTGGACATAATGGAAAGACTATTCTTGAAGATGCATGCTAGAGCCAGGCTGGAAATATTTTTTGGCAGTAAAAATGATACAACAATAGCTTCTGAAGGTTTGGAGGTTCAGAAAGACATGTATTTAATCAGAATGTAGCAGCACCAAGTTCTGCACACCTTGCACATGACTATCAGGCAGTCTCAGAATAAGTTTGTGAATACGTATTGCCTTCATAGTTATGATTAAACCTGGAGAAAAAGAGAGAGAAATTGGTTCAAGGAAGGGCTCAAAGCAGCTGCCACTATATAAAAGCATGTTGATAAAGTGAAAGTGAAAGTCACTCAGTCAATCCTGAATCTTTACGACCCATGGACCATACAGTCCATGGGATTCTCCAGGCCAGAATACTGGAGTGGGTAACCTTTCCCTTCTCCAGGGGATCTTCCCAACTCAGGGATCAAACCCAGGTCTCCTGCATTGCAGGCAGATTCTTTACCAACTGAGCTATCAGGGCTCAAATTTAATATCACATGTTAAATCTCCTTTATGAGTATACTGTTATCTTGTACAATTCTCTGTATGTTTAGATTTAAAAATAATAATAATAATATGGACAATCCAGGTTTATTTCTAGTTTCTGATTCTGCTTATGTATGGAGGAGAGGTTTTCTGTTGAACTATGACTTGACATGATGAAAACACATGCTCACACAAGCATATATGCAAACAAGAGAATGATTAGATTAACTATTTAATCTATTACCAATGATGTAGCCAAAGAGGGCAGAAACAGATGTAGCACTAAATCAGCATGGCTTTCCTTGGTTCCGCCAAATCCCTGTGGGAGTCACAAAGTTGTGTCACTCTTGCAAGGATAAGTATTACAGGAAGCGTAAAGTTCAATTTTCACTCTACCTTTTCTGTTTTGTACATGACCTTATGTCATGCTTCTATAAATGCTTCCATTAATACTGCGTGTGCTACTTTATAATAGATGCTCTCTAATGTTGAATGTTATTCTTTCTAAAACCACCCATGGCAGATTCATGTCAATGTATGCCAAAACCAATAGAGTACTGTAAAGTAAAATAAAGTAAAATGGAAGCTCTAAAAAAAATAAATAAATAAAATAAATAAAACCAAATTCTGAGTCTGCATGTTTGCATACTTACTTGGGGAGAAACTGGGTCAGCAACTGATATCCCAGAATTATTGTGCCTCTCGATTTCTAGCAGGTTGGAAAAACCATACCACAGCCTTATACAATGTAGGTTAACAGAAAAAGTGGTAGATCCCCCCATGAAGAATATTACATGAGAAATTAGGTAAATGGTGGAACTATTTAAGAAGAAAAAGAAAACTATTGGGAGAGTAGGTTTAGGAAAGGGAGAACTTAAGAACTGTGTTTTGATTGTATGTATGAAAAGCCTTCTTGACTTCCAAAGGGAGATTCCAAGCACACAGTTAGATACATTCACTGGTTATGTGGAACCAAATACTACTGGTTCAAGAGAGTCAGTGTCACAGTTGTGGCTTAAAATTGGTCATGCGTTAGAAGAATCTGCACCATAAAAATTATTAAATGCTATGAATCTTTTATTTCTTTCTTTTTGTTCTTTTACAGAGCCCATAGGAATACAAGGTACAGAGAGCTGCAATGACGTACAAGGATGTCAGATTGAAGACTGAGGTTTAATAGTCATCTGTTTATAGACAGTATTTACACTGCATGAGGTTACCTTGGGAGGAGAGGTGGAGAAGAAATAAAGTCCAGGAACTAACATCTGGGTCCCTCCAGAGATCAGAAGTTGGAATGATCAGCAGTGGGCATCATTGAAGTAAGAAGAGAACCAGGAGAACGTGCTAAGTGAAAAGGTTGTTTCAAGAAAGAGAGACCAAACAGTCCTGTTCAATCACAGTAAGGGAAGGAGTGAGTGAAACAATGGTTAAATGTTAACAGTTCATTTTGGCAATGTGGAGTTCTTGGTGATTGTGATTACCTTTGTCACAGGGATGGAAAGGGTGGTGATCTTATTGGAATATGTTTAGAAGGGAATAATGGCTTTGTTTTTTCTCAATTCACTTAACTACTTCCAACTTTTCTCCTAAAGCATAGGCTTTTCTAGGCTCTTTCAATAATTAATTAGTTAATTAATTTTCTATTTATTTTCCTTATTTTATTCATTGTGCTTTGCACTTTCTTTAAATCATTTTCACTTAATAATGTAGGAAGATGATATTAGTAAAGCATGGTGCATTTAAGCAATATAAGCCATTTCCTAGGTCCTCTGGGAAGAACAGCCAAGCTAGTCTTTAGCACATGGCTTCCTCCAACCTAGATTTGCAAACAATGTGAGTGCATTCAGGCGTGACAATTTGGTTAGAGTGGGTGTTCAATTTGGATGATTTTAATAAAATATTTTTGCAAGTTGCTCCAGCAAATATTTGGATAGTGGAAGCTCAGATAATGAGGGAGACATGCAAAACAAACGAGAATAATCATAAAGAATGTTTCATGTTCAAAAAAATTTTTATGTGGAGTAAAGGCAAGCCAATGTAGGGGAAATACAGCCTAGGTTTCAAAAATCTGACTTTGAAGCTTGGTTCTGCAGCTTGATGCCTGGTACTACCTGTGTGACCTCGGCTAGCTGGCAAGCTACTCTAAGCCTTAATTTTCTCTACTGCAAAATGGGGTTATAATAATAATAACTCAGGATTATCAGGTGGCTTGAATGGGATGGTTTCAGAAAGGGCTTAGTGTAATACACAGCAGCTAATAGATATCCTCTAAATGGTAGCTAAAATAAAACAGAAGAGAGCATTAGGAGAGATGATCTTCTGACATGCGTGCATGCATGCTAAGTTGCTTCAGTCGTGTCCAATTCTTTGTGATCCGATGGACCATGGCCAGGCAGGTTCCTCTGATTCTGGGATTCTCCAGGCAAGAATTCTGGAGTGGGTTGTCATGCCTTCTTCCAGGGTATCTTCCCCACCCAGGGACTGAATCTGCATCCTTGCATCCCTATTACTGCTCATGCTTAGATGCATGGTAAGAAATACTGGAGCCCCAGTTCTCTTTTTCTCTAATTTTCTATTATCTTACCGTGTAGACACTGAAATAGTCAGTTCAGTTCAGTTCAGTTGCTCAGTCGTGTCCGACTCTTTGCGACCCCATGAATCACAGCACGCCAGGCCTCCCTGTCCATCACCAACTCTCGGAGTTCACTCAGACTCATGTCCATCGAGTCAGTGATGCCATCCAGCCATCTCAAGACTGGCTAAACTGGAAAGCAGAAACAAGCAGAGAAATAGTGCCTTAAATGTTTGGGCCAAGTACTTTGGGTCAGGACAGTATTTACTTAACATATGAATGGCTTATAAACTGACAAAGCCAAGGAGCTCTCCAATCCCAATCTATTCAGCCTCATTATCTTGAACTCAAGAACCACCATTTCATCTAAAAGACACTGAGGTTATCTAGTTCAGTTCCCTTATTCTACAATGAAGCCCCTGAGGCTTAGAAGGAAAATGACTCAGATAGACTCCTAAGCCAGCTTCTTTTGTTTAAACCAGATAATCTCTGTGAACTGCTCTGTGTAGTTCAAGAAAAAGGATGAAGTTACTTGAATCTCTCCCTCTGAAGGACATTTATTTCTTTTAATATATAGAAGCTCAAACACATTGTAGTACGTATCTAGATCCAAAACCTTATTTTTCAGAGGAGGAAATGAATGCATGTAGAGGAGAAATGGATTGCCCCAAGGTTAGCTAATGATACAGCTGAGCTTGGAATCTGTTTCCTGACTTACAAACCATTTCTCTGTCCACTAAAATAGAACACTCAGAGGATGCTAAGACTCCAAAGGACATGTAATTGAATTCTGAGATGCTGTCAAATATTAAGAATGAATAGTTGCAAGCTCTTCATTTAACAATAGCCAAGGCACTCATCTTGCCTTTCCACTGAAAAATATCAAGTGAGGGACTAGTTTTGCAAACTTTTCTTCTAAGAGACAAACTCCACAGGCACGTGGTCTTTTCTTTTTTTCTCAGTGAGTTGACTTAATGCATAGAGCTTCCATTAAGTTTCCAGCAATCTTTTTCTGTTAATTTCATGAAGAATAGTGTCTCTTTTATCTGAAAATATCTTCATCTTCTAGGATACTTGGCTTATTCTTACCAATTCTGAAGAATGCAATTTTGGTCATGTAAGTGAGATTCACTGATAATTAGGTTCTGTACGTTAGTCACTCAATCATGTCTGACTCTTTGCAACCCCATGGACTGTAGCCGGCCAGGCTCCTCTGTCCAGGGGATTCTCCAGGCAAGAATACTGGAGTGGGTTGCCATGCCCTGCTCCAGAGGGTCCTCCCAACCCAAGAATTAAACTCGTGTCTCCTGCACTGGCAAGTGGATTCTTTTTTTTTTTTGATATAAATGTATTTACTTTAATTGAAGGCTAATTACTTCACAATATTGTAGTGGTTTTGCCATACATTGACATGGATCCACCTCAGGTGTACATGTGTTCCCCATCCTGAACCCCCTCCGACCTCCCTCCCCATCCCATCCCTCTGGGCCATCTCAGTGCACTAGCCCCGAGCATCCTGTACCATGCATCGAACCTGGACTGGCGATTCGTTTCACATATGGTAATATACATATTTCAATGCCATTCTCCCAAATCATCTCACCCTCACCCTCTCCCACAGAGTCCAGGAGATTGTTCTATATATCTGTGTCTCTTTTGCTGTCTCACATAGAGTTATCATTACCACCTTTCTAAATTCCATATATATGCGTTAGTATACTGTATTGGTGTTTTTCTTTCTGGCTTACTTCACTCTGTATAATAGGCTCCAGTTTCATCCACCTCACTAGAACTGATTCAAATGTATTCTTTTTAATGGCTGAATAATATTCCATTGTGCATCTGTACCTCAGCTTTCTTATCCATTCATCTGCTGATGGACATCTAGGTTGCTTCCATGTCCTGGCTATTATAAACAGTGTTGCGATGACGGATGGTAAAGTGTCTGCCTGCGATGTGGGAGACCTGGGTTAGATCCCTGGGTTGGGAAGATCTCCTGGAGAAGGCAACCCACTCCAGTACTCTTACCTGGAGAATCCCATGGATGGAGGAGCCTGGTAGGCTACAGTCCATGGGGTTGCAAAGAGTTGGACACGACTGAGCGACTTCACTTCACTATGAACTTTGGGGTACATGTGTCTCTTTCAATTCTGGTTTCCTCGGTGTGTATGCCCAGCAGTGGGATTGCTGGGTCATAAGGCAGTTCTATTTCCAGTTTTTTAAGGAATCTCCACACTGTTCTCCATAGTGGCAGTACTAGTTTGCATTCCCACCAACAGTGTAAGAAGGTTCCCTTTTCTCTACACCCTCTCCAGCATTTATTGCTTGTAGACTTTTGGATCACAGCCATTCTGATTGGCGTGAAATGGTACCTCATTGTGGTTTTGATCTGCATTTCTCTGATAATGAGTGATGTTGAGCATCTTCTCATGTGTTTGTTAGCCATCTGTATGTCTTCTTTGGAGAAATGTCTGTTTAGTTCTTTGGCCCATTTTTTGATTGGGTCATTTATTTTTCTGGAATTGACCTGCAGGTGTTGCTTATATATTTTTGAGATTAAGTATTTGTTAGTTGCTTTGTTTGCTATTATTTTCTCCCATTCCAAAGGCTGTCTTTTCACCTTGCTTATAGTTTCCTTTGTTGTACAAAAGCTTTTAAGTTTAATTAGGATTCTTTACCATTAAGCCACCTGGGAAAATTGTAAGGAAAGTCAGGGAAATTTAAACATTACAAAATTCTTCCAGCCCTTTGCCGTCCTGGCTCTATGTGCATTATGTACATGAATAAAGCATTGACTAAAGCTCCCCTTTGGCAGAAATACCTGCTCATCCATAAAGAGCATCAATCTCCTAACATCAACAAAATAACTCCTTAAGAGATAGCCTTCCTTCTTAATCTTATAAGGGGCCATGATGACCCATGACTCACTACTCGATTTGCATGTGCTGATCTGGATTGTGTAAACTGTCAATATTTCATAATTTAATGTACAGCCCTCTGTCTCAACAATTTACATAACTGTATTTTGACTTCTAATGGGGAAACAGTTCTCAGAGCTTTGAGTGGCTGTTCCTGGGTTGTAATTCGATTTTGCACAAATAAAAATGTTCATTTCTTTCTTGGATTAACTGGTTAGTTTTTTAAAATCTATATAAGTGTATATTGCAAATTCTAGGACACCACTTAGAAAAGAAGTATAACCAATAAGCTCAGAAAAGAGAGAAAAATGAATTTAAAATGCTCTTAAAGCTACTAAAGCTAGGAAGATAAAGACAAGAACAAGGTCAATGAATTAAAAAAATGGTAATGAGTATGACATGTTAATCCAACCATATCAATAATCAATTCAAACATCCATGGTCTAAATGCATCAATTAAAAGATAGAGTGGTCAAACAAGATACAACCATATTTTGTCTACAAGAAATCTGCACACACACCCCCCCCACACACACACATAAAGACACAAAGAGATTAAAAGTCAATGGATGAAAAAAAAGAAAAGGAAAATTCAATAGATGGAGACAAATTTTTGTGTTTGGCCTGATTCTAGATTTGTAGAGTTACCTGTGAGTGAATGTGTATGTTAGTGTTTTTATGGCCTAGAATTTTAAAAATATGAACTGGCATATTAATAGCTGTCATTATCATGTGGTAAGTTGATGGATAAAAGTTTTATTGCCTATTTTTTTTATATTTTCTAAAATTATTTACTCAATTACTATCGGATAGTGGCTCATCAGTAAAGAATTCTCCTGCAATGCAGGAGACAGAGGAGACTCAGGTTTCATCCCTGGGTTGTGAAGATCCACTGGACGGGATCATGGCAACTCACTCTTGTCTGAAGAATTCGATGGGCTGAGGAGCCCAGGATGGACAAGGTTGATAAATGAACAAAGTATATAAACAAAAATTTCACAGCAGGAGAAATGCAAATGTCCAGTAAATATATAAAATAAATATTCAATATTACTAACAATCAAATAAGTGTGGCAATCAGAAAATGTCATATTTTTTACTCAAAGTAGCAGTTTGAAAAAAATTAACAGTCACACTGAAGGTGTGTATTGAGACATTCCTTAATCATGACCAGTAAGAATGTAAAATTGAGCAATATTAAAATTAATTTGCCAGTATTTATCAACACCTTTACTAACAGTTACTTTTTAAGTCTGTAAAGACTCTTGGAATCTATCTTAGTTTGGAATTGAGACAAAGATGTATCTGTTATATTTATCAGATTATTTTTTTTACAATAGTTAATGAAGGTAACAAACCTATGTATTTAACAGTAGAGGAATGATTCAACAAATGATATTGTATAGACAGGACAAAAATGATGCATGCTTTTTCAAAAGAGAATGTGTGTGTGTGTGTGTGTGTGTGTGTGTGTGTGTGTGTGTGTTTGCATGCACGCTCAATAATATCCATCTTTGTGACTCCATGGACTGTAGCCCACCAGGCTCCTCTGTCCATGGAATTTTCCATAATAGACTCTTCGAGTGGGTTGTCCTTTGCTCTTCCAGGAGATCTTTGTGACCCGGGGTTTGAACCCATGTCTAATGAGTCTCCAGCAATGGCAGGCAGGTTCTTTACCAGCCGAGCCACCAGGGAAGCCCTCTAAAAAGAATAAATACCAAATAACCTATAAAAGAAGAAAATAAGACAGTATTCATATTATTTATTCCCATTTTGAATATTTAGTTGTACCTAAAAACATCAACAAGCAGAATGTGGTTCTCTTGCATTATATATAGGATAATTGGAAGCATTACTACTTCTTTACAAAATTTTTTGTTTGTGTATTTCAGAAATATGTAAAATAAAGTCTTAAAATTCAGATCAAGGATGTTAAGTGACCTGGACATAAAGACCAGGGATGTTTATGTCAAAGTTCAGACTTCTTCCTGTGTTTGCTGTGTCCACTACACAGTGCTGTGTCGCAAGGCTGGATGCTTCCTATATGAAACCATACTATTTGCAGGACATTGTGACCCAATACAAAAATTCTGGCTTTTAAAATTTTCAGTTTTAAAAACATGGCAGATTTCCTCATCCTTTTCCAGACCCTCATCTAATTTCTGAGTATAGACTCTTTCTAGCTCCCAACTCTGGAGACTGTTGGGAATGAGGGATATTGATATGAAGTTCAAAAGTGAGTGAGTGGCCACTCTTTGTGACCTCACTGTAGCCACCAGGCACCTCTGTCCATGGGATTCTCCAGGCAAGAGTACTGGAGTGGGGTGCCATTGCCTTCTCTTCCAGAGCCACCTGGGAAGCCTCAAATCCATTTCTATTAGAGGTTTATTTTTAAATACTAAAAAAATTTTGTAATACTAAACAAAAAATAGTATATTGTTGTTCAGTCTCCAAGTCATGTACAACTCTTGTTGACTTAATGGACCGCAGCACACCATACCAGCCTGTCCCCCACCATCTCCCAGAGTTTGCCCAAGTTTCAGTCAATTGCACCAGTATTGCCATTGACCCATGTCATCCTCTGTCACCCTCTTCTGTCTTTAGTCTTTCTCAGCATAAGAGTGGTTTCCAATGCGTCAGCTCTTCGCATCAGGTGGCCAAAGTATTGGAGCTTCAGCATCAGTCCTTCCAATGAATATTCAGGGATGATCTCCTTTAGGATGGACTGGTTGGATCTCCTTGCAGTCCAAGGGACTCTCAGGAGTCTTCTCCAGCACCGCAGTTGGAAAGCATCAATTCTTTGGTGTTCTTCATTCTTTATGGCGCAGCTCTCACAACCAGACATGACCACTGGGAGGGCCACAGCCTTGACTAACAGACCTTTGTTGGCAAAGTGATATCTTTGCTTTTTAACACATTGCCTAGGTTTGTCATAATTTTCCTACCGAGAAGCAACCGTCTTGATTTCCTGACTGCAGTCTCTACCCACAGTGATCTGAGGGCCCAAGGAGAGGAAATCTGTCGCTACCTCCACCTTTTCTCCTTCTGTTTTCCATGAAGTGATGGGACTGGATCCCATGATCTTAGATTTTTTAATATTTAATTTTAAGCCAGCTCTTGTACTCTCCTCCTTCACCATCCACAAGAGGTTCTTTAGTTCCCCTTCACTTTTTGCCATTAGATTGGTATCATCTGCATATCTGACGTTGTTGTTATTTCTCCTGGCAATCTTGATTCCAGCTTGGACCTCATCCAGCCTAGCATTTCTCATGATGTGCTCTGTGAATAAGTTAAATAAACAAGGTGACAATATACAGCCTCGTTACACTCCTTTCTCAATTTTGAACCAGTCAGTTGTTCCATACAAGGTTCTAACTGTTACTTCTTGACCTGCACACAGGTTTCTCAGGAGGCAGGTAAGATGTCTGGTATTCCCATTTCTTTAAGAGTTTCCCACAGATTTTTGTGATCCACACAGTCAAAGGCTTTAGCGTAGTCAATGAAACAGAAATAGATGTTTTTCCTTGAATTCCCTTGCTTTCTCTATGATCCAGCGATATGTTGGCAATTTGATGTCTGGCTCCTCTGCTGTTTCTAAACCCAGCTTGGACATCTGTAAGTTCTTGGTTCATGTAATGCTGCAGTCTAGCATGCAGGATTTTGAGTATCCCTTTCCAGCGTGGGAGATGAGTGCAACTGACCAGTGGTTTGAACATTCTTTAGTACTACCCTTCTTGGGAACTGGGATGAGGATTGACTTTTTCAGGTCTTGTAGCCACTGCTAGGTTTTCCAGAATTGCTGACATATTGAGTGTAGCACTTTGATAGCATCATCTTTTAGGATTTGAAATAGTTCTGCTAGAATTTCATCACCCACCCTAGGTTTATTGACAGCAGTGTTTCTTAAGTCCCTCTAGACTTAACAATCCAGAATGTCTGGCTCTGGGTGAGTGGTCACACCATAGTGGTTATCAGGGTCATTAAGATCTTTTTTTGTACAGTTCTTCTATACAAAATAATAGTATGTTACAAAATTCTACATTATTTTATAGAAATATATGAACAATATACCTCTTTCAACGCAATTTACTTATGGTGTGATTTCAGTTTTGTGAATAATTTTGTGTGTGAATTAATATGTTTATGGTATAAGACTAGAAAAATTTGAATGAACATATTAACAACTATTATTTCTTTGTGCTATGTTTAAGACCAATTTTTATTTATTGCTCATTTGTTATCTTCTAAAGGTAGTTAATAATTATATTTTATGATAGAAAGCTATATTTTATAACTTTGTAAATAATATAAACAATGTGAGTGTTTAACATAACATTAACCTTATATTGTTGCTTATTCTTTAGTTACTCACTCATGTCCGACTCTTTTGAGACCCCATGGACTGTAGCCTGCCAAGCTCCTCTATCCATAGCATTTTCCAGGCAAGAATATTGGAGTGGGTTGCCATTTCCTCCTCTAAAACATTATATAAAAAGCAGAAAATTGTATATTGCTTGTATGTTCTATAAACACTGTAGAATTTAATAAAAATAAAAGTTAAATGTCTCATAATTTGTGTTAGAGTTGAAAGAGTTAGCATTAGAAGTACTCATTGTGTGTATTTCCTCATTATAAACAATAGCGGGTTTACATTTTAGCCTTGCCTTTTTAGTTTCTCTGCACTCTGATTTCAAAGTGGCAATATTGAAAAAAAAAAAGAAAGAAAAGAAACGCAGCATCCATTATCTCCTTTGTCTCCAAGATAATGTTCTATTAAACTGACTTCCTGCTGAAGGATGCATTGACACGAATGTTACTCAGAAGCAGAAGAAAGATTAGGATCATCCCCATGTAGGCGTGAGCGCCATCTGGACCAGGGCTTCTCTGTAGACCAGAGTCGGCTCAGTCACCCCTTCATCACAGATCCAGACCTGACAGATTTCTAATACACACAGCCACCTGGAAGCGTAACGCTGCCCAAACCCAGCTGAGCTTTCACTCTGTGGTTTTTATTCTCTTGTATTTGATGTCCAGCACACTTCCCTCTGATGTCAGCTTCTGAATTCCCTGACTTATGATCAGCATTAGAAAGAACTGCAGTGATGCTCAGATGATTTGCGAAGACCTGCAGCAGCAAATGCCTTCCAGTGTTCCCCAGATCCCACACTGTTCATCACTTTTCTTTTTCTCTTTTTTCCAAACAGCATCTATTTCCAAGCCCTTCTCCCATTCATTCTTAAATCCTAGAATTTAAAGTCTCAAAAGTATTTACATTTAAATGGAGTGCTGAGGCCTTTTGGTGTTTGAAAAAAGCTTTTGAAAAATTTTAATGAACTTCTAAGAGGTACTTGGATTGAAGCATTGCCAAGAGTAGGTCTATTCGGAACAATGGGAAGCCTGGGTTCAATTTAGAACTAGACGGTCATCAATTCAGGACAAATTAGAGCCTTCAGAACTCTGCAATTGTTCCTGCTGCTTAGCCTTACCTTCAAGACCTTTGCCAATCGGTTCCTGCTTACTTTGTCAAGCTCATCTCTGACCCGACAGGAGCCACAGCAACTTTGCTGCTGCTCCTCAGATGTTTCTGCTTTCCCATTATCTTCCCTCCTCTCTTCATCAATTGCCTTTTCAAAATTCGTGGGCTAAGTTTGATATGACCTCCATCATGAAATTTCTCTTTGCTGCACATGGGTGGTTTAGAGAAAAGTGCATATATTACTCCCCAGAAATTTCTAATTTTATAGCTTATACAAGCCCTCATAAGTTATATAACTAAGACACATGTAATACAGCTCTATTTTAGGTAAGATAAAACACCATTTATTTTGTGTAACTTCTGTGTAAACAAAGTCATACTTATTTATGTTGGAGTCTGATTTACAATGTTTTGTTACTCTCTGCTGTACAGTGCAAGTGAATCAGCTATACACATATATAAAATATATACACTCAATTTTAGATTCTTTTCCCACACAGGTCATTACTGAGTGTTGAGTAAATCGAGTCATGTTTATGAAGTTCTTGGGATGTAATAAGTATCTCCATAGCTCTGGAAATTAGGTAAAGTTATTTACCCCATCCCTGCACCCAGAATTTCCACTCCTGAAAAGCAATCTTCAAGAGATTGTAATAAAGATTAAATGAGGAAATCTATGTAAAATCTTAAGAGAAATATCTGGCAGATAACAGCAGTTCATTAACAAAATTTAACAATTCTTATTAACCAGTGTTCTCTTCCTGGCTCTATCTGTGTGCTCAGTCACTAGAAGTCCTGTTCAACTCTCTCCCATAGCTCACCAGGCTCCTCTGTCCATGGTATTTCCCAGGCAAGACTACTAGATGGGATGGCCATTTCCTGCTGGAGGGGATCTTCCTGGCCCAGGGATCAAACCCACCTCTCCTGTGTCTCCTACACTGCCAGGCAGATTCTTTACCGCTGAGCCATCTGGGAAGCTTGCCTGAGTCTGTGCTTCTTTGAATAAGCTCTTAATGGCGGTATTTAGTGCACCTGTGTCCAGGTTCTTTGCCTTCCCCAAACACCACATTCTACTTGATAACAAGAACCATACGAACACAAAGCCCAGGATCATGTGTGGTGCATTAGAAGCCTTTAATACACTGTTCATGCAGTACAGTCAAACAAAACCCAGAAAAAATACAAGTCTTCTGCTATTTTAATGGCTCCATATTGTTATCTGACAACATGAACAAATAGATGTACTAAAGGATGTGATTGATGAAGTCGGTTTGACTTTCAAATAAACCTCATTTTCACTTAGCTCTCCCTCTGTTGCTTCTTTTGGAAAATGAAAAAAGAGCAATGTTTCCCCCCAACAACATGCTGATTCCTTTGACTTTTGGCTGCTTTATTTTTTCTTTGGAAGGCAGACCACGATAGGGTGCATGTTATGGGCAGATGACATTTCTTTTTGTAATTTAGATGAAAGGACTATGAAATATTGGTATTTGGTTGAGCATACTGGGCTGTTCCAAACAAAGACTTTTGATCCTGAGGGTAGACCTGCCAGGACTCTATATTTCAGATTGATGGATGATCTTTCCAGCATCGTGTATTTTCATTATTTTCTACTTTCCTGTTCTATGTGTCAAACCACCATTAAGTCACAGATACTAAATGCTGAATAAAATAAAGCATCTCTGAGTTAGAAATGAGCCCTTTCATGTCCTTAGTGCAGCCCTCTCATCCCATGCTGCATTTTACTTCGTTCATCTGGCTTTCCCAGTCTCCTGGCATATCCTTCTTTTGAACTTCTGGTTCCTCACATTTTAACGAAGTCAGCGTGAGGGAACAAAATGGCTTTGAGCTGAGCGTCAAAGGACCTGACCATAGTCTCAGATTTGCTTCAGCTTGTGTTGTGCCTTGAGAATCTCTTTTCTCATCTTTCAATAAGAAAAATGCACAACATGGTCTTTAAGTCATTGAAACTCTATGATTTCTGATTTTTATCTAGAGCTCTGCCCCTTGATATTCTATTTTGAAAAAATTGGATCCTTTCCCCACATTAAAAAAAATTCATGTTGACCAGTGTTTTAGTTATGTCTCCTTTTGTTTATTTTCTACTGAGGGCTGCTTTGAAAATTAATAAAATAATCTGCAGTAAATATTCTAGCATAATTTACTTTCTTTTCTAGTTCTACTTAAGTTCTGCCTTCTCTACTTCCTCTATATCATACTTGTTTTTATTCTTCTTTTATTCTAAAGTCTTCTTTGATTCTCCCAATATTTCACAACCTCAAATTTAATTCATTAGCAAATTCTTTTATAAGTTTATTCAAGTACGTAGCTACTGTGGGCCAAGACTGGGTTATTTTGCTGTTTGGGGGTGTTGAATAAATAAAATTCCCATTCTCTGCCTGAGCTTGAAATTAGTTGAGACGTAGATTAAAGAAGATGAGATGAAGATAAGTATAGCCCGTTGAAGCTGTTGGAAGATGCTACATTTCAATTTAGTTCAGTTTAGTTGCTCAGTCATGTCCGACTCTTTGTGACCCCATGAATTGCAGCACACCAGGCCTCCCTGTACATCACCAATACCCGGAGTTCACTCAGACTCACATCCATTGAGGTGGTGATGCCATCCAGCCATCTCATCCTCTGTCATCCCCTTCTCCTCCTGTCCCCAATCCCTCCCAGCATCAAAGTCTTTTCCAATGAGTCAGTTCTTTGCATGAGGTGGCCAAAGTATTGGAGTTTCAGCTTTAGCATCATTCCTTCCAAAGAACACCCAGGACTGATCTCCTTTAGAA
>SJYX01010400.1:340897-391895 GCA_006410675.1 Oreotragus oreotragus | reverse complement strand
AAAGTCTGACACTGTTTCCACTGTTTCCCCATCTATTTCCCATGAAGTGATGGGACCAGATGCCATGATCTTCGTTTTCTGAATGTTAAGTTTTAAACCAACTTTTTCACTCTCCTCCTTCACTTTCATCAAGAGGCTTTTTAGTTCCTCTTCATTTTCTGCCATATAGGTGGTGTCATCTGCATATCTGAAGTTATTGATATTTCTCCTGGCAATCTTGATTCCAGCTTGTGCTTCTTCCAGCCCAGCATTGCTTATGATGTATTCTGCATATAAGTTAAATAAGCAGGGTGACAATATACAGCCTTGACGTACTCCTTTTCCTATTTGGAACCAGTCTGTTGGTCCACGTCCAGTTCTAATTGTTGCTTCCTGACCTGCATATAGGTTTCTCAAGAGGCCTGCTGCATTTAGTTCATCCCAAATTCCCAAAGCAGGATAGTGGTATTTCTCCCAAATATTCTCCCAAATATCTCAGTTAGCCTGGTCTCTTCCCTGTTCCCTACAGAATATGCATGGGAGTAGAAAGGCGAATGGGCAAGAGAGAGGCCGGAGTGTCACTGATGTAGGTTCTGCCTCAGAACAACGTGCGTGTGTGTAGTCTAGTGTCTACAAATACAAGGACCTGGAGACTTTGCAGTAAGTCAATTTTGTGCAATTTATAGTTTGCATAAAAAATAGAGAGTTTGAAATATAGTCAGAAATGTGTCAGTGTGTGATGCAGAAATACGCCAAGGAATGTAAGGCAGGGAAGCTTACCTCCCCCCAGGGAGCCAAAGAAAGCTTCTCTTAGGAACTGATGCATGAACAGAAGCCAAGAGGCTCACTGATGGGATGAGAAGAGGGTTCCAGGCAATGGGAAATGCACAAGAAAACTTGTGGCACCTTTGAGAACTGGAGTGAAAGCACGGTCTGGACCAAGAGTGTGAATGGCACCAGATGAGGAGGAAGGGAAGGGTTGAGCCCCAGTTGTGCAAGCTAGAGCTTAGATTATATCCTAAATGACAGCAAGAAGACTCAGAGATTTTGAGTATCTGTAGAAATCCAAGGAAAGACATCCAGTCATCAGTTGGATGATCTGGATATCTGAAGAGAGGACCACTCAGAAAAGAAACACGGTTGCCTATTGAATAAGTGTTGAAAGACTAGAAGAGTCTTTGCATGATCCCCAGAAACTCCAACATTTAATGACTGGAGGAATAAAGCTAGAGAGTTCAGACCAAAGTCCAAAGACCAGAAAAAACAGAGAGTTTGGAGATGGAAGACACCGCAACTGTCTAGTGCTACCAAAGAGGTCAAGCAGGATGAGGACTGAAATAAGCCCACAAGCCCACTTTAACCTGTTTTTTTTTTTCCCCCTGTTTTTCTCTACTTCATGTCTTCATTGCTCATTTGTTGATTCATCCTAAAATATTTTGGGTGAAAATGTTTTTCTAGAAACACTCTTAAAGGCAGTTCAGCTTTGGCTCCTTCATGTTGACAGCTCTAATGAAACTCCTCCTGCTAATGTTGCCAGAAATATTTAAGGGAAGTTATGAGTTAATAGCGGAAATATCAAATATTTTCAGTTTTGTGTTTTTTTAATTTTTTTGTAAAGTAGAAGAAAGTGTTATCTACTAAGAGTGAAGGGAGAAGAAGAGGGATTTGACCTTACAACAGTGAAAGGGTAGGGTAACTGGAAATACATATTTACATATTTGGGGGCAGATTGTTTTTACCTCCATATGGCCATTTCTTTTGAATATTGAAACATGTGGATGTTTCAATTAAATAAAAGTGAAAACGATTCTAGCAGAGAAAGCTTCACCAGAGTCAGATCTATTTATTGATGAGATTTTCTTCTCATCTTGTTTTTCCGTTTTCTCCTTCTCTCTTTTCTTGTGCTTTCTTCTGTCTTCTTTTGTCCTGCCTTCTCTTCTCCCACACTCCTTCTTCCTCATCATCTTTCCCCACCTTCATAGCTGGTGGATTATGAGGCATTACCAGGGAATTAAGCTGCAGCTGGATAGAGCTAATATTGAGGAACTGTTTATCAGCTTCTCTGCTGAGGCTCAGAACACTTGCCCTTCAACAGTGCACCTACTGGAATTCTTGCAGCACCATTTTCTCCAGGTCATTGCCATCTCCCTGGTGTCCGCTCTCTATTATCTTCTTTGATACTGTTCACTTGGGGAGTTGGGCTCATTCCTATCATTACATCATTTCCCTTTTGATCCTGTTTCCTTTCTTCTCCGCTTCTCTCTTGATGTTCCTTTGGGGCTTTACAGTGCTATCTTTCCCCTACTACAATCTCCTCCAGGGTAAGACCCAGAATCATTCTAACTCTTGCCTTTTTACAAATGTCTAATCTGTCCCAACAACATATAATACAATAGAGGGACAGAGACCAATAGGACAGGAATCTTGACCTCAGTGAGGACACCATATAAGAATGTGAGCAGGCGAGGGGTTAGGCGGATGGGACCATGCAGAATTCTATAAGTGCAGAAATGGGCAAATTCACTAAATAACAGGATAGTGCAAAAGGAAGAAGCTATTAGAACTGCTTTTAAATATCAAAGAAGAGTTCACTAAAGAGAAAGTCCTTTATTTAGATGAATAAATGTAGAAATGGAAGGAAGGGATCTCAGATAGTGTCTACCATCAGCAAAAGCACAGAGACACATCATTTAATGACATGTTTGAGGAGGAATTTAAGTTTTTAAGTACAGCTGAAGCAAACAGGTGAACACTGGGGGAAAGGGCTAGATGTTGGGGAGCATGTCCTCATAATGTGAGCATAATGTGAGACTGGCAAAAGTGGTTCCCAAGACTGTGCTCTGTGATGCTAAGACATTTGGATAGCCTGGGAAATCTCAATTTCATGTTTTTAAGGGAGGATGTCAACATGAAAAAAAATAAGATCAAGGCATCTGACTCTTCAAGGCAAATAGAAGGGGAAAAAGTGGAAGCAGGGACAAATCTTCTTTTCCTGGGCTCCAAAATCATTCCAGACAGTGACTGCAGCTGTGAAATTAAAAGAGGCTTGCTTCTTGGAAAGAAAGTTATGACGAACCTAGACAGTATATTAAAAACCAGAGATATCAGTTTGCTGACAGAGGTCTGTATAGTCAAAGCTTTGTTTTTTTTCCAGTAGTCATGCACAGATATAAGAGTTGGACCATAAAGAAAGCTGAACACCAAAGAGTTGATGCTTTTGAACTGTGGTGCTGGAGAAGACTCTTGAGAGTTACTTGGGCTGCAAGGAGATCCAACCAGTCAATCCTAAAGGAGATAAGCTCTGAACATTCATTGGAAGGACTGATGCTGAAGCTGAAGCTCCAATACTTTGGCCACTTGATGCAAAGAGCTGACTCATTGGAAAAGACCCTGTTGCTAGGGGAAAACTGAGGGCAAGAGGAGAAGGGGGAAGGAAAGGATGAGATGGTTAGAAAGCATCATTGACTTAATGGGCATGAATTTGTCCAAACTTGGGGAGCTAGTGAAGGACAGAAGAGCCTGGTGTGCTGCAGCCCATGGGGTTGCAAAGGGTCAGACATGACTNGTTGCTAGGGGAAAACTGAGGGCAAGAGGAGAAGGGGGAAGGAAAGGATGAGATGGTTAGAAAGCATCATTGACTTAATGGGCATGAATTTGTCCAAACTTGGGGAGCTAGTGAAGGACAGAAGAGCCTGGTGTGCTGCAGCCCATGGGGTTGCAAAGGGTCAGACATGACTTAGTGACTGAACAACGGTAACAACAACAAAATGAAGACACATCAGTGTCAACGTGGAAGACGCATAGCATACGGAGATACTAGTCATTCTCTTAACCTCACTGGGTGACCTTAGACGAGCAAATAATTGTGATACAGAGAATGGAATAGGAAGCCTGCTATAAAACAACATGGACACCTTTAAAGGATCATTGGAAGGACTGATGCTGAAGCTGAAGCTCCAATACTTTGGCCACTTGATGCAAAGAGCTGACTCACTGGAAAAGACCCTGTTGCTAGGGGAAAACTGAGGGCAAGAGGAGAAGGGGGAAGCAGAGGATGAGATGGTTAGAAAGCATCATTGACTTAATGGGAATGAATTTGTCCAAACTTGGGGAGCTAGTGAAGGACAGAAGAGCCTGGAGTGCTACAGCCCATGGGGTTGCAAAGGGTCAGACATGACTTAGTGACTGAAAAACGGTAACAACAACAAAATGAAGACACATAAGTGTCAACGTGGAAGACGCATCACATACGGAGACACTAGTCATTCTCTTAACCTCACTGGGTGACCTTAGACAAGTGCTACAGCCCATGGGGTTGCAAAGGGTCAGACATGACTTAGTGACTGAAAAACGGTAACAACAACAAAATGAAGACACATAAGTGTCAACGTGGAAGACGCATCACATACGGAGACACTAGTCATTCTCTTAACCTCACTGGGTGACCTTAGACAAGCAAATAATTGTGATACAGAGAATGGAATAGGAAGCCTGCTATAAAACAACATGGACACCTTTAAAGGATCTTCCTTTTCACATTAAAGATCCATGACAAATACCTGCAACCTGTGTTGATTCATAGACTCCATACTTTTTATTTGAAAGGAGATGGGAGGTTGCAAATAATAAACAAGTTTTAAATGGCAAGTCTTAATCACACAGTAGAATATTTATGTGTGTGTGCCTGCTAAGTAGCTTCAGTCATGTCCAAATCTTTGCAACCTATGGATTGTAGCCTGCCAGACTCCTCTGTCCTTGGATTCTCCAGGCAAGAACACTGGAGTGGGTTTCCATGTCCTCCTCCAGGAGATCTTTCCAACCAGGGATCGAACCCGTATGTCTTATGTCTCCTGGATTGACAGGCAGGTTCTTTACCACCAACGCTACCTGGGAAGCCCAAGTCAGCTATACATAGACCTCAGTTCAGCCACTCAGTCAGGTTTGACTCTTTAAGACCCCATGGACTGCAGTACACCAGGCTTCCTTGTCCATCACCAACTCCCGGAGATTACTCAAACTCATGTCCATCGAGTGGGTGATGCCATCCAATCATCTCATCCTCTGTCATCCCCTTTTCCTCCCACCATCAGTCTTTTCCAGCATCAAGGTCTTTTCAAATGAGTCATTTCTTTGTATCAGGTGGCCAAATATTGGAGTTTTAGCTTCATCATCAGTCCTTCCAATGAATATTCAGGACTGATTTCCTTTTGGATGGACTGGCTTGATCTTGCAGTCCAAGGGACTACTCTCAAGAGTCTCCAACATCATAGTTTGAAAGCATCAAAAAGTATCAAAAGAATATTGATAATCACACAAATAACTAAATGATAAGAATAGTGTTTCCTGGAATCTTCACAGAAGTTTGGTTAACTCATTGAATTTAATGAATCATTCACTATACAGAAGTTGGATACTTTTCACCTTTTGTTTTTTCTTCCTCAGCAACTGAAAAGCCAGATCTGAGTAGAATGAGGAGTCGAGCAGAGAAAATTCCCGAGTCTCTCTTTCTCCAGCTTTTGTATACCGTGTTAAGAAGTCTGCAATCTTTATTTCAGCTTGCCTCAGGAGAAATCATAAGCCTTCCAAACAGAGACAGATTCTATTTCTCTGTACATATCTGATAAAAGGCAGTTGGAAATTTCCTAGGTCTTGAATTGCTTTAAATCTCGAATTGAGTCACATATCAAGAATTAATGCCTTACTTCCTTTGACCATCCTGTTCTTGTTTTTCTTACATGATTTCAGATCTAAGACTTGAGAAACAAAGATACTGTCAAGTTTATAGAAGATCACACGTCACCTAGGTTTAAAAGAACAACTTTTAATTGGCTTTTGATTCCTCAAAAATAGCTTTGGTTTGGCAATTCCTCTAAGGAACGTTAGATGCCTTAGTTCAACTCACGGAGTTTGTGAGAAAGGAAACAGAAAGCATCACGAGTTTTGAGAGTGAGCACTGGCTCATGCAACAGGAGAAGTGGGTTCTAGTCTTAGCTGTACCTTATCTGTGTGACTTTCGATAAACTGCTCTCTGTTTCTGGACTTCAGTTGCCTTATATATAAGGTCAATGTTTGCTTTAAATATTCTTTATGGCTATTGCTGTGCTGCCATTCTGTGAGTCTNACAGGAGAAGTGGGTTCTAGTCTTAGCCGTACCTTATCTGTGTGACTTTCGATAAACTGCTCTCTGTTTCTGGACTTCAGTTGCCTTATATATAAGGTCAATGTTTGCTTTAAATATTCTTTATGGCTATTGCTGTGCTGCCATTCTGTGAGTCTAAGGATATATATATGTACTAAGTAAGTCCGCTATATATGAATGAGATTTGGTTCAAGAGCCTAGTTTGTAAGTTCAACAAAGTTAGCCTAGGCACCCAAATAACACAGTTGGCTGTTGATTCATGTACTGTAATGGGTGGTTATATATATATATAATTTTTTGCACAAATACTGTGTATAAAACAAACAAGCACAAAAATAAATAAAACCTTTTAAATCTTACAGCACAGTACCTGGAAAAGTACAATAGTAGAGTACAAGAGCTGGCATACAGGGGCTGGTATCGAGTGAACAGGCAAGAAGAGTTACTGACTGGAGGTGGGAGATGGAAGAGCTGAAGGATCGTCAGCAATCGGAGATGGAGGGCAAGCTGCAATCTCACTCATGGCTGACGCTGATAGAACACATGTTGGTATCTTTGAAAGTTTACAACTTGAAGGTTCATATGTAAGGGACTTATTGTACTTCTTGATGCCAATGCCAGGCCTATGCGCCAACATTTTAAGTGCTGACAGTTGACTTTTCTTTTTGTAAAGCAAGTGCCTGACTTAAGTTTTAATTGTCAAGTCTGATTCTTCAAAGAGAGCCATCTAGAATAAGCACACCACCAGCCACTCTTTGCATCTGCAGTTTCCTTTGCTTTAGAGGTCTTATTGGCTTCAAGAACTGATCATTTGGGCTCCAATTTTTTCTCTCCTTCATCTTTAAACTCCAGCTCTTATGCTTTAAGTTCACCAATAGAGTAAGCCTTCAACACCCTACATCCTCACCCTGGACCTCAGGGAAAGCAGAACCCTAGACCCATGTGTGTGCTCCTTCTCACTGTCTCTCCATGTGATCTCACCGTGAAGACTCAGGTGTGCTATGCAATTTCAAGGTTCTACAAGCAATAAACCCTTATTTTCCCAAAATGTCCTAATGCTCATTGCTGAAGGATGTCCTACTATTACGATAAGAGCCACAAGGCTGGTCCAGGCTCAGCACTGATTATTGACAGCCTGACACCAACACAGCTCCATGGTAGTGTTTTAGGAGGTTGCTATTTAGCCACTAAGCTGTGTCTGACTCTTTGTGACCCCTTGGACTGTATTATACTAATTAATTATTATAACCCCAGTTTTTGCATTAATATTACATTATTATATCTCTTTTACAAAAGAGAAAAAAAGGAGGCTTAATAAGGTTGAGTAGTTGTCCAGGGTCACAAATGTAGTAGGTGGCAATGCATGCATGCTCAGTTATGTCCAACTCTGCAAGCCCATGACTGTAGCCCACCTGGCTTCTCTGTCCATGGGATTTCCCCAACAAGAATACTGGAGTAGGTAGACATTTCCTCCTTCAGAGGATCTTCTTGACCCAGGGACCACATCTATGTATCCTGCATTGCAGGTGAATTCTTTACCACTGAGTCACCTGGGAATCCCAGTAAGTGGCAATAGTCTGTTTATAGGAAGGTTTAATGAAATAAGTGGATATTTTTGTTTAAATAACCACTACTGACTTACCACAAAGTCAGTTAGGAAGATGCCACAGAAGCAGAATAATTTATTCAGTTCAGTTCAGTTCAGTCACTCAGTCGTGTCCGACCCTTTGATTCTTTCTGACTTACTTCACTCTGTATAATAGGCTCCAATTTCTTCCACCTTATTAGAGCTGATTCAAAAGCATATGATAAAAGCACACCATTATTAGATTTACACTCTCAGCAAAATTGTATGTATACAATGCAGCGCTGTTAACTACAGGCCCTGTGTTTACAGATCTCTAGGTCTTATTTATCTTGCTTAACTGAATCTGTGTACCTTCTGATCAACAGCACATATGTGTATTCTCCTGTGGCTGTTTTCTTTCTTTGTCCGAGTTAGACTCAGTCATAGAACATTACTTCTCTGCTTAGATTTTCCCAAAGTACCATTTACAGAAGGCATTCATGTGGAGGAGAATTTTACAGGAGATTTGAGTTCAATGGCAGACATGTGGAGCTGTGCAAGAGGAGAGCAGAACCCACAGCTGAATGCCAACGGTTAAATCGTACTCTTATTTAAAAGCTCCTTCACTCACACCTGCCAGCGGAAGTTCCCAATTCTTTATTCCTTCCTTCCTTCACTCCCTCCCTCTCTTTCTTTCTTGTTTTCTTGCTTTCTTTCCTTCCACTGGCTTCAGAGTTTCATCTTCATTTCTCTCTCCACCTTCCTTCTCTTACACTCAAGTATTCCTCTGCAGCTCTGATGCAAGGTATTTTATTGATTTCTGTATTTCACTCTGGCACATTTTGATTTGTCCCCAAACATTCCACTTAAGGTGAGCTCTAATATAAGAGAGTCTGTTCCCCCTGAGTGGAATCCAATCAACCTCAACTACTGTGGGTTTGCTCCTTCTTACCTCTCTTCACTGTCTTCATACCATGCTTTGTTTTAAGTAGATATAAATGTATGAAGATGTATATTTCTTGGGGAAAAATCGATACTGTCCTTTGATAACTGCCCTGAGATTGTCTTTCTTTTTTTTTCCCTACGCTTCCATCCGTGAAGTTGAGCTTTGATGGCTGTGGCTGAATCTAAGACCTCATCATTCATCAAGTCAGTATGAAAATAAGCTTATAAAAGTCACACAACTGCCTTGTGAACTGCAGTTCTGTCAAGCCAGTGTGGCTCACCTGTCAGGTTTAATATGGCAGGCTGAGAGAGGGCTGTCCTTTGATTTCATGCTGCCCCAGGTAAGGATGGCAGTGACATTATATTTTCAGTTTGTATGTATATTATGAGGAAATATCAGCCTTCACCCAACTCACCTACTTGTGTTTTGACCCTTCCTGCCTTCTAGTCGTGCCTACCTTCTGGCGCTGAATAAGTCCTCATGGGGCACAACTATGATCTTTCCACTTCTGAACTCATGAATTTTCCATAACTCAGCTTCTAAACATGGAGCCAGAGGACTTGGCATTGTATCTTGGCTTCTCATCCAGGATTCTGTGACTTTTGGTAAGTCACTTCCATGACTGAATTTTTGTGTCCATATCTTTAAAATGAAAGTTAAAGTGTGAGTCGCTCAGTTGTGTCCGATTGTTTGCAGCCCCATGGACTGACTGTGTCTTGCCAGACTTCTCTGTCCATGGAATTCTCCAGGTAAGAATGCTGTGGGTATCCAGACAAGAGAGTGGGTAGCCATTCTTTTCTCCAGGGGATTTTCCTGATCTAGGGATCAATTCTGGGTCTCTTGCATTTCAGGCAGATTCTTTACTGTCTGAGACACAAGGAAAGGATGAATTAGCAACACTGACTCAATGGACATGAACAAATTCCAGGAGGTAGTGAAGGACAGGGAAGCCTGGCTTGCTGCATGAGGTCACAAAGACTCATCTATGACTTAGTGACTTAATAAAAATAATTTTTAGAATGGGTACATTTTTGAACTGTCAGAGGTTTATTGTGAAGATCCACTTTTGAAATATGTTCAAAAGCTTATAAACACAAACAAATTATGCAATGTAAGTTGTAATTCTCACAGGATGGAACAATTCCGACTCTGTTGTTTGAAGCTTCAATTATGTATCTACTCATATCTTCAAATTTCTATCATCTTACCTTCAAAGGGAAAAGTATGAGTAGAGGACAGACCATTGGAAAGTACACTTTACAGTGCAATTTACAATGATCTATTACAGTGGATCCTGTGTTTCATGAGTTATATGACCTTGGAAGAGACAGCCAATGTTACTAAGTGTACATCTCAACACCAGTAAAGTGCTTACTTCTATAAACATACCTACATTCCAGTATTATCTGTTAAGTTATATAAAATAATGGTAAATAATTAAAGTCTATCAAACAAAAAAATCAAATTTATATTTCTTTAGAGGGTCCCACTGTGCCCAGCAAATTCTTAGATACATTGTAACTTCTCAAACTCCATAAATCCAATGCAAGAATTCCCTCTCTTCTTGCCACAGCACTGTTCTCAGCTTCAGTGGATAGGCTCAATCTCCTAACTCCAGAAACATTTATGACATTTTCCACACTTCCTTCTCTTTCTTCATATACTGTCAGTCACCAAATCCTGTTGATTCTACAGACTTGGTGTCTTTGAAATCCCCCTGCTCTTTACCACTACCTCGTTTTATTAGATCTTCAAAACTTCTTTTCTTTCTTTCCTTCTTTTTTTTTTTTTTTTTTTTTTAGAGCTTCCATTTTACTTTATTTTACTTTACAGTACTGTATTGGTTTTGGCATACATTGACATGAATCTGCCATGGGTGTACACGAACTCCCAAACATGAACTTTTCTTATTGACTTCACCACACTTCTTTCTGGTCTTTTCTATTTAAATTTATTTTCATTGTGTTATGCCACCTATCACATGGTTATTGAAATGACCATTTTCAAATAGAAATCTAATATGACTTTTTTCCTACTTTGGATGTACTGTGCTGTTGCTGGAGTTTGGAACCAAACTGTCTGAGATGCTGCCACTTTTTAATCTTTGTGGCCTTGGTGGAATTATCTCCGTTCATAGATTTCTTTCTGTGGTGACCCTGAGTGTGTGCCTTTCAGATCTCCGATTGCATTGGGATTCAGATGGACTGATGGCCCCGGGTGTTGCATTCTGAAATACAGGTGCACATTCACACTGAGGCAACACTTCCCACAGGCTCCACTGAGAAGGGACTGAAAACAGAAGGGCTACTGAAGCAGGCATATTTCTGGGGTACACAACATTCCTCTGAAAGTGCTGTCTGGTCTGAAAACATCCCACTGGCTTTGTGGAACATCCTCAGATTCACTACAGTGTTAAACTCTTTCACTCAGTATTTCTTCCTTCCTTTTCGTCTTCACACAGGCTAGACTTGCATTGTGGTCTGCACAGCTCCGCCAGCGTCCACTGATCCATTTCCTTTTCCCTCACAGATATTTCCTGTAATGAACTTCTTACATATTGAATTCTGTCTGATATTTTGCTTCTTAGAGGATCTAGACTAATCCACTCCATCTGTAAAGTAAATGTAACAGTAGTGTCTCCTTCATAGGAATATGATGAGTATCAAATATCATATGGATATAAAACACTGTAAAATAGCTTGCTGCTATTATGGTCATTATTTTCCACTTACTCAACATAGTACACTGTATCGTGTATCAATTATATATACACATACACACCCCTCTGCCAAAAAAGGAATCCCTTTTATTCCAGTCATGCGGAGTAACAACTTATCCATCAGGGTCAAGCTCTTTACTCATCATCTATGCCATGCCTTCTTTAACTGATCTTTTGGTTGTTGCTGTTTTCCTCTAGCCCTGGATATATCACCCTCCTACTACTTACATTACCACTAATCCTGTTGTTTGGCCACTAATTAATGTGGCTACCTCTAGACTCTGAGTTCTTTAATGGTTTGTATTTTGTCATATCTGCTTGTGGTGTTGATAGTACTGTGCACATTTTAGAGGCTAACATAGTAGGTTTTAAACAATACATTGAGCAAATGGATGCCTGTTATAAATGTATCATGTTGATTTGGTAGCAATATAAGTGATAAAAGAAGCCATGATATCACTCATGCAGTGGCATCTGGCTTCCTTTGTTTGACTAAAATCTGTTACACGTGGAACTTCTTAAATTTTTCAGTATCAACCAAGTTAAATAGCTGTCCTTGGTTTTAGTAGAAAGGCACCTTAATAAAAAATAGATGCTATTCTTCCATAAATCACTTTGTCCTTCTACAAGTTTCTTCGGGCTCTAACAAGCTATAATTCTAAGTCAAAGTCAGGCAAAAGCTGCTGAAAACTCAACATTAGTCTTAGTTTCATATTTTTATCTTGAGCCTTCAACAAGAAGTTTAATACAGGCTTGAGAGGATAAGGCTGGAGCAATGTAGCTCCTTCACTTCTATCCCAATCTTTGCCCCATATTCCTGTCCAGTTGATTCTACTTTTAGTGTGCATTTATACTCCAAATTATGCCTTCTTATATGAGAACTAGTAAATGAGTAATTGGAAGGAGGTATGCTCAGAGAGATAACAAAGAGCTAAATTGAGAACATTTTAAAGACCCTAGATTGTACCTCAAGTGAGATAAAGAGACATTGAAGGCCTTTTAAATATATTTTCAAGGTTTCCAGGTACACACCTAGAATCACAGACTTTTATGTTCCTCAGTAAAATGAACACTTGAATCTAGGAACCAGTGGGTAGAAACAGGCATGACACTTTAACTATCACTCCCAATGATCCACTTGGAGAATTTAAGCTTCCTTTTCCTGCAGCTGTACACTCTGCAATGGTATGGATTCTAATTCGTAAAGTAGGAACATTTCCACATGTGGACAAAACAAGAGTTTTACATTGAGCTATGGTTTGTGCCCAGGAGCTTCAGGTTTCTCACATCCAGGGACAGCAGAGAAGAGAACTATACTGTCCATGGAATTCTCTAGGACAGAAGGCTGGAGTGGGTAGACTTTTCCTTCTCCAACAGAGATGGTAGCTGAAGGAAAAGGAACTAAACAAGAGTTTTACATTGAGCTATGGTTTGTGCCCAGGAGCTTCAGGTTTCTCGCATCCAGGGACAGCAGAGAAGAGGACTATACTGTCCATGGAATTCTCTAAGACAGAAGGCTGGAGTGGGTAGACTTTTCCTTCTCCAACAGAGATGGTAGCTGAAGGAAAAGGGGATGCAGATTGGAGAAAGGAGGATGGGGATGAGTATTAGCTGTGGCCCCAAGGCTAATTACTTGGGCGAGAACTGGAGGTTTTCCCACTAACATCCCTCTTTAAGTTCTTTCTCAGGATTCCAGGGGGAGTTACCCCCCACCATCCAGTGGGGATGACTGTACTTTGGGAAATGCTGATGCATCATACAGACCTTCCTTCAAAGAAGGACTTACTGGCTTACTCCTGGGCATGCTGTAAGTACATAGCTGTCAGTGTCTGAAACTATGGTGGTGGTGGTTTGCCGGGGTCCAGTTCCGGAGGATCCAGGGAATTCGAAGGTGGGGACGGCGTCGGCGACCTTGGAAAATACACATTTAATTACAGATAGAGAGATTAGAAATGGATAGTGTAGTAGAAAATATTAGTGGAGAAAAAGAGGTTGAATAACTTGGTTTACATGTAATAACATCCATGCTCTAGATGGGAATTCAACCGGAAAAATGGGGAGCAAGAAAGAACAACATGGGGGAGTCAGTCTTTCCAGGAACTGATCCCATTTCTTTATTTTTCATGTTTTCTTATATACCTTTTGTTACATATAGGGATGAATACAGAGTCACTTGGGGGTCAGCAGTCCTGATCTTTATCAAAATCAGGTGCTTTACATAAAAAAAGGTCTTAGGAGTTTTACCTCATCTTTTGGCCATGAGGCTCGCTGACATTTATGACCCTTTCTTTCTGATAACCAAAAAACTTATTTTTTCCAAGGGTGTTTTTTCTTAAACCAGGCACCATCCTCCAAATAAAGTTGCATTCCTATAGGGTGAGGGTGTAGTGAGTGACAATCAAGAAAGGAATTTATTTAACCCAAGGTTAACATGATTAATCTTAAAGGTTAATACTTATTTCTCCTATATGCTAGTTATATTCATTATAAGGACAGAGAATATGGAGATTTAGCAGCAAACATCAGCCCAACAAATGAAAATCCTTTCACCAATGTTCCCCTTAAGATCTACTTAGTCTTAAGATAGTGATAAAGTTACATTTTTACATAGCAAGGACACAGTGATTTATAACAAAGTACAGTGATCTATAACAAAAGAGAAAATTCGTTAACTCAAAAAGTCTAGTATTGCTAACCTTAAAAACTACTGTATTTCCTTTTTTATATTCCAAATACATTGATTAATATATTCCCAGGTGCCTAAGGATATGGAGGCCTGGCGGCAATCATTGACTCAACAATGAGAAAAGCCCTATGCTAATNTCCTTTCTTTCTGATAACCAAAAAACTTATTTTTTCCAAGGGTGTTTTTTCTTAAACCAGGCACCACCCTCCAAATAAAGTTGCATTCCTATAGGGTGAGGGTGTAGTGAGTTACAATCAAGAAAGGAATTTATTTAACCCAAGGTTAACATGATTAATCTTAAAGGTTAATACTTATTTCTCCTATATGCTAGTTATATTCATTATAAGGACAGAGAATATGGAGATTTAGCAGCAAACATCAGCCCAACAAATGAAAATCTTTTCACCAATATTTCCCTTAAGATCTACTTAGTCTTAAGATAGTGATAAAGTTACATTTTCACATACCAAGGACACAGTAATTTATAACAGAGTACAGTGATCTATTACAAAAGAGAAAATTCGTTAACTCAAAAAGTCTAGTATTGCTAACCTTAAAAACTACTTTATTTCCTTTTTTATATTCCAAATACATTGATTAATATATTCTCAGGTGCCTAAGGATATGGAGGCCTGGCGGCAATCATTGACTCAACAATGAGAAAAGCCCTATGCTAATACTCCAAACTCTCTGTGCTGTTTATGGTTGAGAGGTTGTCACACAAGCTAGTCTTTCAGCAGAGAGGTTTGACCTGAGACACCCTTGTCCCACCCAAGGCAGGAATTAGCAGCAATTATTGACACAACAAATGAAAAAACCCTTCACCAATATAATTCCCACCCAACCCACTATACTAATAATTTCTAACTTCCCACAAGAATTTGCCTTTAGTAAGTCTAAAACATCTCATGCCTCTCACAATCGAGGGGCTGTAAACCATCACACGCAGCCAGACAAACTTATACAGGCAGGCTAGATAACCTTCAGAGTTCGTAAGCTGAAACACTTGTCACGCCCAGGAATTTTTATTGACTTGGAGCTGCACGTTTACTCCTTCTCCGAGAGAAACGGTTATGGGGGAGAGCCCCCCGGGAAGTCAAAGGTGTAGGTGAGAGCAAAAAACAGACTCTGGTTTTGGGGTAGATGCTCGGGAACAGGGGGCCTCCTGAGGCTTGATCACGCCTTTGCATATGCCAAAGCCTCCTTCCTCATGACCTTTGCCATGGGCGGAGTTCCTCACACTGGCCCCCGGCAGTGGTTTAGTCAATAAGTTGTGCCTGATTCTTGTGACCCCACGGACTGCAGCCTGTGAGGCTCCTCCGTCCGTGGGATTCTCTAGGCAAGAATACTGGAGTGGGTTGCCATTTCCTTCTCCAGGGGTCAAAAACTATAGGTCTTGCTTTACCAGGCCCATCTTTCTCAAAGGAAGGCTTTTCCAGAGAAGCCTATTTTAATGGCTGACTGAGATGGAAGAGTAATGGTCCAGATATTTTGGTCCAATGTGGGGCAGTTCTGATAGGATATTGTATACCCAGAGTTTCCTGTGTGCTAAGTAGTGTTTATCAAAACCATATCTCAGCTGGACATCTCCCTCTGCCTGATTCTGTTTCCCTTCTCTTTCTATAGGTGTTGATCACAAGGGCCTCTATAACAAATATTCTGCTTGATGAACTTTGTCTGAATCTGTTTATCAAGAAGCACAACCTGTGACAGGTCAACAGGTGACTTCTGTTTCATGAATGGCCTTTTTTTTTTTTCCCTGATAATCGCTTATTGGTATCAATATCCAAATCTTAGAGGCAAATGGGTGAACTGGGGCTGGAGATAGCTCAGTTGGCCCAGCCTAAATATCTAGAAAACATGAGACTTTCTGGGGCTAATTTTAGAGGGGTGGAGAGAAAAAAAGATAGGCGAAAAAGAAGAAGAGGTGAGTTAGAAAATGGTATAAGGCTGGAACTACATAGGGAGGAGCAAGTCACTGAAAAAACATCGGGTGGTGATGTGGCAAAAGAATGATTTTTAGTAGAAGAATATCTGACAAATACTGTGTATTTACACAATGTAAATACAAATTTGCATTGTGTGGTTTATCTGAAATAAATTGTTCCTTCATCTTTGAGTTTGCATGCTGTTTCTTCAGTTGTGTCCTTCATCTTCAATATCCTGTAAAAGTCTGCCATATAAAGAAGCTTTACATGATAATTTTCGGGAGACTGAATCATGCCTGGATTAGTATCATATAGAACCTGTCTCTTATACACATCTAGATGTGTATAAGAGACAGATCTATTACAGTGGATCCTGTGTTTCATGAGTTATATGACCTTGGANCATATAAAGAAGCTTTACATGATAATTTTCGGGAGACTGAATCATGCCTGGATTAGTATCATATAGAACAGGGAGCAAGCTGATCTGTTAATGTATCAAATTCACTGGAATTGGCAACTCAGAGTCATAGGGGACTGTGGTGACGCAAACTCTAGGAGTTGGGATTGAATCACATCTAAATCTTAAACAGTACTTGGTTTATACCTATTCACTTATTAGTTTTATTCTCTGATTGTGCTTTCTTACAGCAGTTCCCATCATGCACCATAATGGCATATTCATAAATAACACTTCTGAAATGTTTCTGGAATAAATGTATATGGATATACATTAGTATACTTGGTTGTACAAGTATCTTTCTTTCTACTCAACTATGAATCTTGGTGAATCTGAGTCATTTATTTTTTTTATTACCCAAAGTGCCTAAAACAATGCTTGGCCCACAGTAAATTAGTTATTTGTTAAGAAGAATTCCTGAAAGCTGAATGTCATCCCAAAGCAAGACACTGATGCCAGCTATCAATTTACTGCCTCTCAGCTCTTCATCTACCTTTCATTGCCTACTCTATGATGATAGAGATGACTTCTGTGAATGTTCCTTCTTTGCTGCCTGGCACAGGGCCCAGTTCTGTTAGTAGAGGGCACTGGGAAGGCACTGCAAGAGGAAGACTTGCTTCTTGGTTCTGGCGTGCTCACTTATCAGGATCTCATTTTGCACTGACGTACCCAGCACCTGGTGCCTACAGCATGCACAGCTTCTCAGGACCCGGCTCCTGTGGTGCATGCTGGTCAAGCCCACCTAGTGGCCAGCAGCTTCCCCAAGCAGCTGCTCTTCATCATATACCCTGAGCAAGTGGGGTTTATCCCAAAAATGCAAGAACTCTTCAACATATGTAAATCAATCAATGTGATAAACCACATTAACAAACTGAAGAATAAAAACCATATGATTATCTCAGTAGATTCAAAAAAAGCTTTTGATAAAATTCAGCATCAATTTATGATAAAAAAAATTTCTGGAAAGTGGACATAGAGGAAACATTCTTCAGGGTAATAAAGGCCATATGACAAGTCCACAGGAAACATCATTCTCAAAAGTGGAAAAACTGAAAGCATCTCCTTCCTCTAAGATCAGGGATAAGACAAAAGTGTCCATTCTCTCCACTTTCATTCAACATAGTTTTGGAAGTCCTCGCCATGGTAAACAGAGAAGGAAAATGAAATAAAAGTAACCTTGGGTAGGTTTATAGTTGAATGCCTCCAATGAGATACCTACCTGTGAACTGTCTTTCTCAGGACCTTCAAAGATGGCCTTCTAGCAAGTTTTAGAAGAGGGATTTTCAGAAATTTCCCCTGGCATGGCAGTACAGAGATGTCTCTGTCATCTAGTGAGTCACTGGCTTGCCTTTTCTGAGAAAGTCTGTATCTCAGCCCTCAGGGTCTTCTGTCTCAGCCCTAGGGACACCAGTTGGCTTTCATACTTGAAATTCCTGTATTCTTTAGCATTCACTCTACTTATTGCTGGGATTCCCAGCTGTTGCTAGTGGTAAAGAATCTGACTGCAATTCAGGAGCTGCAGGAGCTGTGGGTTTGATCCCTGAGTCGGGAAGATTGTCTAGAGGAGGAACTGGCAACCCACTCCAGTATTTTTGCTGGAAAATCCCACGGAGAGAGGAGTCTGACAGACTACAGTCCATAGGGTTGCATAGAGTTGGACACAACTGACTTAGTACACACACGCTCCTTACTGTCAGTATGTAATTATTTCAAACCCCTTTTATAGTGAGATTCTTTATATTAAACTTTACCCTTTACCCTAAGTCACTGTGAGATTTCTGTATCCTGATTAGATACTGACTATATAGTGACAAACTCAGGACAATTCTGAATGGAAAATTCACTTTTCCATATATTTTTACATTTCAGATATTTTTCACAGGGTCCACAGAATTCAGCAAACTTAAAATCTAGAGGAAATTCAGATTAAAGCACTGTTCGCTAAGGTAGTAAAAAAATTCATAAATCAATTATCCAGAAATATAGACATGTATGTCAAATGTAATAAAAGATATGCATACTAGGTACAAAGAAATAGATTTTGGTTTTGGCTTTAGCTATGAGACTTTCTCAGAACCTATATCATGCCATTGTGAAATATGAACTTCTAAGGGGTGGATACTGTACTAACAGTTTCCAAAATCCATTTAGCCACATTCTCTGACCTTAGCATCTTACCAAACATGTGGTTCTCAGATGTGTGCTGAAAAGCTGCTTGTAGGATTGTCTGGTAGGTGGTTCATTTATCAGCCTTAGCGTCACCTGAGAAATAGTTGGAAATGCAAATTCTAGGGCCCAGTCCATCTTTTTGAATAAGAAACTCTGAGTGTGAAGTCTAACAATCTGTACACTGATACGACCCAGAGGGATGGTACGGAGAGGGAGGAAGGAGGGGGGTTCAGGATGGGGACCACGTGTATACCTGGGGCGGATTCATGTTGATGTATGGCAAAATCAATACAATATTGTAAAGTAATTAACCTCCAATTAAAATAAATGAATTTATATTAAAAAAAAAGTCTCTAAGTGATTCTATCTACACTCATAGATATGCACTCAAGTTTGATGCATTGATTTAACTTGCTGCTGCTGCTGCTGCTAAGCCACGACAGTCGTGTCCAACTCTGTGCAATCCCTTAGACGGCAGCCCACAAGGCTCCTCTGTTCCTGGGATTTTCCAAGCAAAAACACTGGAGTGGGTTGCCATTTCCTTCTCCAATGCATGAAAGTGAAAAGTGAAAGTGAAACCACTCAGTCATGTCCGACTCTCTGCGGCCCTATGGACTGTAGCCTACCAGCCTCCTCCTTCCATGGGATTTTCCAGGCAAGAGTACTGGAGTGGGTTGCCATTGCCTTCTTCAGATTTCAGTTCAGTTCAGTTCAGTCGCACAGTCATGTCCGACTCTCTGCAACCCCATGAATTGCAGCATGCCAGGCCTCCCTGTCCATCACCAACTCCTGGAGTTCACTCAGACTTGCGTCCATCGAGTCGGTGATGCTATCCAGCCATCTCATCCTCGGTCATCCCCCTTTCCTCCTGCCCCCAGTCCCTCCCAGCATCAGAGTCTTTTCCAATGAGTCAACTCTTCGCATGAGGTGGCCAAAGTACTGGAGTTTCAGCTTTAGCATCAGTCCTTCCAAAGAACACCCAGGGCTGACCTTCTTTAGAATGGACTGGTTGGATCTCCTTGCAGTCCAAGAGACTCCCAAGAGTCTTCTCCAACACCACAGTTCAAAAGCATCAGTTCTTCGGTGCTCAGCTTTCTTCACAGTCCAACTCTCACATCCATACATGACTATATATGGAAAAACCATAGCCTTGACTAGATGGACCTTTGTTGGCAAAGTAATGTCTCTGATTTTCAATATGCTATCTAGGTTGATCATAACTTTTCTTCTAAGGAGTAAGAGTCTTTTAGTTTCATGGCTGCAGTCACCATCTGTAGTGATTTTGGAGCCCCACAAAATAAAGTCTTACACTGTTTCCACTGTTTCCCCATCTATTTCCCATGAACTGATGGCACCAGATTTAACTCACTATTTCTTTATGGTGAGGAAGCACAATCTCAAAAAAAAAAAAATTTTTTTTAAGATACTTCCTGATTCAAACAACTTGCAAAAAAAAAAAAAAAAGTTCTCTGTTCAAACAAATTTCCATTTCTGGTTCTTTTTTCTATGTTCACCTTCAGTTATGACTGCCTCTGAAACCTTCACTTAATTATTACTTTCTATTTTGTGTGTGTGTGACAGGAAAATAGCAAATGGGCTTGCATGTATTAAAAATAACAAGCAAACTGTATAAATATAAAATAGCATTTCAGATACAGGAAGCAATTTGCCCCTGAAGTGCTCAGACACTAAAGCGATAGCCATTTGCTGGCACATGGTATAGAGGAGTCAAACATCAAATGAGGTTTGGACCAGAAGAGATGGTCTTTAAAGGCCATTCATTCATGTGATTTCTCAGTTTTATGATTTCATAGTATGATTTTTTAAAATCTTATCAAATAATCTCAAATGTTCCTGTGAGAAGAGAAATGTTTTGAATTGAGATAGAATCCTACTGATCTCTGCCTCCCCCGGCTCTCTCTCCACAAAAACGTATGCTGGTCCAGATGCTTCTTCTCATTTTCCATTTAGGTGGCATTTTCAAATATAGAAAACAATTTTGTAAACTCCCTGCCGTTTCTGTTTTGCTTGGGCTCTGCAGAGGCTCAAATAATTTATGGAAAAACAGCACCTGTGTTTTCCCTGGGAATGGCTTTCACAACATTGATGAATTTCAAATGAAGGGCACCTACCTCATTCAAGTTAAATGGAAAGTTCTCTCTACATCTCCAGACATTGATGGCAGAACATGCTCCAAAACTATTTTCTCATCCCATAAAAACACAAAACTGCATGTAAATATTTCCTTCCTTCTAGAGAAAGGAAGATGGTAGATTGAAACAATTTTACCAGAGGAAGAAATTCTAGGGTTGATGTTTTTTGAGGATTTATCCAACAAGATTGATTCATTGCTTCATAAAGGCAGGAAAATTTTCTGATATACTCATTTACCTATTAAATAAATATTAATATTAATTTATTCAACTGCTGTATCTGGAATCGTAATAATAAATGAATATATTTTATTGGGATTCACAGTGGACATTTAGTTCAACAAGGGGGACTGAACTTAAGCTTATCTCTGCTTTCAGCTCACATGGGGCGTCTGTGAACTATGGCCTACAGACAGACTACCTGTTTTTATAAATAAAGTTTTATCAAAGCCACAATCATTCATTTACATATTACTTTTTATGGTTTAATAGTCCTGCTTTTTTCTTTGTTAAAAATTTTAGTTTCTACTGTTATACTTTCCTGTTTACTAATCCTTTCCTATGAAAGGTTTACTCTGTCATTGATCCCTTTCATTGATTTTCCCCCCTTCCATTTCACAGATAATCTTTTTCATCTCCAGAAACTATATTTTGATTTTAAAAAATATTTTCCGTGTCGTTACTTAACTGATTTAGTTTTATTTTCTTTAAGGTCCTTCTACTTTAAAAAAGAAAAAATCTATATCACTCCCAGGTCAGTTTAGATTCACTGGCCTTTATTTTTTCTCATCATGGGTTATAATATTTTGCTTCTTTGGCTTCCTGGTAATTTTTAACTTGGTACAGACATTGTGAATTTTATCTTACTGATGATGAGTAGTTTTGAATTCTTTTAAATATTATTGGACTGTGTTCTGGGATGCAATGGGATGCAATTAAACCATCTGAGGTCAGGAAGAGATGATTATACGGAAGAAAATTAGGAGAAAATAGTAGCGTGCCTGCTACACAGATCCAGGATTTACCTGCCTGAATGAGGCAAACAAAGGACAAAACATATGAAATAATGGTTTTGAAGACACTGGACATGAGGAAAGAAAAGACAATCATGCCCTGAAAGATGCAAAACAAGGTGAATCAGAAACACAATTGGAAATCTTGGAATAATGATGTAGTTGTTGGAAAAGAGCTTGGAAGTCATGCTCAGGAATTGGAGTACTCATGAGTCCACCCGATGTACCAAAATACTGATGGACCCCTCTGACCACAAGCAAAGTGGTCTGTTTATCCCTGAGTGTTATACTGATAGTATTATTTTCTATGTATTATAGAATGGAGAAGCTACGGAAGAATATGCTTAATATCTTAAGATCTAAAAGACAGCTTTTAAGACAAGTGAGAGAAACAACCCTGTGTGTATAAGAAGCGTGCCTCAAATATATATATATATGTGTGTGTGTGTGTGTATGTCTGTGTGCTGTACTGTGCTTAGTTGCTCAGTCGTGTCCAATAATTTACAACCCCTTGGACTGTAGCCCACCAGTCTCTTCTGTCCATGGGGATTCTCCAGGCAAGAATACTGGAGTAGTTTGTCATACCCTCCTCCAGGAGATCTGCCTAACCCAGAGATCAAACCCAGGTCTCCCACATTGCAAGTGGATTCTCTACTGTCTGAGCCACCAGGGAAGCCTATATATATATTTTAATGCATATATACATATATATATATACACACATTAGAAAGTTACTTAAAGAATATATATTAAAAGTCCTCAGCATAATAAAAAAATTATAGCTGTGTGTGATGATGGATGTCAGTTAGAATTATTGTAATTATTTTGCTATATATACATATATCATTGTATTCTATACTTGAAACTCATATAATGCTATTTGCCAATTAAATCTCAATAAAAAAATAAGTAAAAAAAGAGTGTCTTGTAGTGTGGTTGAAAAAGGATTTGATGGCTAAAGAGAAATGGAGTTAGAAATAAAAGATAAAAAGCTTATAAAATGCCCAACAGTTAATTTTCTGACACTTGAATAGATAATCAGAAAAGTAAAAACCTTAGAAACTTAATTTTAAAAAAGTATTTTAAGGAAAATTCAATTGCACAAGGTGTTATTTTTCAGGTGTACAGACAACATACCCAAAGGAAGAGCTGATTTTATTTTGCACGTGAATGTCAATAGCCAAGAAGAATTCGTCAGGCTGGAAAAAAACTGGGAAGGATTATCTCTAAGGAGTAACCTACTAGTCCTTGAAAAACCAGATTTTATTCTTTGTAAAATCCTTAGCCATTGTGCAGAGAAATGGCAAATTCATTATCTCTTCTAATAGCTTCTAAGTAAGCTATAAACTAGAAAAGCTGTGGAACTTAGAAAAAAATCACTAATGCACAATAACACTTGTTAAATATTTTCATATATTGGGAAAAAAATACAGAAACTTGTCCCTTCTGGAAGGGAACTCTGAGACAAGGGATTATTTGGGGTGTAGAGTGTGTCCTGTGGCTGGTGATGTGCAAACAGGGTTCAGAGAGGTACTGAATAAATCTGTCAGTGAGTTTACAAAAAGAAAACTTTTAATATGCCTTCTCACCAATATTCATGAATTTTATGATAATCTGATCAGATATTGAGAGACATCATAAAAAACAATATCATGTTATGTTTACCTACTGTATTATAACTTGAAACATAAGTCCTTGGGATTCATTTAATCAATCATCAAGCAAAATGGCCGTCTGGAGAAGCCTTACAAATAGCTGTGAAAAGAAGAGAGGTGAAAAGCAAAGGAGAAAAGGAAAGATATAAGCATCTGAATCCAGAGTTCCAAAGAACAGCAAGAAGAGATAAGAAAGCCTTCTTCAGTGATCAATGCAAAGAAATAGAGGAAGACAACAGAATGNAGATTTCAGATCACCCAACTGGACCTTGTCAGACATCTCTGCCCCTTCAGATCTGAAGCCAAGAGGGTACTTATGTCCCGCTCCCCACCCAGCATGGGTCCTCTGCCTTTGCAGCGCTTTCCCACCAAGGCTCTGGCTCAGGAAGTGAACGTCTCTGTCTTAAGGAAAGAGCTGTGCTCCTTGTGCTGGGTATCCCTCAGACCTAGGTTTCCAGGCCCTCCGCTGGCCCTACAAGGCCCAGGCTGCGGTAGTCAGAGCGCTCAGGTTCCGCACCATACCCAGCGCTGCTTCTCAGAAATGGCTCTGCTCTGAATAAATGCGGTGCGGGAAGGCAAGCAGCACCAGGAAAGAAGGACTGAGGATATTTTTTGAAAACTACACAGCCAGGTCCTCTCCGGGGAATAACTTTTCCTTTGTCTGTATTGATCTCCAGAATAAACAGAGAGGAGAAGGGAGAGAGCAGTGAAAAACTGTTAGCACGGTTAAAGAGATTCATCTCCTCCTTCATTCCCGGCAGATTAAGCACTCACAGTCTCAGGCTGGCCCTGCTTCTCCTCGGGGATGAAAAGTGGGGGCGATGGAGGAACAGCTGGAAGCAAGCCCCAAACCAAATTCTTCCTTTCCAGATCAGCCCTGAAGACCCCCTCTGGGCTCCCACTGAGTTAGGGATCTATGCATCTATCTACATACTTTATCACTCACCCTTTTATTATTTTAACTATTATATGGATGCTTGAAGTCCGCCTGGAGGGCAGAGACAATGCCTGGTTTTTGTTTGCTTTCTATGTTTTTGTTACTTTACATTGGAGCATAGTTGCTTTACACTGTTGTGTTAATTTTTTCTGTACAGCAAAGTGAATCAGCTGTATGTATATGTGTGTGTGTGTGTGTATCCCCCCTTTTGTGGATTTCCTTCTCATTTAGGTCACCACAGAGCAGAGTAGAATTCCCGGTGCTATGCAGTAGGTTCTCATTAGTTATACATAGTTATACATATATCTATTTTATACATAGTAGTGAATATACGTCAATCTCCCAACTCACCCCACCCTCCCTTCCCCTGTTGGTATGATCAGTTTGTTCTGTACATTGGTGTCTCTATTTCTGCTTTGTCAGTAAATTCATCTCTTTTACACTTCTGTCTCTAAGCCTCCCCCTTCCTCTCCCCTCCCTCCACAAAAGGCTGAGATGACCCAGGAAGAGCATTGCTATGAGTTAGTCCAGATACCTCCCTTCTATTACAAGGTTGTGGGAAGTCCACTGACTCTCTCTGGCTCCAACTTAGGCAAGTCCACTGACTCTGGCACAGGCAAAGTAGGAGAATAATTTTCAAGAGTGGTCAGAATTAAGGCCAAGTCTAGTTCAGTGTCTGATAAATCTCAGTGGACAAGATTGGCAGGGTGCTGGGTGGGGTCACCAGCATCCCACCAGTGAGAAGCCAGGAGGAAGGCCTGGGATGGCCCAATGCTGCCATGCACCTTTCAGACCCATCAACTTGGCAATGGCCCCTCCTGAGTCTCATAGATTTCTAGGTTCCGCTCACCATCATCAGATATAAAAAACGATGTATGAGTCGAAGCATTGTGAAAGGACTCATATTCAAATTGCATGGGAAACTTCTGCTCTGAGAAAGACCACAATCAGTCGTTTCAGACATCCTCCCCAGGTGCCCAACAAATCCTGGGTGTCCAGCAAATTTGCCCTGGGCACCCAAGGGGAGCAGGACAGCAGGGTGGAGGGAGGAGGTGGGCCTGGGTCTGGGTTCTAGCTTTGATACATTCGTGCCAAATAGCCCCACCAACTGCCCCAAAAGGCACAGACTGCGATGCCCAGCGTGTATGCCTTCAGCTCAGGATTCAAATCCCTGCTCAGCCTCTCCCTAGCTGTGTGACTTTCAGCAAGTGGCTCAGCTTCTCTGAGCCTCCTGTTCCTCAGCTTGCTCCCAGGGCTGCTATGTGAGAGAGAAGAGATACTAGGTAAGGTACCTCCCCCAGAGCAGGACATCACATGGCAGATGCCCCCTTCTTGGGACCCCGATTCCGCCCTTCCCAACAACCCAAAGGTTCCACTCTGTGTACCCACTGTAAGATGCTTCTCACCAACAGACTCCTCAGCTGCGCCATTCTTAGGCCACCCCAGGGGCCAGTACATCACTGGCAGAAGCAGGGGGAAGCATTTATAACACTCTTCCCTGCTGTAAAGCACTCAAGAGCCTGTCAGAAGCTAGAAGAGAGAGGCTGAGGCTGGGCCAGTGGCCCAGTTACTCACGGACATTGACCAGGACTCCCAGTGGCCGCCAGGGGGTGGAGCTGGGGGAGAGGGCAGGCTGCCACCTGTTAAGGGTCTCGTTTTGCTGGTGCAAGAGAAATAAGGGGCTTCTTTATGTCCTCGGGCTGAGCAAGCAGGGAAGGATCTGTGCAGGGAAGGCTTTAATTAGAGCTCTTCCCCTCAGAAATGCTGACACGGGCTGGACAGGAACTACCTCTCAGCCAAAACATCCTCATCCTAAAGATCTCGCCGTAAAGATAAAATCGGCTGCAGATACTGGTTTCTGCGCTGAGCAGAAAGGCCAAGAAGGGGGAGGCTGGGAAGGCAATGGCTGCAGACCCACCTCACCCATGTGCGAGGATGCTCAGGACTCCAACCCCAACCCCCTCCAGCAAGGGGCGCCCACACCCACCAACACCAGTGATGCGGCTGAATGGTGCCCACTTCCGGCTCAGCCAAGGACTTCTTTCTGCCAGCAGCAGCCACGGCATCATCCTTCCCTCAGGGACTACTTTATCCACTCAGACTCCCTCCCTCTGGCTCCGGGGGAGCAGACGCACCCTGTCCTTCTCACCCAGCTGCTAGACCTCCCCGGCCATCAGTCCTCAGTTCAGTCGCTCAGTCATGTCAGACTCTGCGACCCCATGGACTGCAGCTCGCCAGGCCTCCCTGTCCTTCACCAACTCCTGGAGCTTGCTCAAACTCATGTCCATTGAGTCAGTGATGCCATCCAACCATCTCATCCTCTGTCATCCCCTTCTCCTCCCACCTTCAATCTTTTCCAGCATCGGGGTCTTTTCCAATGTGTCGGTTCTTTGCACCAGGTGGCCAAAGTATTGGAGCTTCAGCTTCAGCATCAGTGAATGTCAGCTTCAGCATTCAGTGATTATTCAGGACTGATCTCCTTTAGGATGGCCTGGTTGGATCTCCTTGCAGTCCAAGGGACTCTCCAGAGTCTTCTCCAACCCTACAGTTCAAAAGCATCAATTCTTCGGTGCTTAAAATTTCTTTCTGGTCCAACTCTCACATCCATACATGACTACTTGTGGACGAGGGCAAGGTAAGCTAGCAAGAAGATCCCCTCCAACCCGGATGATCCAAGCAAAGATGAGGAAGAGAATCGGGGGCCCAGCCTGGCACCCAGATAGGGAGTCCAGAGACCGGAGCAGCAGCCCCCTCTCCAAGCCAAGGAAGAGGGGCAGAGGCCCATGAGCTGGTGAGCACAGAGGCGCAGAATCACTGAGGCCTGAGCTGTCTCCACTGCATCCTGAGGACTTAGAATACAGAGCTTCTCCTCAAGAGTCCTGTGACAGGCAGACACATTTGCTCAGGAAAGCAGGCATATGCACATGAGTGTATCTATTGTGAAACTGGGCAGGATCCCTAGCTCAGCCCCTAGGGGCACTAAGACTGAGGTCGCCTCCCATGCCACAGTTTACCCAGCATCAAGGGCAGGGAGCCTGTCCTATTGCAAAGCAAGGACACAGGCTCAGATCCCACTCATGCAGTAAAAATGACCCTCTGTTACAGACGCCGCACTCACTTTCCTCTCTCATCAGCTCACTGAATTTTCATCTACATTTTAGGAAGTGGGTGTGACTCACTCCACTTTTTAGACAAGGACTGGGGCTCAGAGGTGCTCAGTGACGAGCTCAACGTCCCCCTGTGGCTGAGCCACCTCCAGGCAATCTGGACACACTCGACAGTAATGTTCCCACAAGTCACGTTCCGGGGGAGATGCGGGCAGAAAGGCTGGGGCCATGGCGCCTCGTCCCTGAGTCTGCTCTGCCTTCCTGCAGGTGCAGATTCTCCCCGTCTAGACAGCAACAAACTTTAGGAGCCTCCACTCCCCATCCCGCCCCCAGCTCTACTCAGAAAGGGGATCCAAGTCACTCCCCAAACTGGAGCCTCTGGTCATGACTGTGGGGCCCAGCCCTGCAGGTACCTGGGTTCTGGCTGATTTTGAAGGAGAATAAAGGGCTGCACCCCAAGAAAGGCCCCTAACTAACAGGATACTCACTTTAAGCAACCCCCCTTCTCCTCCCAACCCCAGAGGATCCAAACCAGATGCTGAGTCACCCTGAGTGGCACACGGCCACTCACCACCAGCCCCTGGCAGCCCAGGACAGCAGTGGAGCCCTTGGGCGTTTAAGAGGATGCTGTGTCATTCACAATACAATAGAAACAACCCAAGTGCCCACCGACTGAGGAACGGGTGAATGAAATGAGCTACATCTATAGGAGGAAATACTGTTTCCCAGTTAAAAAGAGCGCAGTATATTTATGCTACCACGTGGATGAACCTTGAAAACAAGTGAAAGAGGCCAGTCCCAAAGGACCACACATTGCATGCGCTCATTTGCATCCACTGTCCAGAACAGGCGAATCCATACAGACAGAAAGTAGACCAGTGGGCATCAGGGGCTGGCGGGGCGGGGGGGGTGGGGGATGAAGATTCTCTAAGAGTACGATGGTTATACGGACAGTGATGGCTGTACGACCTGTGGATACACTAAAATACTGAACGTATACTTTCTATGAGTGGGCTTTATGGTGTATAAACTATATCTCAATAAAGCTATTAAAAAATAAGATGCTGGGTCATGCCCTTTATCCTCCTTTCTGGAAAGGAGTAGGGAGCAAATCAGTATCTCAGAAACAGCATCAAACATCCTCACGATTATTACCCCCAACCACATCAGGAAGGCCAGAGCGTCTGTGTTCATTGGAGTGTATTTGTCCATGGACAGGTTAGATGCCGGCACCTACCCTACAATCATCATGCTTATCACTGCCTGCATCCTGGTTCCATCCTACGCACTCTGCTTGTATCCCCTCATTTATCCTTCATGATTGCCCTGTAAAGGAAATGCTTTTATTACCCACACTGGACAAACGAGGAAATGGACTTCCAAGAGGTTAAATGTGCTGTCTTGCCTGAGGACAGGCAGACCCAGTGTGAACCAGGAGGTGCATCTCCAGAGCCCTCCCTCTTCCCCTTGACCCTGGGAGAGCTCACAGCAGGAGCTGGCCCCCCCACAATAAAAACCAAACTTGCAATAGGAAGATGTCTTTTTCTTCCCGAGAGGCCTCAGGCAACAACGAGATGGATCTCCTTTTAAATGACTGTCCACTGTTGTGTGTGATAGCTCCTTGGTTTTATCTAATCCTCCTCAGCTCACGTTACTGCTGTCATTTGTCTCCCCTACCCCGATGGGCTGATGAACAGCCTTGCTTGGTAAGAAGCCGGCACTGTGACAGGGAGGAGAGAGATCCATCAACACTGGGCCAGACCCAGTGAAGGAACGGAGAACAACTTAATCACTCAGCCCACAGCCAAGCCACACTCTCCTCCATCCACCTACACCTCTCCCCAGAGTTCCACAAAGCATCCTCCAAGAGCCTCTGGGAGGAAAGAGACAAACCACCTGAGCGGAGTCCCAGGACGTTCAACACAATCGTGCATTCAAGCCTGCTTCCCGTGTTCTCACCCACATGAACCTGAGTCCTCCTTGGACTTGTGCTTCCGCAGCTGTTTCTTGAACAATGTCCAAAGGACAGTGGAGCATAACAGAGAGCCAGAGGCTTCAAGGACAGTCACTTGGATCTAAAACCAAAGGCGGACAGAGAAGCTTCATTCAGAAACTGGTGAAGAGTGACATCTTCTTCCTCATCGCAGCTGTTCCAGGTTCTTTCATTGCCCAGCCACAGAGTCAGGGTCCAAGAGCTTCTGACTCTGAGTGTCCCTACTGGCCTGGCCTGTCTTACAGAATTGCTGGGCTCACCTGGCCCCAGGAACTTGGCCCACAGCTTCTGAGCTGCTCCCAGGCCCGCCTCCTCACCTGGCCAGGTGTGTCTGGGCCTCCCTTGCTCACACCTCTGTCTTCTCAGTTCTGGTGTCTCTCCCATCCTTCAGACCCCTCGTCTCTGAGGCAGGACTGGCTTCATCACTGGTAGGTCTCAGTGCAAACAAAAGTGCAGTTTGTTCTGCTCTTTGTTCAAAAAATCATTAAGAATTTCAAGAGCAGACTTGAAGCCAAGCACAGAGCCGTGTGCAGCTGCATGAACCGCAGCCCAGAAAGCCAGCCATGTTCTGGGAGCTGCCCCGAGTCAGACATCGGGACTGGAGGTGCTGAGCACCCCCAGAAGAGGAGCTGTCACCCTGGGACAGTGTGGACTGTGAGGTATAGAGTTCATTAGGTGTGAGCAAAGAGGGAATCGGGAGGGTCAGAAAGGGAGGTGACAGAGACACACGGAAGAAGAGACGAACCTGGGGAAAGAGAAGCAGGATGGGAGGATGGAATGGAGGGCATGATCACCTTGTGCTGGGTGGACGGGGGGGTGGAGGGAGCCTAGGGTGGCCCCGGCTCAGGGGTGCTCACTCCCCTCCCCTGCTCTAGTTTGCCTGGACAGTTCTGCCTTCCTCGGCTTCCCCCTTAGTGGACCCACTGACCCACAGACTCCTGCAGCTGAAGGAGACCTGGAGGACATCCTGTCCCACGACAGACGATGTCCCTACAAGACTCCTCACAGTGTGTGGGGACCAGCAGACCGCCCCTCCCCTGAGGGTGAGGGAAGCCATTCACACTAGGACCCAGGCAGAAGTGTGCCGAATGGGGTGGCCTGGCCACCAGACTCCCACCTTGTGCTCCTGCGCCTTGCTCTGGCCTTGCTAATTGTCTGTGTATCTTAAGCCCTACTTTCTCAACATATGAAGATAAACTGTTTTGTGCACTTAAACACCTGAGTGTTGGATACATGGAAGAAGATGTCAGTAAGGAAAATACCCGGGGTTCAGAGGAAACACCAGGAATCAAAGAGGCCAGGCAATCTCTGCTGGGAAAATCACCTCTTCTTGGTGATGGAGCTAGCGATCGCCCGGGAATAGCAACTTAAGGGCTCTAACTGGAGTTCAACAGCCTGGACCCAACACTCAGCATCTCTAGGATCTCGGACAAAAGATGTAACTATTCTATACAGAGCAGGATTCTATACAGGGCTTCCACCATCCCCATGCATCTTTCACACGCAAATCTGGTTCAAGCATCCTTGAGCCTCACCCCCTCCCCCGGCCCCTACCAAGAAGTGGCTCCAAAAAGACCTCTTGACTGATTCTGCAGACAATCAGAAACAATCTCGGGGTGGGAGACACGGGTTGGAAAAGTGTTTCTTGACTGTACAGGATGCATGTCACAGCTGGTCCTCACAGCGCTTCCGAGAAAGAGACGAACCTCAGAGAGAGGTCTGGCTGGACCGCGCCCAAGCCCAAGAGTGACAGCATGTTTACAAGAGCTATTAGGAGCTGCTGCTGTTCGTATGCTTACGGGGTGATTTACTCCACCGGGGCTGGCAGGATGCTCCTTTGCCTTTCACTGTTGAATTGATGATTGAATCACAAATATCCCGTTTGCATAACATGAATGAACTTCAAGGCAAGCAGGAAGTACCAAGCCCACGGTAGGAAGACCTCTCCCCAACACTGGGCTCTGAGACTCTGGAGGGTTCTACACATGGGTTCATGAATCGGAGAGAGAACTCTCTAAAGTACCCCAGAACTCCAACAGCCATGTGAACTGACCTGCTTGTCAATCTGGCCAGAAACTGCCTTCTCACAAGCAGATCCAGGTCACCCATGGACCAGAAACCACAATATAGAAGGAACAGCTGGGAGAAGTGGAGGAAAGACTGGGAAGTAGCAGGCAGGGACATGATGCTGCCCATGTGTATTTAGAGGGCTGTCCTGCTCAGGGTTCCCATTTATTGAGCGTCTACTACGTTCAGGCACCATGCAATGCAATCCTTCCAATAAACCTTCCAGGTTACTCACTCTTCTTTATGAGCAAATGGAGACGTGAAGTTCAGTGACTGACCCAGGAGACATTGAGGGTGCAAACCCGTGGTCGGTCCACAGTTCATTTAGAACCAACTCTACTTCCCTTGTAGCTCAGACGGCAAAGAATCCTACAAGGCAGGAGACCTGGGTTCGATCCCTGGGTCGGGAAGATCCCCTGGAGAAGGGAATGGCAACCCACCACAGTACTCTTGCCTAGAGAATTCCATGGACAGACCATGGGGTTGCAAAGAGCCGGACATGGCTGAGCAACTAACCCTGCTCCTATGAACACTGTCCCCACGCCTCCTCATGCCCGATGTCCTCTGATGACTCCCTCTGAGCAATGAGGGAGGGGCTCATAAAGCAGTAACAGTGGGAGGGGAGGGTCTTAGAGAGATGACCACGGAGAATGAGAGCGCTACCTCTCGTCTGATGAGCACTGTGGAAGCACTGATGCAAATTCAGGAGAAGTACTAGATTGTGTGTGTGTGTACCTGCGTGGATATATACACACAGACTCACACGTACGCATATGGAGAGTGGCCTCAAGAAACTCACAATCCATTTAAGAAAATAGGAAACAATGAATAATATAATAACACTGTCTAACTGATTTAGAGAGTAAGAACCACATGTAGGATGACTATGTGACTTGTCGTCTACACTGGAATGCTCTCAACAATGAAAAGCGATGCTGCTAATAATTGCACTGGGAAAAAGATATAAATGGAACTGGCCAAGGTGAACCAGGATGCATGGTCACCTCAGGTAGCTAGATGGCTATAAACCCCAGCCAGACCTACACACAGGGTACGTTCAAGGGTCCTATACAAGTGCCGAGGTCTGCACAGTACCACCCCATCACACCCTTGTCCCTGTGACAACAGCACTGAATCCTCTGTTATTATTTATATTATAGTAACAATCCTTTTAATACATGCAGTTTTGCTGATTAGATATGCCTGACACTGTGCTAAGCCATTAGACATCAGCTTGTTTGATTCTCACGATAAGAGAGGAGCATTATTTCAACCGATTTTACAGAGATTAAAACAGGGAACAAAAAGTTTCGGTTAAGTGACACGTCCAGTGGCCACAACAGTGAGTACTCCAGCACTGCCTGAATACAAAGGGCATTGTCTTAATTACAAACTGTAGGTTCTGACCTGTATTCCTCAAGGAGGTTATGAAATCCAACACACACCCATCTTTCACCACCCACAGCTCAGCTCCTGTCATTTCAGGCAGTTTTCTTCTCTCCATTATAACCTCTGTTTCCCTGCTTAACACCTGTCCTTGCTTTCCCTTCAGTTATCTCAGAAAATAATACTTTTTCCTTCTCTCTAAATATCACTTTCTCCATTTCCATTCCTGTTACAAATCTCCAAAGATGCTCGCTAATCTTGTTGGATAAGCCTGAGTTCTTTCATGAAGGCAAATGAAAGTCTAAGTTGTAAAATAAAATTTAAAATAATAAACAGTTATATCATCCAATAATGACACTGAAAGTGCCCAGAAGTTTCCTAGTACAACTCCCAGAAATCTCTATTTACCTCTTCATCTGTCTTTAATTACACTGACTTTTCCCTAGGTACCAGCAAAATATACACATTTCTCACTCAGTTTCATCACCTGTGGGTTTCCTGCCCTGATGAGGTGGGCAGCCACAGCGCTGCCTATTCTCCATTGCACATGCATTGATTTCAGTGCACGTCCCCACTGAAAGGCTACAGTGGACGGGCCGAGGAACGTTAAGAGCTATCGTGCTGCATCCACGGGCAAGTGTGTACCAGGTCACAGATGGAGTTGGTTCAGTACCACCCTGGGGACAAGAGCAACCAGGGGAGGCCACACGGCTCAGGTTGGGAGCTAAGGACATTGCTACGTCATGCCAGAAGCAAAAGTGCAGAGATACAGGCAATCTTAAGAAAAGAGTGGCTCAGCAGAGACTGTGCTGGGTCTGAAATGAGTAGGCTGGAAAAGGCCACGACCAATTATGTTCATTAGTCAGTAGGGACAACCGTCAAAAGTATCAGCTTCTGCTACGGCAGAAAAGTTCAGGCTTGTTAAGGAGGAGAAAACTTGAATGGTAATGATCCTGCTCAACAACTTGAGCGTTTCAGCCAGGCTTTGAAGATGGTAATTAGGTTTGATAACATTAGATACATAAGTTCACCCAGGTTTGCCCCTCCATTCCTGTCTTAATCAGCCCTTCCCTTATTAAAGGAACACAGATTGATAAGAAAATCCTATTGTTTTAAAGGTTAGCAGAAAATTGCATCCAGAGTTAAAGCCAACTAAATGACTTTAGAAGAAAGGGTCAAGATTGGAATTTCTCATCAAAGCAATCCTGGAAGGATTTGGCCTACTAAAGGTTTCTCTTTCTACTCCCTAGACCCGGGTCAAACCAGCCCACTTACCCTGTTGATGTGAGCTGTCTTGGGACCAGCCTCGCTGCAGTGCCAGGACCAGGGAGCCCCCAGGCTCTTGGCTCCTGCCCACTCAGGACAGTGTTCACTCATGGCAAAGATTCAGAAGCTGGGCAGCCTGGTGAAGCCACCAAGATGATCAACAGAGAAGAGACAGGTAGGTGAGGACAAGGCACGGGACAAGATACAGGCTGGGAGAAAGTGGGTGCCAGAGAGCAGGGCAAAGCAGGGTTAGTGCATAGATCAGAAGAGCACAGGGCTGCGAACTCAGGCACTTCAGGTCCACTGCAGCAGGAAGCTGCATGGGCCGGTCTCCCACTGTGCACGCCCATCCCCGGCCCCTGGAGGGAGAGCAAGGGAGCTTCATAGCGGGCCCAGGGTTGGCTTCAGAGATGATGGGCCCAGACCCTCAGCTGTAGACCATTTTTAATTCACGAAAATATCGAGAAACAAGAAACAGAAATGCATGCTCAGATATTTGGCTCAAGTGACCACATCTTTGGGAAACCAGCTTGTCTGAACCGAGAGCCATAGCCCAGGTGCCACATCCAGAGGGAAGATGATGGCTAGGAAGAGCTGCTCCTGTAGTCACATGAGCTTGTGCTTGGGCTTAGAAATAGCATGGGAGAACAAATAAAATATATTACCCTGAATAATAGAGAGAATAGGATTGCCAGGTAAAATGCAGGAGCCCAGTTAAGTTTTGATATAAGTAAAACTTATATTGCCCCATGAAATATCTGGGACATACTTACACTAAAAAAAGTATTCATTGCTTATCTGAACTCCAAATTTAACTGCGCATCCCCTAGCTTCATTTGCTAAATCTGGCATCCAGAAAACCATGTAATATCCATTCTATACCTAGACTCTAAGTGCACTTCTGTGAAAGTCCAGCAAAGGACAGCTATAAATAAACAAACGTTAGATGTTTGTATATGGAAATTAGTTTTTAAAAACCATTACTTTCCAGAAGAGGGAGACTAAGACGAGAAATTACTCAAACCCAAGCATGAATTATTACAGGAAACAAGTGCTAAGAGACTCAGAGGACATGGTTTCTCGTCCCAGGCTTGTGACCTATGCAAGCCACATACAATAACTTTACGTTAAAGAATTAGTTTCAGGATGGACTAGGAAATGGCAACCCTCTCCAGTGTTCTTGCCTGGAGAATCCCAGGGATGCGGGAGCCTGGTGGGCTCAGTCGAACACTACTGAAGATGTGGTGTTGGAGAAGACTCTTGAGAGTCCCTTGGACTACAAGGATATCCAACCAGTCCATTCCGAAGGAGATCAACCCTGGGATTTCTTTGGAAGGAATGATGCTAAAGCTGAAACTCCAGTACTTTGGCCACCTCATGCGAAGAGTTGATTCATTGGAAAAGACTTTGATGCTGGGAGGGATTGGGGACAGGAGGAGCAGGGGACGACCGAGGATGAGATGGCTGGATGGCATCACGGACTCGATGGATGTGAGTCTGAGTGAACTCCAAGAGATGGTGATGAACAGGGAGGCCTGGTGTGCTGCGATTCATGGGGTCGCAAAGAGTCGAATATGACTGAGCTACTGAACTGAATTGAACTGATCATGCTGTGAAGAAGCTGAGCGCCAAATAATTGATGCTTTTGAACTGTGGTGTTGGGGAAGACTCTTGAGAGTCCCTTGGGCTGCAAAGAGGTCCAACTAATCCATCTTAAAGGAGATCAGTCCTTGGTGTTCATTGGAAGGGCTGATGCGAAAGCTGAAACTCCAGTAACATGGTCATTCATCGGATACTCCCTGCAGTCTTTTCAAGATGGCACGGCACGTGTTCACCAGTTTTAACTGCAGAGCCGCCCACAGTGTCAGTGTCTATGAGTAGCACAATCTGGGCTAGAATAGGGTTGTTTGGGATCCTCCTCTGGTTCCCTTTCCTCGATGGCTGGTTGCTGTAAACACTCCATGTTCATCAGGATGTAGTCTTGCCTCTCAGCAGATGGTTCAAGAACACTATCGCTAGACCTGGATTAATAAGGAAGATTGCAGCTGACACTCCCCATTGAGGGAACTTGATCGAATGCCTAGAAATCTCCAGTTCCTGAAGTGCCAGATAATGCCATCTAAGTGCTGTGTATGCCTGACTGGATCTTGGGTTATAGGAGTTCAGTTTCTTTTTCATTTTTCTGCGTTTGTCATAAGTAACCCTAAAAAAACAAGCGAATTCCAGAAAAAAATATCTACTTCTGCTTTACTGGTTAGGCCAAAGCCTTTGACTGCATACACCACAAACTGTGGAAAATTCAAGAGATGGGAATACCAGACCATCTGACCTGCCTCCTGAGAAATCAGTATACAGGTCAAGAAGCAACAGTTTTAAAACCGGACATGGAACAATGAACTGGTTCCAAATTGGGGAAGGAGTATGTTAAGGTTGCATATTGTCACCCTACTTATTTAACTTATATGCAGAGTACATCATGTGAAATAGTGGGCTGGAAGAAGCACAAGCTGGAATCAAGATTACCAGGAGAAATATCAATAACCTCATATATGCAAATGACACCATCCTTATGGCAGAAAGCAAAGAGAAACCAAAGAGCCTTTTGATGAAAGTGAAAGAGGGGCATGAAAAAGCTGGCTTAAAATTCGGCACTCAGAAAACAAAGATCATGGCATCTGGTCCCATCACTTCATGGCAAATAGATGGGGAAACAATGAAAACAGTGACTTTTTTTCTTGGGTTCCAAAATCACTGCAGATCTCTGAATCATAACAGATTCAGCCCAGAGAGTCTCTGACTTTCATTAAAAACAACAGCAATTTTATGCTCCCCTCCAGTAATCACTAGCTTGTTCTTTGTGAGTCTGTTTCTCCTTTATTATATTTGTTTGTTTTACCATTTAGATTCCACATACAAATAAGAATGCAGTATTTTTCTTTGTCTGACTTATTTCAGTAAGCATAATACCCTCCAGGCCCATCTGTGTTGTTGCTAATAGCAAGCTTTCATTCTTTTTATGATTGAGTAATATTCTATTCTATATATATATATATCACATCTCTTTATTTTTCATCTGTTGGTGGACACTTATGTTGCTTCTACAACCTTGGCTATTGTAAATAATGTTGTTATGAATGTTGGATGGAATATATCTTTTTGGATATATGTGTGTTTTTGTTTTTAATGATTTTGCTTTTAGGTTTTTGTTTTGTTAGGATAAATACCCAGGAGTGGACCTGATGCACTGAATGGTAGTTCTATTTTTAAGTTTTTGGGGAACCTCCATACTGGTTTCCAAACTGGTTGTGCCAATTTACATTCCTACCAACAGTGTCTAGGGGTTCCATTTTCTTTACATCCTTGCCAGCATTTGTTATTTATCTTTTTGATGATAGCCATTCTGACAGATATGGAGGAAGGACAAAATCAGTGAAGGGAACTAAGAAGTTCAAGCCACTAGGTATGAAGTAAAGATATTACAAGGAAATAATGTGCAGCATATGCCAATATTTTACAACTGTCTTTGAAAGGAGTATAATCTATAAAATTAATGAATTACTAGGTTGCACATATGTTGGAGGATGTTCAAACCAATATAATATTGCAAGTCAACTATACATCAATTTAAAAATGGGCAAAAACAAGAATAGCAGCAACAATAATAATGACAACTATATACTCATCAGCAGGCTTAGAAAAAAAAAAATAAGGGTCTATTGCTGGAGAGTTGGCCACTAGAAAAGTAAGAAATGAATCTAAAGAAGTTCTATCCTAGAATTTAAGCTCTGAGAATTTTAAAATTCCTTGATTGAAGAGGTCAAATTTCAGGATTGTGACTTTAGAGGCACTATTTTAAACAACACTGATGATTTACCAAAGCGTAAAATGTTCAAAGTTGTCTGGGAATGTAAGAGAATCAGGCCAACACAGTGACATTGCCAGCAGAAAAGAAAACAAAACAAAAATTGTGTTTCTAGCATGTTCTTTGTCTCATCTGGTCTGTTTCCTTCCTTATTCTTGAAAGAGATCTTTCTCCAGATCAATTTATGTTACAGTCTTTTTTGACATGATCCATCTACCTCATTAGACTTGAAGCTCCTTCAGACTAAAATATATGTTATATCCTTCTTTACAAGCTTAGGTATTAGCACAGACTTGGGCAAGCAGCTGGAACTCAATAGTTTTCTATTGAATAAGTAAGACTTCATATCCATTAACAAATAAAGAGTCCAGATTTAAACTTTTCTAGGGGAATTACTGAGATATAGTCCAAGCTCCACAGGTTAAACATGAAACATGTAGTCTCAGAAAAGTTAAGTTTCTCATCTGAGAGAGACATTTAATAAGGTGTGATCACTTGTATGATATTCAGTTTATTTATTTTTCCAAAAAGCACTGCTTTTATACATATGGGATGTATTATTACTGAGTTTTCACAATTTGTCAGAGTATATTTCCAGGAATATTGATTAGGTGCATATTAAGACAAATGTCCTGGGGCCAAATAATTTGAAAAACATCAAGTGTTGTGCTGGAGCTGTCCTAGACTGCTTTGTGAGATCCAATCAGTAAACTTCTGCTGCAAATCATTGATAAACACAGTTGTTAGTAAAATAAAAATGATATATGCTTACAAATAAAAACTTGTATAAAAACAAATATAATAAATACTTAAAGCTTACTACTTCTTAATTATTTCATAGCATTTTACTATTATTATGCTATTCAGGGTGTATATGTCTATTGTACCTTTATGACAGAAATACTACCGCTCATTTCTTGCCAGTCATGTTCACTCACATCATATTGGTAGTTTAAAATTGGCCTTTATGGGAATATTTACACAATAATAATCAGTAAATAGTGCAAATCAGCTTCTTAGTGCCTGAGGTCAAATAAAGTTTCAGTTTATTGAATATGATTTCTAAAAGGGTGAGAAATAATTTAACAGAAAAATCACATATCAGACTTGATAAATTTATTGGCAAAACAGTTAATGGATTTATTTGCAACTACATATATCAACTTATAGTTGAATTGTGACTATACACTGTTTATGGATATAAGAATTTGGCCAAAATCAACAAATTTTGTCATAATCACTTTGTCATTAACTATTAAAATAGTTAATGTGTGTGAGTATTAAGTCATCATTTATCTTCTTTTTCTCCTTCCTTCCTTTGCTGAAATATTCAGTCCTAGAGACATTAGGTGGAGTCAAGCAAAGTTGGTGTCCATGATAGGTGACTGTGAGGCCTTAGTGGCCTAGAGTAGTCTGTTGAGGACCAAGGTAGATAAAGAGGGTGTCCCCTTGGAGGAGCTGGTCTGGCGTGTAGTGTTAGAGCCCACGCAGGGTGTTGAGACTGCCCACTTCCAGGGATGGCAAAGTGTAGGCTTTCAGAGCCTGAACAGATTAAGAAGGTGGTCCATCAGGGTAAGGGAGTTCCCATATAGGGGCAGCCAGCTTAAGCGACTGGGATTTTGTGGGTGAAGAGAGTATCCAACGTGGGGACAGTGTTGGCTGCCCAGTGTAGACTGCTGGATCCCGAGTGGAGTCACATGGCCCACTCTATAGGGGAGGTAGTGGTGGCCATGAAATATTGGTTACACACAGAAGGACTGATCAAATAAGTAAATATTATGGGCAATGGAAACCAGATTTATCACCGTGAGAGAAAGGACTTACAAATATTGAAATAGAGCAACTTAGAATTGAGCCTGCAGGGTGACAGTAGCATCATAGGTGTTGAAAACACATGAAAAAATGTCTACAAGAAGCAAAATATATCAATGTAAAGACATGTGCATATGTATCTGTGTGAACGTTCAAATGTATTTGTCCATACCACTGATAGGCTCTGGGAGTAGGAAAGCACACCCAGGAACCAGATCTTAGCATCTAAAAAATGTGATCTACAGTATTTAAACCAAAAGGAACCAGGAAATCCTGGAAAAGCTGTTTGATTCTTGGGCCAGGGCAGTGAAAGCACAAGATGAGATTGGAACATCTTGTACTTGAAAGCAAGAACGTGCTCAAGAATGAGGGGGGCTTATCAAAAGGACACAGAAGCCAGCTGGAAGCATTTACGTTGTCCAGATTTGGGGAATTTCAGCATCAAAATAATGAATGGATTGAATTATAACCCATTAAATAAAATAGGAACATATGACTCTATATTTTTATAAATATGCAAATAATAAATTAAAAATTGAATGAAAAATAACATACTCATGCAGAGTCAAAATACCTCCCCATAAAATCCTTGTTAAATAGAAAAGGGATTAGAGTAATGTTATGGTGGGAAGCCTGGCAGACACCACCTTAATCCAATGATCAAAGCAAGCATCATCACATATGGGACAAGTCAAAAACATGTGGACCAAATAGGAAGCATTGCATCAGTGATATTCTTGCCAAAGATACATAGCCTGCATCTAATCAAATATAAATTGGGGGATGTTCTACAAAATAACTGACTTGTAATATAAAAATATCAAGATCATGGAAGTCAAGAAAGACTTTAACAAAGATCTCAGGCTTAAGTTAGAATAAAGATACATATAAATGAAATGCTACACGATTCTGGACATGATCATTTTTCTGTAAAATACCCTATTGGGATAAATTAAAAAATCTTTAATAGAATCTGAACTTTGGATGGTTGTGAAATGTCGATATTATTTTCATTATTTAATGAACATTTAAAAGAATATTCTTGTGCAAGAAAACACCACTGAAGTGTTTGCAGGTGGTAGATGTCAAGTAAGTGATGGGCTAAGGGAAAATTTATTTCTACTATAACTGAAACTTTAATTTTGAGATAAAAACAATGCCACCATGTCATATGACTTAGCAAGTTCATTCCTAACCATACATCCAAGAGATATAAAATAATACATTTACACAATATGCACAAAAATTATATCGAATTACCCAGAGTATATTAGTCCTGCTGCTGCTAAGTCACTTCAGTCATGTCCGACTCTGTGTGACCCCATAGACGGCAGCCCATCAGGCTCCCCCATCCCTGGGATTCTCCAGGCAAGAATACTGGAGTGGGTTGCCATTTCCTTCTCCAATGCATACCCCCCCTGCATAACCACCATTCCACTTTCTGCTCCTATGAGTATGTAACTGTTTTAGATTCCACATATAAATGAGATCATGCTGTGTTGCTCTTTCTGTGTCTGGCTTATTTCACTTAGCATAATGTCCTCCAGGTTCACCCACGTTCTCACAGATGATAGGATTTCCAACTTTCTTATGGTTGAATAACATTCCATTGCATATATAAGCCACATTTTCTTTATCCATTCATCTACTGGTAGACACTTGATTTCCCAGCAGGCACAGAATTCCTGCCCTAAGAGAAAATGTCATGAGTTGAGGACAGAAATCGGATCAGAAAAGATGAACCCAAGTAAGTTACCTGGACCTCTACTGCTATATGGGGGTCCATCCCAAAAACTTATCAGCCTGATAAAAGGAAAGAGAATAGCCCTTTCATAAACAGCCCTATTAAGACTGTATCCAATTCCAAAGGTATGTCTTAAAAGGTTTTGTTGTTGTGAAAATACTTTCTGAAAATAAAATCACTGATCCTCATGACGACAATTTGTTTCAGACAGGGTAAAGCTCAATTAATCACGAAAGATGCTGACAAAGCTTCATGAAGGTCATATCAAAGGCTGGCAGAAGTCAAGCACTGGATTCTCAACAACGATTAGGACAAATATCAAATTTGTGTGATCACAGCTATTTCTCCTCTACAGGTTCAAGTTCAGTTCAGTTGCTCAGTCATGTCTGACTCTTTACCACCCCATGGACTGTAGCACGCCAGGCTTCCCTGTCCATAACCAACTCCCAGAGCTTCCTCAAACTCATGTCTATCACGTCAGTGATGCCATCCAACCATTTCATCCTCTGTCATCCCCCTCCCCTCCTGCCTTCAAATCTTTCTCAGCATCAGGGTCTTTTCCAATGAGTCAGTTCTTCGAATCAGGTGGCCAAAATATTGGAGCTTCAGCTTCAGCATCAGTCCTTCCAATGAATATTCAGGACTGATTTCCTTTAGGACTGACAGGTTCAAGAGGGTCTCCCAAAAAAGACAAATTCGGTCTAAACTTTAAAATCACTTGGGAACTACAAAAGTAGAGAAGCTTACCCTTTCTTTCCTAATATGCATGTAAGCAGAAAGGAAAGGTAAAGACTGAGTTAACTCCAACTATAAAAAGTGTTTTGGGGTTGGATCTGCCCAAAACAGCCTAATTTCATCTTGCAAAGACACATTTTTACATTTACAGAAAAAAATAAACATTCAAAAGTGCACATGCTTATTTTGTTGGGAAAATTATACACATTTGTTTGATTAGCTTTGGTAAATAAAATAACCAAGTCATCACTCAAGACTCAGACGTGGCTGCAAAATTGATTCAACAAAATGTCAAAATAAATCACAGCTTAAAAATGCATGGTATGTAACTTCTAAAAATGAAAACCACATCTATCTCTGTCAGAGTTGTGAAGGCTGTGCATTAAAATTATATCAAAAACGAATGCATTTTTGAAGGGAAAATATTGATTTAATCGACTCTTCCTGACTAGTGATTCAAATCATGATTTGAATCAATTTGATTTTAATCAAGCCCACCCTTTCCAAAAGTCATTTATACATGCCTTTGGAGTGCATGATGTTATTTCCAGTGGTCTATTTGTCTCTCTAGTTATAGGATGTTCAGAGTGATATGAAAAGGGCTGTGCTCCCCATGCCTTGCCAACACAGCAACAACACAGCCTTCTGCAAGCCCAGACCAGTTGCAGATAATTCCAGGAAGGCCAACCAAGTACCAACGATAATCACTAAGTGACGAGCAGGCAGCCACATGGGATCCAAGTGCAGGTATAAAGGCCAGGCCTCAGCAGTAGAAGTTCAAGTGTGACAATTCAGGCTTTTGTTCAATTCCAGGATGAAGTCAGGAACAAGGCTGACCTTGGTCCTGGGCGACTGCAGGACTCAGCAGATGTCAGCCATAGCAGGGGCTGAGAGCCAGAGACTGGGACAAGGCAGGATTTTAGGGGGAACCAGAGGATCAGAGAAGCCCCTGCAGGAGGCTGACCTGCTGCTAAAAACATGAACTAGGGGTTCGGGGAAAAAGAGTCATGCAGAAGCTGACCAGGTAAATTAACTGTCACCTCTGTCTTCGCTTCTTGAAGGGGATTATCGACTTTCTAAAGATTTAGAATGTGTGGCACAGGTCAACTTGGTACATGGGAAGTGCTCAGTGTTAGTAATTGCTGAATGAGGAGGCGGATGAAATAGTCCCTGCTAGTGTAACCAACTGTCCAGTTTGCCCAGAACTGATCATTTCCCAAGATGTGGTTCATCCAGTACTAAACCAGGCAAACCAGGATGGTTGGTCCTTCTCGCCCTTCAAACTGATCATAGAGCCTGGGGTGGGGCAGAAGCTGCAGGTGGGCTTAAGTGCCTTCAGCTGTGGCCATCAGAGGTCAGCAGGGTCAGGGAGCCAGGTACTGCATCTTCCTGGGGAGAAAACTGAGTTTTCTTATTTGCAGATCATGGTCTGGCCTTTCCCGTCACAGCAAGTGACGGGAAGTGAACATGGTGAATCAATGATCGTTAACGAGCTGCCCAGTCTAATCATTTCCTCCCGTCGGTTCCAGTTAAAGAAAACAGAACAAGAGGACGGGAGGGAATGGTAGGAAGCTGGGTCTGGCTGCTCCTGGGATCATCGAGTTTCAGTTGGTCTCCCCACCCTTCACTGGGTACCTACAGAGCCTCACTCACTGCAGGAACCTGGAGGCTGGTGGGCACTCAGCCTCACGCATGGCATCCGAGTAACTGGTGTGACGAGTCCAGAGTTCTGATCTGCTGCCTCCTGGGATGTGTCTCTGCAGAGAGGACTAGGCTCTCAGCTGGGGTTACTACAGGGGGCCCTGGTTCCGCGCGCAGGCCCTGGTCTCCTGGGTCAGAGGCCAAGGCCTAAGGCCTTCCCTATAATCCATCACCAGACCCTAAATGCAACCCAATAAGAGGGCAGTTATACAACCTCAGAGGCTTCCCTGGTGGTTCAAACGGTAAAGAATCTCCCTGCAATGCAGGAGACACACCTTCGATCCCCGGGTCAAGAAGATGCCCTGGAGAACAGAAGGGCTACCTACTCTAGTATTCTTGCCTGGAGAATTCCATGGACAGAGGAGCCTGGTGGGCTGCAGTCCATGGGGCAAAGCATAGGACATGACTGAGCAACGGAGCTCTACTCCCTGTCCTGCCGCTGGCGAATCCCACAACAGGGGAACCAAGTCTCACCTGGAGGACGCTTGGTGAGAGCTTGTTGGTGGCAGAAGCTGCTGGGGACCCCTCGGTTCCCTGAGGTTCGGGGGATGGGCTTAGGAACATGATTCCTAGAGGCTGCTGCTATATAGTAAGTTCGGAGAAAGCACCCTTGACCAACAGAACTGCATGTTTGCTGCTGTGCTCTGCTGTGTCCAACTCTTTGTGACCCCATGGAGCGTAGCCTGCCAGGCTGCTCTGTCCATAGAATTCTCCAGGCAAGAATACTGGAGTGGGTTTCATTTAATTCTCTAGGAGATCTTCCTGACCCAGGGATAGAACCCACATCTCTTGCGTCTCCAGCATCAGCAGGCAGGTTCTTTGCCACTGTGCCACCTGGGAAGCCCAAACCGCATGTTTATCACCCTCCAAATTCAGCCTGAGCTAACACACGCCAGACAGGCACTGGGAGCAGCCACCGCACAAGGCTATTTTGCAAATTTTACCCTCATTTAATTCTCAGCATAAGACTCCAAAATAAGCATTACTACGTCTCTCTCTTTTTTTTTTTTTTTTTGGATGAGGAAGCAATCTCAGCGAGGTGGAATTCGAGGCTAAGAGAAGTGAGCTGTTCAAGCAACGAAGCTACCTAGGAGCTGGGTGTGCTGGCTGAAGCAAAACCAGTTGATTCCGGAACTTTAAAGATGTGGGTGGGGATGGGGATTAGGAACATGCTCCCAAACTGATGGTGGCTGATGTGAGGACCCAGGGACCTGGGGCTGGAGGAAGTCTTCCCTGGGCCAGCCATCCCGTGTGGTATTTGAAGCCTGGTTGATGTATCCAGCTCCTCTATGTTTATTAAGTTCTTTGACACCCTGACCTGATGCTCAGCTTGACTAGGTCCTGGGGGGTGGGATGGACAGGGGCTCCTCTTTGGAAATACTGCTGTGGTGCCTATTGAAGGAGAAGCATGGCTTCGTACACCCCACAGGTTAGGACTAGAATCATGGCTCTGCCCCCTTGGTAACTAAGCAGCCTTCAGCAAGTCACTTAACCTCCCTGAACTTCAGTCTCTTTATCTATAACCTGGCTCACCCATAGCTGGTGTGACTATTAAAAAATAGCACGTTTGACATGCTTAGCACTGCATGTGGTACAGAGTAGCCCTCCATACATAGGGAAGATTATTTTGAGCAACGTTTGCTAACCCACCCGGGTGCCTGGCCATTAAGCCAAACAGAATTGATGGGCGTCCCCCTATTAACAGCTTTTAACCATGCCAGACTGATCTGTCTAGCTAGGAGCCTGACTTGAAGCCTCCATTCCTCACTCCTGGTCTTGCAGTCATCCCAAAAGGCAAACCAGGATCAGAACAACAAGAAGGGCTTCCAGAGAGGGGTGGGGAGCCAGTGCTCAGACATAAACTTCAGAGTCTCTACAAGATGCTCCCAAGCACAGCTGCAGAGTCTGCCTCTACAGTCCCGGGCCTGAGCACTGGTGGCCCCACCAGGAAAACCCAAGCTGCACCCTGACTTCCGTCACCTCTGTCACCCTTTCTCCATCTCCCTGTCATCGCTCCCCCACCGCCTTCTAATGAGATCATTGGAAGTCACTCCACTTCCTTTCTGTGCACCGCTGTGGCCCCTCAGCTCGCTTGTGCCTCTCATCGCTTGTCTCATTGAAATGCTCAGTTCCTGCCTGTGGGCGACACTCGCTCTGTCACATCCCACCCTGGCCATCAGGCCTTCACTGTGTTCCAAGACCTCTGGACACACCACACTATTCCAGGCTAAAGTGTGATTTCTAGGCACATAGAGTTGTCACCTCTTCACCCCTTTCACCTGCTACTACCCTCCAAGTCATTGCCTTTTAGTCTCATACGTCAGCTCAGGCTTACGGGCCCGCCTGCCTGCAGAAGCGGATCCCTCCAGAGCATCTGCTCACAGCATGCTCTTAATCAGCAGGCTGCATGGCTCCCCAGGCCCCTGACCTTTACTCCCCAGCCCCCTCCAGACCTTCCTACTGCTGCAGAATGTGACCTTGAGAAAGTAACTTCAACCCTCTGGAGCTGGGCTTGCAGCTCTAAGTACAGAGTTCTATGAATTATGTTAGAAGGTAAGATAAAAAGACTTGAATGTAGTAATACCTTCAAATGAATTTGTATCTTATTCATTACAACACCATCGTTTGAAAAACAGTAGTACATAGATGAGTGAGGTCTATTATTACTGGCACACTGTGGCTTCCTGGACCCAGGGTAATAATTCCACAGTCCCCCGGGGGTCCACAGCCTGTAGGTTGGCAAACAGAGGACTAGATAATCTCTGAGGGCCTTTCAAGGTCATTAATTCAACAAATACTTACTGAGTGCCTGCCAGGAAGTGTACATTCTAGTTAGAGTGACAGAAAAAAATTCAAGAGAACAAATGAGTTCGAAAGAATGACTAATTATGGTAACTGGTAGGAAACACAGGACATAAAGAATGAGCAGTGTGAGGGGAGTGGCCTCCTTTAGAGAGAACAGTTAAGGAAGGCTTCTTGGGGGTAGTAACACTGGACCATATGGTCTGGACAATGGCAAGACACCAGCCAGGGGAAGGGGTGGGGTGGGGAGAAGGAGGGCAGAAGGCTTTCCAGGAAGAAGAAACAGCCCTTCCAAAGGCTCTGAGGCAGGTGCCAGTGCAGTCTAAGATCTTTATGGCTGCAGATGGGGACATTAAAGGGGCACATTATAGAGAAAAACAATTCCATTTGGATGTACTGACTTCAAGGGTTGTGCATGGCATCCCAACAGCACCATCAAGACAGCTGAATACAGAGGAGGCGAACACCCAATCCCTGAGGCAGACCGTCAGCACAGAGATAGCACCTCAAACTCTGAACAGTGATGGAGTTTAGAGAAAGAAAACAAGAGTGGCTTCAGATCAATCCTGAGAAACACCACCACTGAGCTGGTGGAGAGAAGAGGGAGATGAGGAGGGGCAGTCGTGGAGGGAGAGTAAAACCAGGACCCAGTGGAGCCATGAAATCCCAAAGAGAAAGGAATTCTGGAAGGAGGGAGCAGCTTCCTGGGTGAAATGCTGCTGAGCGATGGAGAAAGTAAGATGAGGATGGAAACACATCATTGACTTTGACAATGTGGACGGTGTTGGTGACCTTGACCAGAGGGCCCTTGACCAGAGTGGAGTGGTTGTGGCAGAAGCCACTGGAAGAGACGGAGGCAGAACAGGAGGTGAGGAACTGGGGACACCCGTGTGCAAGCAAACCCCTTCCAGAGGTCCAGCTATCAGTAGGAACAGAACAAAGGCACTGACGACGAAAGAATATGGTAGATTATCGCTCATCAAGCGCTCACTCCCTCTCCCACCACCTACTGGAGAGGAGTGTGTTTCCCACCCCGCTAATGTTGGGCTTGGACACCTGACATGATGTGGTCAATGAGATGTGCAGACATGCCCTGAACAAGGGCTTGAAATGCACTTGCCTGATTGGACCTACTCTTTGTGGCTCCTGCCTTTCTCGACAAGAAGAAGAACACACCTTGGGTAGCTTCTGGATGAAGGAGGATGAAGGACATGTGGAACAGACTAGGACACAACCCACAACTTGAAACCCAGCTTAGATCTGTGGACTCCTAGTCAACACAAAGGCCAACGAGCAAAAAACAAACACTTATTATATGAATGCCTGAGACACTGTGTTTATTTGTTATGCAGCATGATTACAGATATGACTGACTGATACAAGGGGAAGTATGTGTTCAAATAGCTTTGTTTTTTTAAGATAGGTGATACTAGAGTGTGTTTGTATACTAATGGGAAAATGATCTACTGACATGAAAGAGGATTTTGCTGCCTGGGAGATGTGAGATAGCTTTGGAAGGGCATCATCCATGAGAAAGCAAGAAGGAAGGAGGTCCTGAGGACAAGTGGAGGCACTGGCCTAAGGTAAGTGGAGGGTGATATAGCCTCCATTATAATAACAGAGAAANTCTTATTCATTACAACACCATCGTTTGAAAAACAGTAGTACATAGATGAGTGAGGTCTATTATTACTGGCACACTGTGGCTTCCTGGACCCAGGGTAATAATTCCACAGTCCCCCGGGGGTCCACAGCCTGTAGGTTGGCAAACAGAGGACTAGATAATCTCTGAGGGCCTTTCAAGGTCATTAATTCAACAAATACTTACTGAGTGCCTGCCAGGAAGTGTACATTCTAGTTAGAGTGACAGAAAAAAATTCAAGAGAACAAATGAGTTCGAAAGAATGACTAATTATGGTAACTGGTAGGAAACACAGGACATAAAGAATGAGCAGTGTGAGGGGAGTGGCCTCCTTTAGAGAGAACAGTTAAGGAAGGCTTCTTGGGGGTAGTAACACTGGACCATATGGTCTGGACAATGGCAAGACACCAGCCAGGGGAAGGGGTGGGGTGGGGAGAAGGAGGGCAGAAGGCTTTCCAGGAAGAAGAAACAGCCCTTCCAAAGGCTCTGAGGCAGGTGCCAGTGCAGTCTAAGATCTTTATGGCTGCAGATGGGGACATTAAAGGGGCACATTATAGAGAAAAACAATTCCATTTGGATGTACTGACTTCAAGGGTTGTGCATGGCATCCCAACAGCACCATCAAGACAGCTGAATACAGAGGAGGCGAACACCCAATCCCTGAGGCAGACCGTCAGCACAGAGATAGCACCTCAAACTCTGAACAGTGATGGAGTTTAGAGAAAGAAAACAAGAGTGGCTTCAGATCAATCCTGAGAAACACCACCACTGAGCTGGTGGAGAGAAGAGGGAGATGAGGAGGGGCAGTCGTGGAGGGAGAGTAAAACCAGGACCCAGTGGAGCCATGAAATCCCAAAGAGAAAGGAATTCTGGAAGGAGGGAGCAGCTTCCTGGGTGAAATGCTGCTGAGCGATGGAGAAAGTAAGATGAGGATGGAAACACATCATTGACTTTGACAATGTGGACGGTGTTGGTGACCTTGACCAGAGGGCCCTTGACCAGAGTGGAGTGGTTGTGGCAGAAGCCACTGGAAGAGACGGAGGCAGAACAGGAGGTGAGGAACTGGGGACACCCGTGTGCAGGCAAACCCCTTCCAGAGGTCCAGCTATCAGTAGGAACAGAACAAAGGCACTGACGACGAAAGAATATGGTAGATTATCGCTCATCAAGCGCTCACTCCCTCTCCCACCACCTACTGGAGAGGAGTGTGTTTCCCACCCCGCTAATGTTGGGCTTGGACACCTGACATGATGTGGTCAATGAGATGTGCAGACATGCCCTGAACAAGGGCTTGAAATGCACTTGCCTGATTGGACCTACTCTTTGTGGCTCCTGCCTTTCTCGACAAGAAGAAGAACACACCTTGGGTAGCTTCTGGATGAAGGAGGATGAAGGACATGTGGAACAGACTAGGACACAACCCACAACTTGAAACCCAGCTTAGATCTGTGGACTCCTAGTCAACACAAAGGCCAACGAGCAAAAAACAAACACTTATTATATGAATGCCTGAGACACTGTGTTTATTTGTTATGCAGCATGATTACAGATATGACTGACTGATACAAGGGGAAGTATGTGTTCAAATAGCTTTGTTTTTTTAAGATAGGTGATACTAGAGTGTGTTTGTATACTAATGGGAAAATGATCTACTGACATGAAAGAGGATTTTGCTGCCTGGGAGATGTGAGATAGCTTTGGAAGGGCATCATCCATGAGAAAGCAAGAAGGAAGGAGGTCCTGAGGACAAGTGGAGGCACTGGCCTAAGGTAAGTGGAGGGTGATATAGCCTCCATTATAATAACAGAGAAAAAAATGGGTACAGACATCAGAAGATTTAAAAGTCTGGTTGAGGGACGATGAGGAGCTCAGGTTGGATGGACTCGAACTTCTCAAGGAATAAAGAGGCAAGGTCATTTGTAGGATGTGTCCTTGGTGGTGGTGAGGGGGAGCTTTTTGCCTGCATATCCCTTTCCTTAAATGTCTAATTTTCTCCACTGATTTAGATTCTAATAAGCCCTGCTCTCTCCTTGAAACCTTTTCCCACCTACCCTAGATTACCATGACACCTCACTTGTCCTACAGCATCTGTAATCTCAACCCCTGTCCAATACTGATTCGCTTTCTCCATGTTTCCTGCAGGACTAACGCCTCCCCTTCGCTCTGCTGGACCTGAGCCTGGTAAGACACGTGGGCCATGCAGTCTGCTTAGCAATGACATAGTGATGCTGAGGAGGCTTAATAATTACTTGTTAACGGGCTTAAGAAGAGAAAGTATTTGTCTGTCACTGTTTCATCTTCTAGAATAGCTGACTTGGACCAAAACAAATCAGGCAAGACTAGCTGTTCAAGAGTTAGCCACTACAACTATTGTTTTTGCAGACAGACACATTTTCTGGTTTGGGGTTGTTTTATTTCTCACTTCTTATGCCAACTTCCCTGAAGCCTGATCCGTCTTTTTTTTTTTTTTTTTTTTTTTTTTTTTTTTTGCTTTTTTTTTTTTTTTTTTTTTTTTTTTTTTTTTTTTTTT
>SJYX01010400.1:317755-331994 GCA_006410675.1 Oreotragus oreotragus | reverse complement strand
AGGGTTCCCTTTTCTCCACACCCTCTCCAGCATTTATTGCTTGCAGACTTTTGGATCGCAGCCATTCTGACTGGTGTGAAGTGGTATCTCATTGTGGTCTTGATTTGCATTTCTCTGATAATGAGTGACGTTGAGCATCTTTTCATGTGTTTGTTAGCCATCCGTATGTCTTCTTTGGAGAAATGTCTATTTAGTTCTTTGGCCCATTTTTTGATTGGGTCGTTTATTTTTCTGGAATTGAGCTGTATAAGTTGCTTGTATATTTTTGAGATTAGTTGTTTGTCAGTTGCTTCATTTGTTATTATTTTCTCCCATTCAGAAGGCTATCTTTTCACCTTGCTTATATTTTCCTTTGTTGTGCAGAAGCTTTTAATTTTAATTAGATCCCATTTGTTTATATTTGCTTTTATTTCCAGTATTCTGGGAGGCGGATCATTGAGGATCCTGCTGTGATTTATGTCGGAGAGTGTTTTGCCTATGTTCTCCTCTAGGAGTTTTATAGTTTCTGGTCTTACGTTTAGATCTTTAATCCATTTTGAGTTTATTTTTGTGTGTGGTGTTAGAAAGTGATCTAGTTTAGAAATGTGAGATAAAAATATTGATTTTAGTCTCATGATGTATTATCTCATTTTTAAAAAAACTCACATATGACCTTTCTACATTTTCTCCCTTATGGAAGCAGAGCCAGGAGAGCAGGGAAAATCCTATTATCAAAACACATCTGAAACTAACCCAAAATTGTTAATAAAAATAAATGAATAAAACAGAAAACCACCCAAAACACCAAAGACACTTAGTCTTTAAGTATATCCAAGGAATGACTGAATTTTTAAACTGACTTTAGTAAATCCATGTAACTTTTTTTTTTCTCCATAGGCTGCATACACATTTTTTTGTCTCTGTTTTGCAAAGCTGTTTCCTTCTTTGATCTATGATCTTTTGTTATAAGCAATTTATTTCAAGTTGAGTTACTCTTCTTTTAGAGTGGTGTTATTTGAATATGTTGTTTTATACCCTTGTCTTTGCACATTTTCACATATGACCAGGATTCATAAGGGACTCTGGGGGCTCAGACAATAAAGAATCTACCTGCAATGTGGAAGACCTGGGTTCGATCCCTGGATTGGGAAGATCCTCTGGAGAAGGGAATCACAATCCACTCCAGTATTCTTGCTTGGAGAATTCCATGGACAAGAGGAGCTGGCGGGCTACAGTTCATGGGGTTGCAAAGAGTTGGACATGACTGAGAGACTATACTTTAACTTCCTTTCGGAATTCAAAAATAATTAATATAATAGGTTGCTGAGAATAGATGGGATACATTGGCTTGAGGATTTGGGCTTAAAAGTTTATTTTCAAAAAGCTGAAGTTGATTGTTTGATAGGGAAGCTTCCCATCACAACGTTCATTTGCAGGCAGGTCAAAACCTAAACTGTGTGGACTATTAAAACCTGTTTCTGGGTTATAAGGAAATGGTCATTTTTCAGTTATGCTTTGGACTCTAGCTCTAAACCATAGACCTAGACATGTTAGTAAACAAAAATAGTTCTGGTTATTCACAGAAGGAGCACACTGGATGCAGGAAAATATTTGGCTGTAGTGACAGATGACAGTTGATGTTTTCCTTGTGTGATTTACAAACAGACTGAAGGGTACTTGATGTCTTTTTTTTTCAGCTCATTCTTGAAGTAAAAATTATTTCTGGAAGAATCTGCAATTGTATGTATCAAATTGATCACTAAATCAATCACATAAAGATGAGGAGAGGCAATCAAATTGTATCACATATGGGCAGGCTAAGTCACTTCAGTCATGTCTGACTCTTTGCAACCCCATGGACCTTTCTCTTGTGACCCTCCTCTGTCCATAGGATTCTCCAGGCAAGAATACCAGAGTGGGTTGCTATGCCCTTCTCCAGGGGACTCGACCCAGGGATTAAACCTGTGTCTCTTAAGTCTCCTGCATTGGCAGGTGGATTCTTTACCACTAGCGCCACCTTATCACATACACTGCAGCTTGAAAGTACTCTTAGCATTGCAGAGTACTCTGTCAATAAATTAGTTACAATATAAAAATACATCAGCTTTAAAATTGCCAGTCTATGTTCAATGCAGGATGCAGGATGCTTGGGGCTGGTGTATGGGGATGATCTGGAGGAGGACTTTTGGACTCTGAGGGAGAGGGAGAGGGAGAGGGTGGGATGATTTGGGAGAATAGCATTGAAATATGTATACTATCATGTAAGAAACGAATCACTAGTCTATGTTCGATGCAGGATGCAGGATGCTTGGGGCTGGTGTATGGGGATGATCCGGAGGGATGATGTGGGGTGGGAGGTGGGAGGGGGGTTCATGTTTGGGAGTTCATGTACACCCGTGGCAGATTTATGTCAATGTATGCCAAATCCAGTACAGTACTGTAAAGTAAAATAAAGTCAAATGGAAGCTCTAAAAAAAATAAATAAATAAAATAAAAATTAAAAAAAAAAGAATCAGTCTTAAAGGAATAATGAGTTATTTTTCCTGGCAGATATCATCATAACTTGTCTTATTTTAGTCTTTCCCTATAGATCAGGCAGAGGCAAACTGACTCTAGTCCCATCACTGATGCATTTGGTGGTAGTTAGGGTGGAGGCACAGATTACAGGACAGTGAGGGATGTGGGAACTGACCACCAGCCATGAAACTGTACTTCTTGGGCTCTGAGCCCTGTGCTAGGGGAGGATGACCCATCCTTGTGGCTTGTGAGGTTTCCACATCAGTGTGAGTTTTGTGGTAGAAAGTTGAAGTGATCTCTGCTCCACTGTCACTTTGGAAGATACCTGGGGCAACCAGAAAGCAGAAAAGTACTATCTGGTGTGCAACCTCAGCTCCAGTTAGAATATAAGAGTCCCAGTGCAAAAATAATGGTCAAGGGAACATACATATTTGTAACATGCACTTCAAACTCTGAATTTGACCTCACTGCAAGATAGGCAATCTTTGGGTCTAATATTATGGAAGAGTTTTTTTCTGATTGTTTGGTTATTCAATTCTGGTGACTGGTAATTTGGTATGTAAAGAATGATAAAATAGATGAAAACAGATATTCAGTTTCTCTGAATATCACCAGCCTTAGCTATCTTCCATGGAAATTAAGCTTTCTTAAAAATGTTTGTTTTACTTATGCTTATACTAACTCTGCATGTTTACTTGCTCATTTCAAAATTTTATAGTCATAGATAGTGCTTACGTACTATGTACAAAAACAACACATGGTTGTCCATCTTTGTCAATCTATACCTTAGTCAAGGCTATAGTTTTTCCTGTGGTCATGTATGGATGTGAGAGTTGGACTATAAAGAAAGCTAAGCACCGAAGAATTTATGCTTTTGAACTGTGGTGTTGGAGAATACCCTTGAGAGTCCCGTGGACTGCAAGGAGATCCAACCAGCCCATTCTAAAGGAGATCAGCCCTGGGTGTTCTTTGGAAGGAATGATGCTAAAGCTGAAACTCCAGTACTTTGGCCACCTCATGCAAAGAGTTGACTCATTGGAAAAGACTTTGATGCTGGGAGGATTGGGAGCTGGAGGAGAAGGGGACGACAGAGGATGAGATGGTTGAATGGTATCACCAACTCAACGGACATGAGTTTGGGTAAACTCCAGGAGTTGGTTATGGACAGGGAGGCCTGGTGTGCTGTGGTTCATGGAGTCACAAAGAGTCAGACATGACTGAGGACTGAACTGAACTGAACCTTAGTCTGGAAACTATAAGCAAGAATTTGATTGGAATCTTTGACTTTTCTTTCATTAATAACTACGAACGATCTAATTGGGAAATCTCATAAGTCAAATCTTAAAGGATTACTGGCAATAATGTTCCTTTATTATTCCAAAACCACCTTTTATTTTTACCACTCACCAGTTTCATAGAACCTTTGTGATATGTTAAATCTGAGAAAATGGGGCTTTATCGTAAAAAATACATATGTTTATTTTTACAAAATAGGCAGCTTTCAAGAAAATTTTGCTAAATGCATTCTGGATGCTAATAGACACTTACTAAAAGAAGAGATTCTAAAATATTTTATTCTGAGTGTCCAATAGCAATTCAGTATTTTATTCGAGAGTAAAATCGGAATGGAACAGCAAAATAAAAGCATGATAAAAGTATGCTCTTCTGTGGCCTTTTCTTTGAAGGTATGTAGAAACAAGGGCAAAGCCTCAGAACTAGAGACTCTTGGTGGTAATGACTGAGGATTGAGGGGTATGGAACTCTCACAAGGATGTCAGCAGTTTTTGCCTATAATTGAGAGAAGCTGAAAGACTAACACGTACAATTCAAAGCTTTTAAAAACAGGCCTTTTCCCCTCTTTCTTTCTTTTGTCACAGGATTACAGAGTGAATATTTTTCTTCGTCAGAAATGGAACGACCCACGTCTTGCATATAGTGAATACCCTGATGACTCCTTAGACCTAGACCCTTCCATGCTGGATTCCATTTGGAAACCTGATTTGTTCTTTGCCAATGAAAAGGGAGCCAACTTTCATGAAGTGACTACAGACAACAAATTGTTACGAATTTTCAAGAATGGGAATGTTCTTTATTCAATAAGGTGAGCATTTCAGTGAAACAGAGTAATGGTTTGTTTGTTTTTTAGCTTTTAGTGAGTGTTTTGAAATGTTTGAGTAAGTGCTTTCATTGTTCCACTCAAGTTCCTATGATATTCCATTTCCCAAATATATTTAATCAACATTAAGACACCAAGTTCCAGATCCAGGAACTATATGAGTAATTCTTGGAAATCCACTTTTTAAAATAAATGGCCCAGGTTCTTACATCAGCCAAACTGGTGGGTGGTTTAAAGGTAAATTGAATGTAGTTTGAATCATATGTTGTGATTACATTTTAATATATGCATACTTCTTTAAATATTTATACATGAGGTAATATTTAGGTTTGCTTTTCTGGGATCCATTTCCCATAAATTATTTATCAGGTGTATGTATTTTTTAAAGATGTCCTTGAACTTCTGTGGTCAATCTTTAGAAAAAGATCTAATTTACATTTTAGTTATTTACTATACATTTCTCAGAAGACCATGTGGCCTTTCAAAGCTAATACCAAAACATAGCAATAATATCAAAATATAAACATTAATAGTAACATTTCTTGACAGTTGAACTTTAGAATTCATTCAAATTCAGTTTTGCTATTTATACCTAATATCAAATAGGTATAAATTCAGTAAATAGGTACTTACACTAAACTACTTGAAAATTGTGCTCCATCTGAAAAATTCTAAAATAAAATGACTCATTTATTTTAATTTTATCTTAATTTATCTCAAATTTCTTAATTTGTCTTAATTTTCTCTTAATTTATCTTTTTTTCCATAATTATTTTTAGTAACTTAGTTAATATTTTTAAAAAGAACAGAAGGTTAGGATCAGAATTCATATCATATTTCTCAGAAGAGACAATATACTCTATTTATAGCAATAAGTAATTGTTTCAAAAATATGTATATCACCAGTAACATACTTTAAAACTATCAAGGTAAACTAGGCATTGGATCAATAGTAACTTAGTTAATATTTTTAAAAAGAACAGAAGGTTAGGATCAGAATTCATATCATATTTCTCAGAAGAGACAATATACTCTATTTATAGCAATAAGTAATTGTTTCAAAAATATGTATATCACCAGTAACATACTTTAAAACTATCAAGGTAAACTAGGCATTGGATCAATAGCCTGAAAGTTATTTCCTTAGATTTTTACCTCTATATTTTCTATTTTTTAACTTTTCTTCTCACCAGGAATGGGTATATTTGATTTTAAGTTCATCTGCCCAATATCAGGGATCAGTTCAGTTCAGTTCAGTTCATTTGCTCAGTCGTGTCCGACTCTTTGCTACCCCATGAATCGCAGCACGCCAGGCCTCCCTGTCCATTAACAACTCCTGGAGTTCACCCAAACTCATGTCTGTCGAGACAGTGATGCCATCCAGCCATCTCATCCTCTGTCGTCCCCTTATCCTCCTGCCCCCAATCCCTCTCAGCGTCAGAGTCTTTTCCAAAGAGTCAACTCTTCGCATGAAGTGGCCAAGGTATTTGAGTTTCAGTTTTATCAACAGTCCTTCCAAAGAACATGCAGGATTGATCTCCTTCAGAATGGACTGGTTGGATATCCTTGCAGTCCAAGGGACTCTCAAGAGTCCTCTCCAACACCACAGTTCAAAAGCATCAATTCTTCGTCTCTCAGCCCGCTTCATAGTCCAATTCTCACATCCATACATGACCACTGGAAAAAACAGCCTTGACTAGATGGACCTTTGTTGGCAAAGTAATGTCTCTGCTTTTCAATATGCTATCTAGGTTGGTCATAACTTTTTTTCCAAGGAGTAAGCATCTTTTAATTTCATGGCTGCAGTTACCATGTGCAGTGATTTTGGAGCCCCCCAAAATAAAGTCTGACACTGTTTCCACTGTTTCCCCATCTATTTCCCGTGAAGTGATGGGACCAGATGCCATGATCTTCATTTTCTGAATGTTGAACTTTAAGCCAACTTTTTCACTCTCCTCTTTCACTTTCATCAAGAGGCTTTTTAGTTCCTCTTCACTTTCTGCAAAAGGGTGGTGTCATCTGCATATCTGAGGGTATTGATATTTCTCCCAGCAATCTTGATTCCAGCTTGTGCTTCTTCCAGCCCAGCATTTCTAATGATGTACTCTGCATATAAATTAAATAAGCAGGGTGACAATATACAGCCTTGACGTACTCCTTTTCCTATTTGGAACCAGTCTGTTGTTCCATGTCCAGTTCTAACTGTTGCTTCCTGACCTGCATACAGATTTCTCAAGAGGCAGGTTAGGTGGTCTGGTATTCCCATCTCTTTCAGAATTTTCCACAGTTTATTGTGATCCACACAGTCAAAGGCTTTGGCATAGTCAATAAAGCAGAAATAGATGTTTTTCTGGAACTCTCTTGCTTTTTCCATGATCCAGCGGATGTTGGCAATTTGATCTCTGGTTCCTCTGCCTTTTCTAAAACCAGCTTGAACATCAGGGAGTTCACGGTTCACATATTGCTGAAGCCTGGCTTGGAGAATTTTGAGCATTACTTTACTAGCGTGTGAGATGAGTGCAATTGTGCGGTAGTTTGAGCATTCTTTGGCATTGCCTTTCTTTGGAATTGGAATGAAAACTGACCTTTTCCAGTCCTGTGGCCACTGCTGAGTTTTCCAAATTTGCTGGCATATTGAGTGCAGCACTTTCACAGCATCATCTTTCAGGATTTGAAACAGCTCAACTGGAATTCCATCACCTCCACTAGCTTTGTTCTTAGTGATGCTTTCTAAGGCCCACTTGACTTCACATTCCAAGATGTCTGGCTCTAGATTAGTGATCACATCCTCATGATTATCTGGGTCGTGAAGATCTTTTCTGTACAGTTCTTCTGTGTATTCTTGCCACCTCTTCTTAATATCTTCTGCTTCTGTTAGGTCCATACCATTTCTATCCTTTATCGAGCCCATCTTTGCATGAAATGTTCCCTTGGTATCTCCAATTCTCTTGAAGAGATCTCTAGTCTTTCCCATTCTGTTGTTTTCCTCTATCTCTTTGCATTGATTGCTGAAGAAGGCTTTCTTATCTCTTCTTGCTATTCTTTGGAACTCTGCATTCAGATGCTTATATCTTTTCTTTTCTCCTTTGCTTTTCGCCTCTCTTCTTTTCAGTGCTATTTGTAAGGCTTCTCCAGACAGCCATTTTGCTTTTTTGCATTTCTTTTCCATGGGGATGGTCTTGATCCCTGTCTCCTGTACAATGTCACGAACCTCATTCCATAGTTCATCAGGAACTCTGTCTATCAGATCTAGGCCCTTAAATCTATTTCTCACTTCCACTGTATAATCATAAGGGATTTGATTTAGGTCATACCTGAATGGTCTAGCGGTTTTCCCTACTTTCTTCAATTTAAGTCTGAATTTGGAAATAAGGAGTTCATGATCTGAGCCACAGTCAGCTCCTGGTCTTGTTTTTGTTGACTGTATAGAGCTTCTCCATCTTTGGCTGCAAAGAATATAATCAATCTGATTTCGGTGTTGACCATCTGGTGATGTCCATGTGTAGAGTCTTCTCTTGTGTTGTTGGAAGAGGGTGTTTGCTATGACCAGTGTGTTCTCTTGGCAAAACTCTATTAGCCTTTGTCCTGCTTCATTCCATATTCCAAGGCCAAATTTGCCTGTTAACCCAGGTGTTTCTTGACTTCCTACTTTTGCATTCCAGTCCCCTATAATGAAAAGGACATCTTTTTTGGGTGTTAGTTCTAAAAGGTGTTGATAGTTGTTATTTTTCCTGTGAAATAATATAAAATAGAAACAACAGGAATGAAAGTTTAATCTTAGTACTTTAGTGATTTTGAAAACATTTTTATACAAAGCTGTTTTATAAATCATGTTAATTCCTTATCCCAATATATATGATTTTCATATGTTTTTATTCCATGTGAAAAGAGGAAAGAACTAGTGAACTCTAAGAATAATGAAATTACACATTTTGAACAAGAAAGAAATGATAGACTTTGGGCCCATGGAGGACAGTGCCTCAGAGACCTGTGGCAGTATAACAAATGATCTAACATTCATGTCATTGGAGTCTCAGATGGAGACAGAGAGTAAGGTATAGAGCTACAAAAAATATTAAAGGAATCAATGGCTGAAATGTATATATTTTGCAAAAGGCATAGATCTACGAATTCAAGATACTGCCTAAATCCCCAAAATATTAATACCAAATCACATCACATGCAAACTTCTGAAACTAAATAAAAAGACAGATAATATTGAGAGCAACAAAACCTAACCTGTAGGGGAAAAACAATTGAAATGATAGCTAACTTCTGATCAGAAATCATAGAAACCAAAAAGAAGACATGCATTTTTCAAGTGCTGAAAGAAAGGAACCGGTATCCCTGGAATCTTGTTGTTCAGTCACTCAGCTGTGTCTGACTCTTGCCGACTCCATGGATTGCAGCACACTAGGTTTTGTTTTCTCCTGGAGTTTGCTCAAACTCCTGTCCATTGAGTTGATGATGCCATCCAACCATCTCATCCTCTGCCACCCTCTTCTGCCCTCACTCTATTTTCATCAGGGTCTTTTCCAGTGAGTCAGCTCCTCGCATCAGGTGGTCAAAGTATTGGAACTTCAGCTTCACCATCGGTCCTTCCAACGAATATTCAGGGTTGATTCTCTTTAGGATTAACTAGTTTGATCTTGCTATCCAAGGGACTCTCAAGAGTCTTCTTCAGCACCACAAAAATTCAAAAGCATGAATTTTTCAGCGCTCAGTCTTCGCTATGCTCCAACTCTCACACCCGTACATAACTACTGGAAAATTCATAAGTTTCACTATACGGACCTTTGCACCTGGTGAAAGGCTTCCCTAGTGACTCGGTTGGTAAAAAGTCTGCCTGCAATGTGGGAGAGCTGGGTTCCATCCTGGGGTCGGGAAGATCCCCTGGAGAAGGAAATGGCAGCCACCTCCAGTATTCTTGCTTGGAGAATTCCATGGACAGGGGAGCCTGGTGTCACAAAGAGTCAGCCACGACTGAGTAAGCAACACTTTCACTTTCTCCTGGTGAAAATATCCTTTAGGAATGAAGGGGAAATTGAGACATTTTTGGATAAAGAAAAATTAAGAGAATTTGTCACAAATAGACCTCATGGCACTGCTGCTGCTAAGTCACGTCAATCATGTCTGACTCTGTGTGACCCCATAGACCTCAGCCCACCAGGCTCTTCTGTCCCTGGGATTCTCTAGGCAAGAATACTGGACTGGGTTGCCATTTCCTTCTCCAGTGCATGAGAGTGAAAAGTGAAAGTGAAATCGCTTAGTCGTGTCTAACTCTTTGCGACCCTGTGGACTGTAGCCTACCAGGCTCCTCTGTCCATGGGATTTTCCAGGCAAGAGTACTGGAGTGGGTTGCCACTGCCTTCTCCCCCTCATGGCACTAGTGGTAAAGAACCTGCCTGCCAATGCTGGAGATGTAAGAGAGGCGAGTTACAGGAAGGCACTTCAACTCACTCCAGAATTCTGGCCTGGAGAATTCCAGGGACGGAGGAGCCTAATGTGTCACAGTCCACAGCATTGCAAAGAGACATGACATAACTGAAGTGACTTAGCAGGCAGGTAGGTGGGCAGACCTCCTCTGAAAGTACAGCTAAAGGAAGTTTTCTAAACAGGAAGGAGGCTAAAACATAAGCTCCTGCCTGAGAGTTTCCAGTGTGCTCCTATGAATTTTGGACTTGTTTAGCCAGCTCTGCAATCAAGAGAAGAAATCCAGCTCCACCCACCAGAACTCCAGCACAAGCTTCCCTAACCAAGAAACCTTGACAAGCCACTGATACAACCCCATCCACAGTGAGGAAACTCCATAATAAAGAGAACTCCACAAATTCCCAGAATATAGAAAGGCCACCTCAAACGCAACAATATAACCAAGATGAAGAGACAGAGGAATATTCAGCAGATAAAGGAACAGGAGAAATGTCCACTAAACCAAACAAAAGAGGAAGAGATAGGGAATCTACCTGAGAAAGAATTCCAAATGTTGATAGTGAAAATGATCCAAAATCTTGAAATAAAAATGGAATCACAGATAAATAGCCTGGAGACAAGGATTGAGAAAATGCAAGAAAGGTTTAACAAGGACCTAATAAAAAAGAGTCAATACATAATGAATAATGCAATAAATGAGATCAGAAACACTCTGGAGGCAACAAATAGTAGAATAACAGAGGCAGAAGATAGGATTAGTGAATTAGAAGATAGAATGGTAGAAATAAATGAATCAGAGAGGAAAAAACAAAAACGAATTAAAAGAAATGAGGACAATCTCAGAGACCTCCAGGACAATATGAAACGCTCCAACATTCGAATTATAGGAGTCCCAGAAGAAGACAAAAAGACCATGAGAAAATCCTTGAGGAGATAATAGTTGAAAACTTCCCTAACATGGGGAAGGAAATAATCACACAAGTCTAAGAAACTCAGAGAATTCCAAATAGGATAAACCCAAGGCGAAACACCCCAAGACACATATTAATCAAATTAACGAAGATTAAACGCAAAGAACAACTATTAAAAGCAGCAAGGGAAAAACAACAAATAACACACAAGGGGATTCCCATAAGGATAACAGCTGATCTTTCAATAGAAACTCTTCAGGCCAGGAGGGAATGGCAAGACATACTTAAAGTGATGAAAGGAAATAACCTACAGCCCAGATTACTGTACCCACAAAGGATCTCATTCAAATANTATAAGAGTGAAGGAAATTAGGAAAAAATCTGTTCCTAATGGGTTCCCCTTGAATTCGAATGCTTCTGTTTTAAAAGTTGCCTGCCCAGGCTTTTTTATAATTAATCAACATGACAATATAGATGAATCACAAATTCAACAGAGACGAATTAAGTGTCTACCGCACGGCAGGCATGATGCTAGGCACGATGGCCCACGGCAGGTGTGGGGATGGTACACAGAGTGAGTAAGGCATGGTGCCTGCCTTATGGGGAGTTAATATGTGGCACGCACATGTGAGCCAGGCACATAGCCAGTGGTATACAGAGTTTGGTAAGATGAAAAAAAAATGACCGCTATGATAGTAAAGCAGTTCATAACTTAGGGAGGTAAATATTGAGTGAGAGTTTTTTGGTCTGTCTCCGCAACCTAGAAAGTAAGCTCCAGAAGGACTTCCCTGGTGATCCAGTGGTTCAAACTCTGCACTGTCAATGCAGAAAGCCCAGGTNAAAAATGACCGCTATGATAGTAAAGCAGTTCATAACTTAGGGAGGTAAATATTGAGTGAGAGTTTTTTGGTCTGTCTCCGCAACCTAGAAAGTAAGCTCCAGAAGGACTTCCCTGGTGATCCAGTGGTTCAAACTCTGCACTGTCAATGCAGAAAGCCCAGGTTCTCCCCCTGGTCAGGGAACCAGATCCTGCATGCCACAATAGACCTGGTACAGCCAAATAAATTTAAAAGAAAAGAAAAAGAAAATAAGCTCCAGGAAGGCTAAACTCTTATATATTGTCACACATCACTATTTTTCCATTGCCTAACAAAAGACCAGCACCAGTAACTAGTGAATAAGTATGCATCAAATATAGGAGTGAAAGTTGTATGCACGATGCTAACAGAGCATAGACAAAAAAGAAGTTAATTCTGAAAACAGGGCAAACAATGCCAACCACAGGGGAAATTTTCATAAAAACAGATGATGTCTAAAATTTATACTAAGATAGAGCTGTCAATATGTGGCAGCAGAGAAGGGGAAAAGGAAAAGCAAAGGACTAGCCTGAATAATATCAAGGAGAATTGGAGGGTGGGCTAACTCCTTTGGGGGTGATGGAGGCACCCCCCTCCGGATCACCCCGTGTCATCATCAGCCACGTGCAGACCCTTGGATGGAGGAGGCTGGTTGTTGATTCTCTGAACCCATCTCACCCAGGCCCAAACTGCTTGGATTTGGCAAAGGACAACTCTACTGTCCTTCAGGCTGTTGTGAAAGTTCCCCGACCCAGTATAGCTGGGGGCAGTGCTGTATGGATGGGTACAATGTGAATCTGGGCAAATTTCATCTCCTGGCTTGGGTGTTTTTGAACATGTGCCCAGAAGCTGCTGTAATAAATCCCTTTTTAGAATCTAAACAAACACAAAGGGAAGGGAGGGGGCAGCCAGAGGCAATGGAAATGCCTCCTGGGGGGAGATCTGAGCTGACAGGGAAGACATCTGGACCAGAGGAGGAAAGGAATCCTGGCAAGAGTTGGAGTGCTCAGCTCAGAGACCTTCACTGAGCCACCCTCTAATATCAAGGAGAATTGGAGGGTGGGCTAACTCCTTTGGGGGTGATGGAGGCACCCCCCTCCGGATCACCCCGTGTCATCATCAGCCACGTGCAGACCCTTGGATGGAGGAGGCTGGTTGTTGATTCTCTGAACCCATCTCACCCAGGCCCAAACTGCTTGGATTTGGCAAAGGACAACTCTACTGTCCTTCAGGCTGTTGTGAAAGTTCCCCGACCCAGTATAGCTGGGGGCAGTGCTGTATGGATGGGTACAATGTGAATCTGGGCAAATTTCATCTCCTGGCTTGGGTGTTTTTGAACATGTGCCCAGAAGCTGCTGTAATAAATCCCTTTTTAGAATCTAAACAAACACAAAGGGAAGGGAGGGGGCAGCCAGAGGCAATGGAAATGCCTCCTGGGGGGAGATCTGAGCTGACAGGGAAGACATCTGGACCAGAGGAGGAAAGGAATCCTGGCAAGAGTTGGAGTGCTCAGCTCAGAGACCTTCACTGAGCCACCCTCTCTGCTTCTCCAGCAGGAAATAAGCCAAACTGCTCCACTTTTTCTGCTTGGGATTCCAGAGATGGCCTACGAAAGCTCCACACAGGACAGCACTCTTTACTGGGAAAGCCTACAACCCCTCCATATGCAGTAAGCCAGAAGGGACATGAAGTCATTTATAGGAAGAGAAAATTTAGCCGTCTTTGTTATTATATTGGTGCTTCAGCTTCGAGGTACTTCAGAGCTTTCAGTTCTCAAACTTGGGGCTGAAATCTAGGAGTGATGCTCAACTTCTCTTCCAATTCCATACTGCCAAACTCTACAGTGTTCCCAACCCACTGAACTTCAGGTTTCCTGTAGGTTAGAGGAGATTTCTGGTCTCATAACAGATTATAAATTGGAAATGGTTATAAGTGAGAGGTCAGGATGGTTATAAGAGGTTAGGAGGGGTGGCCGTGAGGAGATACCCCCTCATCCAAGGTAAAAAGCAGCAGCTGTGCTTTGCTGGAGCAGCCGTGAAGAGATACCCCAAGACCAAGGTAAGAGAAACCCAGGTAAGACAGTAGGTATTACGAGAGGGCATCAGAGGGTAGACACACTGAAACCATAATCACAGAAAACTAGCCAATATGATTACACGGACCACAACCTTGTCTAACTCAATGAAACTAAGCCATGCCCTTTGGGGCCACCCAAGACGGGAGGGTCATGGTGGAGAGGTCTGATAGAATGTGGTCCACTGGAGAAGGGAATGGCAAACCACTTCAGTATTCTTGCCTTGAGAACCCCATAAACAGTACAAAAAGGCAAAATGATAGGATACTGAAAGAGGAACTCCCCAAGTCAGTAGGTGCCCAATATGCTACTGGAGATCAGTGGGGAAATAATTCCAGAAAGAATGAAGGGA
>SJYX01010400.1:235777-313552 GCA_006410675.1 Oreotragus oreotragus | reverse complement strand
GCTGAGCACCAAAGAATTGATGCTTTTGAACTGTGGTGTTGGAGAAGACTCTTGAGAGTCCCTTGGACTGCAAGGAGATCGAACCGGTCCATTCTGAAGGAGATCAGCCCTGGGATTTCTTTGGAAGGAATGATGCTGCAGCTGAAACTCCAGTACTTTGACCACCTCATGCGAAGAGTTGACTCATTGGAAAAGACTCTGATGTTGGGAGGGATTGGGGGCAGGAGGAGAAGGGGACGACCGAGAATGAGATGGCTAGATGGCATCACTGACTCGATGGACATGAGTCTGAGTGAACTCTGGGAGTTGATGATGGACAGGAAGGCCTGGTGTGCTGCGATTCATGGGGTCGCAAAGAATTAGATACAACTGAGTGACTGAACTGAACTGAATACCCTTTTGTAGGCAGATGACTTTGTAAAATGATTTAGTGGGTTATAGAAAAATGTAAAATATATTTATCCTCAACCCAAAAATTCTGCTTCTAGGAATTTATGTTAATTGTGTGTTCATGTGTACAATAAGACAGTTATAAAGATACACACTGCACCACTGAAACAGCAACAAAAGACCCTGTATATTCACTAATGAGAGCAAGGCAGAACAAAATGATAGCCCCAAATCATGAAATATTCTTCAGGATCTAGACCTAAGTGAATTCATAAGAAAATGCTTTCAAAATATCCTTAAGGCTAGAAATGTTTCATGCTTATTTTTGTTTAAAACATTCTGTATATTTAAGCGTAACAGTGTATGTAAAAATACACATGTATCTTGGGGGAGTTGGACAAACTGGGAGAGCAGTATTGACATCTATACTTACTATATACATGCATAAAGTAAGTAGTTAGTGGGAAGCTGCTGTATAGCACAGGGAGCTATGCTCCAGGCACTGTGATGACCTAGAGGGGTGGGGTGGGGGAATTGGGAGGAGGCTCCAGATGGAAGGGATACGTGTATGCATATGGCTGACTCACTAACACAACACTGTAAAGCAATTCTCCTCCAGTTACAAAAAACAAATTAACATTGTGCTCTTAACTGAAAAAAGTAAATAAAATATAAAAAAATACACATATATCTAATTCCATACAAGAAGTTCAGAAGGATACCCATAATTTGTTAAAAATAACCAATTATGGGAAAGAACCTCAGAATTTATGTAGACATAAAGATGAGTTATAAATTTCCCTGTATGTAAGTTTATATTATTTGAATTTTTAGTAAGAGTTATATTTTACTTATGAATTAAATACATATATATATTTTCTGTTTTACTTTTTTTTTTCATTTTATTTATTTATTTATTTATTTTACTTTACAGTAGTACTCTACTGGTTTTGGCATACATTGACATGAATCTGCCACGGGTGTACACGAACTCCCAAACATGAACCCCCCTCCCTCCTCCCACCCCCCATTATCCCTCCGGATCATCCCCATATTTTAAGTGACAGAGGCTTTGAACCTGAAGTCATGATCCTTGACTCCTCTGTGATGTGGCTTTGTGATGGTTATCAGGGGATCCATAACAGGTATAAACAAATCAAATTTACTTCTTTTCCCATTAACTTGAAAATAAACTTTGTGGAAGACATAATTTGTTAAATTGCAAGAATATATCACCAAGTAGCTTGGAAAATCATTTTGCAAAATTATAATATCTAGATTTGTTGAAATAACAATGTGTGTGTTTTATTGTATCCTGTATGATTATGCCTATTTAGTTGTTTACATCAAGTCTTAATGGACTTGGAAAATGGTGCCATCCATTATAAATTGCCCACATTTCTGCTAATATTTTGAGAAAAGTTATAGAATAATTCAGAATTGCGTCTTTCTTCTTTCAGTATGAGTTCAGATGAAACAGATGATGTCTCTTGGCATCTAGTTTTTGTTTGCTCTATCCTGGCTCTCATGATCAAAGACTAAATTCATGTTTTTTTCAGTTGTTTTTGGAAATTTCACAGGGCTTAGAAATTTCAAATGGCAAGCAGTTTCTTTGTTAACAAAAGTTGTTCTTGAGAAAAAAATCTTGTTTGATTTACAAATGGAGCACCTGTGATGTTTCATGAGCGATCTGCTTTCTTGCTTGTTCAAAGAAAGAAGAATGTCCTGGCAAACTTGACCTATTGAACTTACAATTTCTCTGTACTTCCTCCTTAAAGCCATTAAAACAAAGAAATAAACTGAATAAGGAATGAAATGACATTAACACACAGGAAGATGAAAGGAATGGGAAATAAGAGTGACAGATGAGTGATGACGAGATATTTTAGGAAGCTTAAAAATGAATACACTTGTGAAAACTGACTTTACAGAGATAGCTAAAACCTAAGACAAAATGGGGGAACCTCAAAGGAAGAAAATAATACCCTCAAATTTTTAGAAATTTGAGATAGCTAGGACATCAGAAAGAGGGGGCTAGAAAGGAGATTAAAAAAAAACAAAGAATTGAGGGACTTCCCTGGCAATCTAGTGGTTAAAAATTCACCTTCTGGTGCAGGGGGTGTGGGTTCAGTCTCTGGCTGGGGAATTAAGATCCCACATGCCTCTCAGCCAAAAAACCAGAGCATAAATGACAGAAGCAATATTGTAACAAATTCAATAAAAGACTTTAAAAATAGTCCACATCAAAAAGTCTTTAGAAATTAAAAAAAAAATCTAATGTAAACTTTACAGGAACAACAGTGAGCCCTTTATCCTCACTTTCTTGCCCATGTTTCTCAGACTAGGATCTACTTTTATGCCTTCTGATCTGGGCAGAAAGCAGGAGGACAGAAAACTCCAACAAGGTTGTTCCAAGAGCTTCCGGAGGAGGGACTGCAGGCACAGCTGGGTCTGTCAGAAGCATCACATCAAGAAAATGAGGATACTGTGAGGTCTGCGCACTGAGTGGTGATAGCCTGTTCTCTGTAGAAAGTCTAAGAGGAAAGGTCTACAGACAGTTGGGGAACCACCAGTGAAAAATCTGAGCAGCCCTCCTATGATGAATGAATCATGCCATTACTCAATGAATCATCTTCTGCTCATTGAATTCCAACCAGTTTTTATTACCTCATTCTTAAATATAAACAGACATTGGAGGACATCCTATAATAATAACAGTAATTAAAAAAAGAAGCAGAGGTCAGAATAAACATGCAGAGGAAATAAAGAGCAAAAAGAAGAAAATTAAAGAGAAAAAAATTACTCAAGAGAAAATGCAAGAAGCAGAAGAGACCATGAAAAGAAATCTCTGGACAGAAATGAAATAGGAGACTTTCAGGAAAGGAGAAATGAAGTCATTTAGAGCATAAGAAAGTACAGATAGTAAACTGAAGTGGAAAAAACATTACTGGAATATTTGAAAGATGAAATGGAGAAATCTGCCAAGAAGCAGAATCAAGATACTGAGAAATAAGAAATAGGAAAGAAAGGATATGGAAATTGGAGTATCAATACAGAGGTTCGATATCTGACTTGAAAAGAAATAGAGACCTCCATGAAAAATAAGGAAGAGATCCACTGTCTGCTCTGTTTAATCACTGAGAAGGACTTGGTTCTGATAAGGAGTTTGTTGAGTCTGAAGTAATAGTAGGGAATAAAAACTGAAGTGATCATTACAGTAAGATAGTTATTAACACTAGGGTAAACAAGCACTGTCCAAGAGCTGTAATTATGGCAAACAACTAAACTTAACTATGAACACTAATTGCATATTCTGCATATTCACAACATGTAAACACTGAATATCAATCTCACTGTTAATTTTTACATAACTAAATCCTGAATTCTGCTGGAATGTTAAGTGTACATAGAGTGTGGTATAAGGGAAATATACTCTTATTTTCCTTTGTAGCAAATTAATAGGAAACTTCACATATTTAAAAAATCCAGCATAATGTGATAGCAATTTAGATACAGAATGTAAGTCCCAAACAGATTTCCAAAGAAGGCTGCCTCTGAGGAGCTAGAACTGAACTGGGGGTAGGGATGGGCAGGGCAAAGCTCTTTTCCATATGTTTTATGTAATTGTCAAGCTTCTAAATGACATCTGTGAATAACATTGATAAATTTTAAGTAAACTATAATAATAACTTCTATTATAATTTTTAATTATGTTGATAATTTTTCTTTTCTTTTTTTAACATGATTTTTACTCACTTGCAAGAGAAGAATTCTGCATTTATGTCAAATTTTTTTAAAAAATTGGAGTATAATTGCTTTACAACTGTGTTAGTTTCTGCTGTACAACAAAGTAAATCAGCTGTATGTAAACATATATTCCCTCCCTCTTGGAGTGAAATGCTTTTCAAAAGAAGGTGTTGGGATAAGACACATGATTTTGGATTGTCAAGTTTGGGATTTGACTTTATTCTACTTATAAAGTTAGCTTACTACATACTTCATGGGTACTGACTGCCAACACAGGTCCCTGGGATCAGAGACAGGAATGAATTACTCACTGCCGCCAAGCAGCAGGTGCCTCAACACATTTGCCCAACTTCTGCATTGTCCTCAGGTTGCCTGGGAACAACACAGCAGACACAGGTGGACACAACACATTCAGGGATCTGCCACACAGTTGTGGAACACTGAGACTGGGGAATCCACTGCTTTCATAGCAAGCAGCAAGCAAGCCTTCTCTTTGTCCACGGGAATGTGATCTCATCTCTCAGAATTAGCAGCTACACAAACAACTCTGAGAAATAAATGGTTCAGGAGAAAGTATCGTCAGAGCCTTCCATTCTCAATAGACCCAACAGGAGGTAAATTTACTTACTGGCTGTGGTTTGGGACAGGTCTCTTTACCTGTGAAAGGCTCATTTTTCTTCTTACATGCGTGATGATGAAAATATTTGCAATCATCTATATAAATCACCAGGATAGTGCCAGGCAAACAATTAGCACTAAAGCTTTTATTTTTATCTTTCTGAAGAGAAAACAAAACCCCCAAAAGTTTAAATTGTGGTCTTTTCCAGAATCCATAAGTGATCAAATTTGTGAACTTTTGCAAATTGTCAGTCTATGCCTTGGTTTTATCACTTGTGAAATGGGAATGGTAAATCCTCATCACAAGATAATGAAAGCACATTATTGGCAGTTCAGTGCTATCTACTGCTTCCTTTACTAGTACTGCAAATGCACACTAAGACATTCAACTGTACTGTTTATACCGCAGAAGCATGATTGTATTAACCATCACATACCAGGAAGAAACTTTCAGTTCACTTCAGCTCAGTTCAGTCACTCAGTCGTGTCTGACTCCTTGTGACCCCATGAATCCCAGCACGCCAGGCCTCCCTGTCCATCACCAACTCCCGGAGTTCACTCAGACTCATGTCCATCGAGTCAGTGATGCCATCCTGCCATCCCGTCCTCCATCGTCCCCTTCTCCTCTTGCCCCCAATCCTTCGCAGCATCAGAGTCTTTTCCAACGAGTCAACTCTTCGCATGAGGTGGCCAAAGTACTGGAGTTTCAGCTTCAGCATCATTCCTTCCAAAGAAAGCCCAGAGCTGATCTCCTTCAGAATGGACCAGTTGGGTCTCCTTGCAGTCCAAGACACTCTCAAGAGTCTTCTCCAACACCACAGTTCAAAAGCATCGATTCTTCGGCGCTCAGCTTGCTTCACAGTCCAACTTTCACATCCATACATGACCACAGGAAAAACCATAGCCTTGACTAGACGGACCTTAGTCGGCAAAGTAATGTCTCTGCTTTTGAATATACTATCTAGGTTGGTCATAACTTTTCTTCCAAGGAGTAAGCGTCTTTTAATTTCATGGCTGCAGTCACCATCTGCAGTGATTTTGGAGCCCCAAAAAATAAAGTCTGACACTGTTTCCACTGTTTCCCCATCTATTTCCCATGAAGTGATGGGACCGGATGCCATGATCTTCGTTTTCTGAATGTTGAGCTTTAAGCCAACTTTTTCACTCTCCTCTTTCACTTTCATCAAGAGGCTTTTTAGTTCCTCTTCACTTTCTGCCATAAGGGTGGTGTCATCTGCATATCTGAGGTTATTGATATTTCTCCCGGCAATCTTGATTCCAGCTTGTGTTTCTTCCAGTCCAGCGTTTCTCATGATGTACTCTGCATATAAGTTAAATAAGCAGGGTGACAATATACAGCCTTGACGTACTCCTTTTCCTATTTGGAACCAGTCTGTTGTTCCATGTCCAGTTCTAACTGTTGCTTCCTGACCTGCATACAGGTTTCTCAAGAGGCAGGTCAGGTGGTCTGGTATTCCCATCTCTTTCAGAATTTTCCACAGTTTATTGTGATCCACACAGTCAAAGGCTTTGGCATAGTCAATAAAGCAGAAATAGATGTTTTTCTGGAACTCTCTTGCTTTTTCCATGATCCAGCGGATGTTGGCAATTTGATCTCTGGTTCCTCTGCCTTTTCTAAAACCAGCTTGAACATCTGGGAGTTCATGGTGCACATATTGCTGAAGCCTGGCTTGGAGAATTTTAAACATTACTAGTGTGTGAGATGAGTGCAATTGTGCGGTAGTTTGAGCATTCTTTGGCACTGTCTTTCTTTGGGATTGCAATGAAAACTGACCTTTTCTAGTCCTGTGGCCACTGCTGAGTTTTCCAAATTTGCTGGCATATTGAGTGCAGCACTTTCACAGCATCATCTTTCAGGATTTGAAATAGCTCTACTGGAATCCCATCACCTCCACTAGCTTTGTTCGTAGTGATGCTTTCTAAGGCTCACTTGACTTCACATTCCAGGATGTCTGGCTCTAGGTGAGTGATCACACCATCTTGATTATCTGGGTCGTGAAGATCTTTTTTGTACAGTTCTTCTGTGTAGAAGAAAGAAAGGAAGAAAATTTACCTCAAAAATACCATGCACAGCAACTTGCCAAAGATAGTAACATAATTTCAACTTTTACTTAAGCTAACTGTGATCACAGTTCCATATACTCAAAGCTATGGTTTTTCCAGGAGTCATGTATGGCCATGAGAGTTGAGGGGCAAAGAATGCCGAGGGCCGAAGAATTGATACTTTCAAATTGTGATGCTGGAGAAGACTCTTGAGAGTCCCTTGGACAGCAAAGAGATCAAACCAGTCCATCCTAAAGGAAATCAACCCTGAATATTCATTGGAAAGATTGATGCTGAAGCTGAAGCTCCAATACTTTGGCCACCTGATGTGAAGAGCTGACTCACTGGAAAAGACCCTGATGCTGGGAAAGGTTGAGTGCAAGAGGAGAAGGGTGTGACAGAAGATGAGATGTTAGACGGCATCAGCAACTCAATGGACATGAGTTTGAGCAAACTCCAGGAGACCGTGAAGGACAGGGAAGCCTGGCATGCTGCCATCCATGACAGGAGTTAGTGACTGAGCCACAGTACCTCTTATTATCACTGTGTCTTTGAAATTTGGTTGTGAAAAAAATTAAAGATTACTTATAGTCATTAATTTTTAAATAAAGCAAACTTATTTCACTTGATGCTTTTAAAATTTTTTCTAAAAATTTATTTTTATTTTTATTTTTTTCTTTTTCTTTTCTTTTCTTTTTTTACTTTATTTTACTTTACAGTACTGTATTGGATTTGGCATACGTTGACATGAATCTGAACTTTGTTGTTTTCTGTCAAGCATCAACATGAATCAGCCATAGATATACACATGTCCCTTCCCTCTTGAACCTCCCTCCCATCTCCCTCCGCGTCCCACCACTCTAGGTTGATACAGAGCCCCTGTTTGAGTTTTTTGAACCGTACAGCAAATTCCCGTTGCCTATCTATTTCACGTATGGTAATGTAAGTTTCCATGTTACTCTTTCCATACATCTTATGCTCTCCTCCCCTCTCCCTGTGTCTGTAAGTCTGTTCTCTGTGTCTGTTTCTCCATTGCTGCCTTGCAAATAAATTCATCGGTACCATCTTTCTAGATTCCATATACATGCATTAATATATGATATTTATTTTTCTCTTTCTGACTTCACTTTGTATAATAGGCTCTAGGTTTATCTACTTCATTAGAACTGATTTAAATGCATTCCTTTTTATGGCTGAGTAATATTCCATTGTGTATATGTACCACAACTTCTTTATTCATTCATCTGTCAATGGACATTTAGGTTGTTTCCATGTCCTAGCTATTATAAATAGTGCTGGGATGAACATTGGGGTACATGTGTCTTTTTCAATTTTGGTTTCCTCAGGGTATATGTCTAGGAGTGGGATTGCTGGGTCATATTGTGGTTTTATTCCTAGATTTTTAGGGAATCTCCATACCAACTGCTATAGTGGCTGTATCAGTTTACATTCCCACCAACAGTGCAAGAGGGTTCCCTTTTCTCCACATCCTCTCCAGGATTTATTGTTCGTAGACTTTTTGATGATGGCCATTCTGACTGGTATGATGTGATACATATCTCACTGTAGTTTTGATCTGCATTTCTCTAACAATGAGCAATGTTGAGCATCTTTTCATGTGTTCATTAGCCATCTGTATGTCTTCTTTGGAGAAATGTCTGTGTAGGTCTTTTCCCCAATTTTTTATTGGGTTGTTTCTTTTTCTGATATTGAGTTGTATGAGCTGCTTGTATATTTTGGAAATTAATCCTCTGTCAGTTGTTTCATTTGCTATTATTTTCTCCCATTCTGAGGGTTGTCTTTTCACCTTGTCTATAGTTTTCTCTGCTGTGCAAACGTTTTTGAGTTTAATTAGGTCCCACTTATTTACTTTTGTTTTTATTTCCATTACACTAGGTCAGTCACAGAAGATCTTGCTTTGATTTATGCCATCGAGGGTTCTGCCTATGTTTTCCTCTAAGAGTTTTATAGTTTTTGTTCTTACATTTATCTTTGTATATGGTGTTAGGAAGTTTCCTGATTTCATTCTTTGTTGATACTTTTTAAGATGCTGTTTATTCAAGGGAAATTGATTTACAATGCCACAAAATATATGTTGTACGGATGTTTTGGTGTATTTGATTATGTACAGTCTTCTGAAGAGGCCCATAGCTTATATCAGCTTCTTAAAGTGACCATTAACAAGACTGAGATTGCACAGGTGATGGGCTAATAAGTTTATGTTCATCTCTATAATCAGAGGACAACAAAGCTCCACCTAGAACACCACTAGTTCCAGTCTTCCATCTAGTGCTCCAACAATCTGATCTCCTGAGAGTATTTACTTATTTACTTTTTATAGAATTATTCATGATGAAATATCAAATCACTCAAGTAAATATGTAAAATCCATGGGCAGATTTCTTCTATTTTCTAAAGTTTAATAGCTAAGTTTCTTTTTGAACAAACCACATATGTCTTTTACTTTCATAACTTATAGTGTATGAAAGTCATCATTTTTTATGCTACAGAAATGCACATTTTCAAAGTCATATTAATTAGAGAACTCATTTTCAGGAAAAGCATTCTAATGCCCTTGAAAGGCGGTAGACTTAAAGGTTAAGGGCATAGAATCTACAGCTAGACTCTCAGATCTATTGATTCAGCTCTATCAATTTCTGCTTTACATATCAGGAGAGTCAAGTCTCAATCTCCTCATCTCTCAGTAAAGGTAGCATCACTTACCTGTAAATTCATATTAAGAAATAAATGAATTAAGGCATATATGAAATATTTAAAATAGTGCCTACCACACAGTAAGCAAAAAGTTTGGTGGGCTGCAGTCCATGGGGTCACTGAGTCAGACATGACTGAGCGACTTCACTTTCACTTTTCACTTTCATGCATTGGAGAAGGAAATGGCAAACCACTCCAGTGTTCTTGCCTGGAGAATCCTAGGGATGGGGGAGCCTGGTGGGCTGCCGTCTATGGGGTTGCACAGAGTTGGACACCACTGAAGCGACTTAGCAGCAGCAGCAGCAGTATGATATTACAGATAATATTTCAATGATTATAGTTGAGGCAATTGTCTTTATAACAGTACATTTAGAAATATTAAAAACTAATAAAATGCCTATTTTTTGCAAATAAAGCCTAAAGTGGAGTCAAAAAGCTTTTTTACAAAATACTTCAGTTAATGGTTGGGACCACATACTCTGGGCAAACAAGCAATGCTTGTTTGAAATTGGTAATACCTTGATTTTAATGAGGTGAATTGTTTAGAATAGATTACAGTCATAGTCTTTTTTTTTTTTTTTTTTCATTGCTGCTTAACTAAGCCAAGATGTTTTAAGGGAAAATGAAAGAAACACACATCCTGTTTGCGTGTCTTGTTTCAGAAAAGAGAACGCCATGTCCTCTCTTACACAGTATTTCCTAAACCGTAGAATGTGATTAATTANTTTTTTTTTTTTTTTTTGACATTGCTGCTTAACTAAGCCAAGATGTTTTAAGGGAAAATGAAAGAAACACACATCCTGTTTGCGTGTCTTGTTTCAGAAAAGAGAACGCCATGTCCTCTCTTACACAGTATTTCCTAAACCGTAGAATGTGATTAATTACATCTTGATTTAGTTTTCTTTTGATGTAGTCAGGACAAATCTTTAATTTATATGTTTTAATAAAGAAATGCAGGATCACACTCACCAAGGTGACACATTTTTTCATCCCTGTGCTGTTAAAGAAGCTATTGTATTATATCTTAAAAAGAAAGTCAACAAATGGATTTTTAGTCAGGGTATGATTTATGAGAAATCCTACAAACAGTGTTTTTCATTGCCAAATAATTCCTCCTAAGTATCTTTTTTTTTTTTTAAGAATTATGCAATGTCTATTTTTTTTTTTTACACCAGAAAAATAGCAAAGATATGAATTTGACATCACATGCATGGTGAGAGCCTGGAAAAGATTCTAAGAATGCTATTTACTTCCATACAAAAGGTCACAGAATTAATTCTCTAAGCCAATATTTGAAACTGGCTGGCTAGAGAGTCTTGGATGTTTGGGAAATTAATGAGTGTACGTTCAGATTGTACTTGTGCATATACTTCTAATAAACCTTTTCACAAGACAAAGAACATTGTGTCCAGCAGATTTTACAACTGCCTTTTGAAGAGAGAATTTTGCAGATGGACAGTATCACACTTGCAGAATCACTTAACCTAGCTAAGTTAGGAGAAAACTTGCTTTTGAAGAATCAATTCTGTGGGTTCTTTTAGTGTGCTATGGACTCTAACTTGAATGAATTGTCAGATGATCCCCTGGGACTCTTAAAAATTCAGCAGCTTCACCCTCTGTCAGCTTATGCCTCTCAAATGACGTCACTGGGACCCTACCAAGAGTATTCATTGTCAGATGTACATCATTATAGCTTTATGTCTATGGCCTACATAAAAAATGCTACTTCAGAGAATGTGGTTGCATTTAGTAGAGCTGATGGTTATTTCTTGCTAAAACTTAATTTTTAAAATAAGTGATTTAATTCTGTCATTTTTGTGTGCATACTGTATAATTTGGGGGAGGAGGAAATTGGGAGGCCTGTGGTAGTGAGAATGTGCTAGTAATCCTTAATAACTAACACTGATTATTTACTAGGTGTCAAGCACTTGACTGAGCATTTCACAAATTAACTAATATTGCTCACAACCTGTCTCCAGAATAGGTGTTATTATTACATTCCTTTTGGAGATGTGAAACTGAAATAGAGTGAAATGACATAATTGGAGACCATAAATTCTTTGGTCACAGAGTTTAGATGAATGACTCAGCCTAGGATGTCCACTAATACACTGCATTTCAGTGGGAAAGCTTTTCAATAAAAGGGGCTGGCTAGATGGCACCCACTCCAGTATTCTTGCCTGGAAAATCCCATGGACGGAGGAGCCTGGTGGGCTGCAGTCCATGGGGTCGCTGAGAGTCGGACACGACTGAGAGACTTCACATTCACTTTTCATTTTCATGCATTGGAGAAGGAAATGGCAACCCACTCTTGTGTTCTTGACTGGAGAATCCCAGGGACGGGGGAGCCTGGTGGGCTGCCATCTATGGGGTCGCACAGAGTCGGACACAACTGAAGTGACTTAGCAGCAGCAACAGAGAGTTCTTAGAAAAGAACTTTATTTGAATAAATTTGGATTTATTTGGATGTGGACTTCTTTTTCTCATATCCAGAAACTACAGATTATTGGTAATCCATGAAGATAGATAATCCCTGAAGTCATGTACTCTTTAAAGGAAAAAAAAGAATTGAGTAGTGAATTACCGAAAGTCAACATTATAATATATTTTGACACGAGGAAAAGTAGGGTTCACCATCATGTCATCTCACTTTGTGTGAAGTCACATCAAAAGTTTGTTTGCTGAACACAGAATATGTCAGACATGTTTGGGAGGGCTATTTTTTGGACCTAATATAATGTGGTGAAATGCTCTAATTCCACAACAGGGAAGCCTTAATAATGAGAATTTTGGAGTCTTCTAGATCCAGAGTTTTTTTTTCCACTGGATGTTCACTGCGATCTTCAGTGTAGTTAAAAAGACAGTAAAAAAATGTCACATGAAATTACTTTCTGGACTCAGTCTTTTCACATCCAGATTCCAAACCTTGGATCTATTGGGTTGGCCAAAAAGTTTGTTTGGGGTTTTTGGTAATATCTTATGGAAAAACCCAAATGAACTTTTTGGTCAACCAATATTTGCCTCAATGATGTTGTCTCTATGATATGGGGGAATTTTGTCTTTTGGCCTTTGGTATTAATTTTATAAAGCTTACTCTCAAATATCTTTTTAAAAAGAGTCTTTTCTGGAAGTAGAGACCACTCTTAGATATCTCCAGTACTATCTAAAGGAAAGCATAAATATACAAATAAATAACTGTGAATAGATGTTTATATATATAGCTTTTCTTCCCTCCAAAACCAGATTTATTTAAAGGATAGTTATTTCACACTATATATAAAAGCTGGAGCAAATTTTCTTGAGTAGATGTTAGCCACAACCAAAACAGCATTGTTTTCCATTGTATCCTGAATAATAGAATAGTAACATGATATAATAAATTTCTTTATAAAATGATTACTTTGAATTCTTTCAGGTTGACATTAACACTCTCCTGTCCAATGGATCTCAAGAATTTTCCGATGGATGTACAAACATGTATAATGCAACTGGAAAGCTGTAAGTAAGAATAACATAAGTTTTCCTGAATATTTAAAAAAATAGTAGATATAAATTTCTCTCAGAATACTCGCTGAATATCATTCTCAGAATACCATCTTACCCTCCTTCTCTGCTCTTTCTCATGGATAATGAAATCAAACCCTCCCTCACTCAGATATCCTTTCACCAAATTTCTCAAAGTAATTCCTGTTATCATTCTTCTAAAAATTACTTCTGACTCTTTCAGAATTCTGCAGACCCTCTTCTTTCTCTCAGAATTCCCTCAGACTCCACTTATTCTCAGAATTCTCTTGGAATCTTCTTCTCTCTCTCACATTTCCCTGACTCTCAGTCTTTCTCCCAGAATTACATGGAATCTCATTCTTCACAATAATATCTCAGATCTCATTTTCTCAAAATTCAATTTCAATTTCAAGGTGTAAAAATTCCCTCATACTCACCTATAAGCAGGATTCCTTTCACCAAAGGAAACCTGACAGAAAGACTGAAATAAGTATAAAGTTCCTTCACTCAGAATTCCCTCCTACAAACCTCACTCAGAATTTACTCAGAAAAGTCTTACTTTCTCTCAGAAATCTTTCATTCTGTCAGATTTCCCTTGAAGAAAAGTCCTTCTTTCTGTCAGAAATCTCCTATCTCTCAGGTTCTCCTAGAAGAGACCTTCTGTCTGTCTAAAGACAGAAAGAAAGACAGGAAGACAGAAAGAAATCTCCATCTTTCTGTTAGGTTTCTATAAAATAACTTTTATAGATATTGTCTTTCTATCAGGTTTCTATCACAAAGAAATCCTTCTTTCTGTCAGAAATTTCCTTTTTTTTCCCTATCATGTTTCCATCAAAGAAAAGTCCTTCTTTCTGGCATATCTCTTCTTTCTATCAGGTTTCAATCAAAAAGGGTTAGCCTGATATTCAGTTGGTAAAGAACCCTGCTGCAATGCTGGAGACCCCAGATTGATTCCTGGGTCAGGAGGATCTGCCAGAGAAGGGATAGGCTACTCACTCCAGTATTCTTAGGCTTCCCTTGTGGCTCAGCTGGTAAAGAATCTGCCTGTAATGTGGGAGACCTGGGTTTGATCCCTAGGTTGGGAAGATTCCCTGGAGAAGGGAAAGGCTACCCACTCTAGTATTCTTGCCTGGAGAATTCCATGGACTGTATAGTCCATGGGGTTGCAAAGAGTTGGACACGTCTGAGCAACTTTTACTTCAATCAGAAAAGTCCCTCCTTCTGTCAGAAATTACCTTCTTTCTGTCAGGTTTCACTCACAAAGAAAACCTTATTTCAGTCAGAAATCTTCTTTCGGTCAGCTTTCCTCAGAAAAGTCCCTCTCTCAGTCAGAAATCAGCTTCTTTCTGTCAGGTTTCTCTCACAGGAAAAATCTTTTTGGAAGAAAACATCTTCTTTCTTTCAGTATCCCTCAGAAATACTCTTTCTGTCAGAATAGCCTCCTTTCTGTCAGGATTCTCTCCCAGAAAAGACCTTTCTGTCAGAAAACTGCTTTTCATCAGGTTTTCCTCAGAAACGTTCTTCTTTCTGTCAGGTTTCCCGCTGCCTACCACCCTTCTCCCCTGCACCAAAACCACATTTCTTTCTGTCTGAAATTTCCTTCTTTCTGTCAGGTTTTCCTCAGAAACGTCCTTCTTTCTGTCAATAAAGAACTTCTTCCTGTCTGATATCTCCTTTCTGGCAGTTTTCCCTCAGAAACATCTTTCTTTCTGTCAGAAATTGTTTCTGTCAGGTTTCTCTCCCAGAAAAGACCAGCTTTCTATCAGAAATCACCTTCTTTGTATCAGGTTTCCCTCAGAATCATCCTCTTTTTCTGTCAGAAATTGCCTTCTTTCTGCCACATTTCTCTCCCAGAAAAGACCTTCTTTCTGTCCTATATCTCCTTTCTGTTAGGTTTCCCTCAGAACACCGTTCTTTCTGTCAGAAATCTCCATCTTTCCATTAGGTTTCCCTCAGAAATGTCTTTCTTTCTGTCAGAAATTTCCTTCTTTCTGTCATGTTTTGCTCCCAGGAAAGACATTTCTGTCAGAAAACTCCTTCTTTCCATCAGGTTTCCCTCAGAAAAATCCTTCTTTCTGTCAGGTTTCTCTCCTCCAAAACATACTCTGTCAGAAATCTTCTTTGTGTTAGGTTTCGCTCAAAAATGTCTTTCTTTCTGTCAGAAATTACCTTATTTTTTGTCAGGATTCTCTCCCAGAAAAGACCTTTCTGTCAGAAAACTCCTTTTCATCAGGTTTCCCTTGGAAACGTTCTTCTTTCTGCCTGAAGTCCCCTTCTTTCTGTCAGGTTTATCCCCCCCAAAACATTCTTTCTGTCAGAAATTTCCTTCTTTGTGTCAGGATTCACTCAGAAACATCCTTCTTGCTGTCAGAAATCTCCTTCTTTCTGTCAGGTTTCTTTCCCAGAAAAGACCTTCTTTCTGTCAGAAGTCCCCTTCTTTGTGTCAGGTTTCCCTCAGAATTGTCCTTTTTTTTTTCTGTCAGAAATTGCCTTCTTTCTGTCACATTTCTCTCCAGAATAGACCTGCTTTCTGTCCGATATCTCCTTCTTTCTGTTAGGTTTCCCTCAGAAACACTCTTCTTTCTGTCAGAAATCTCCATCTTTCCATCAGGTTTCCCTCAGAAACATCATTTTTTAAGAAAGTGCCTTCTTCTGTCAGGCTTATATCCCAGAAAAGACCTTCTTTCTGTTAGAAGTACCCTTCTTTGTGTCAGATTTCCCTCAGAAATTTCTTTTTTTTTTTTCCTGTCATGTCAGAAATCACCTTCTTTCTGTCAGGTTTTTCTCTCAGAAAAGACCTTCTTTCTGTCAGAAATCCCCTTCTTTGTGTCAGGATTCCCTCAGAATTATCCTTTTTTTTTTCTGTCAGAAATTGCTTTCTTTCTGTCAGGTTTCTCTCTGAGAAAAGACCTTCTTTCTGTCAGATATTTCCTTCTTTCTGTTAGGTTCCCCTCAGAAGCACCCTTCTTTCTGTCAGAAATCCCCATCTTTCTCTCAGGTTTCCCTCAGAAATGTCCTTCTTTCTGTCAGAAAGTGCCTTCTTTCAGTCAGGTTTCTCTCCGAGAAAAAACCTTTTTCTGTCAGAAATACCCTTCTTTGTGTCAGGTTTCTGTCCCAGAAAAGATCTTCTATCTGTCTNCACCTAGCTAAGTTAGGAGAAAACTTGCTTTTGAAGAATCAATTCTGTGGGTTCTTTTAGTGTGCTATGGACTCTAACTTGAATGAATTGTCAGATGATCCCCTGGGACTCTTAAAAATTCAGCAGCTTCACCCTCTGTCAGCTTATGCCTCTCAAATGACGTCACTGGGACCCTACCAAGAGTATTCATTGTCAGATGTACATCATTATAGCTTTATGTCTATGGCCTACATAAAAAATGCTACTTCAGAGAATGTGGTTGCATTTAGTAGAGCTGATGGTTATTTCTTGCTAAAACTTAATTTTTAAAATAAGTGATTTAATTCTGTCATTTTTGTGTGCATACTGTATAATTTGGGGGAGGAGGAAATTGGGAGGCCTGTGGTAGTGAGAATGTGCTAGTAATCCTTAATAACTAACACTGATTATTTACTAGGTGTCAAGCACTTGACTGAGCATTTCACAAATTAACTAATATTGCTCACAACCTGTCTCCAGAATAGGTATTATTATTACATTCCTTTTGGAGATGTGAAACTGAAATAGAGTGAAATGACATAATTGGAGACCATAAATTCTTTGGTCATGGAGTTTAGATGAATGACTCAGCCTAGGATGTCCACTAATACACTGCATTTCAGTGGGAAAGCTTTTCAATAAAAGGGGCTGGCTAGATGGCACCCACTCCAGTATTCTTGCCTGGAAAATCCCATGGACGGAGGAGCCTGGTGGGCTGCAGTCCATGGGGTCGCTGAGAGTCGGACACGACTGAGAGACTTCACATTCACTTTTCATTTTCATGCATTGGAGAAGGAAATGGCAACCCACTCTTGTGTTCTTGACTGGAGAATCCCAGGGACGGGGGAGCCTGGTGGGCTGCCATCTATGGGGTCGCACAGAGTCGGACACAACTGAAGTGACTTAGCAGCAGCAACAGAGAGTTCTTAGAAAAGAACTTTATTTGAATAAATTTGGATTTATTTGGATGTGGACTTCTTTTTCTCATATCCAGAAACTACAGATTATTGGTAATCCATGAAGATAGATAATCCCTGAAGTCATGTACTCTTTAAAGGAAAAAAAAAAATTGAGTAGTGAATTACCGAAAGTCAACATTATAATATATTTTGACACGAGGAAAAGTAGGGTTCACCATCATGTCATCTCACTTTGTGTGAAGTCACATCAAAAGTTTGTTTGCTGAACACAGAATATGTCAGACATGTTTGGGAGGGCTATTTTTTGGACCTAATATAATGTGGTGAAATGCTCTAATTCCACAACAGGGAAGCCTTAATAATGAGAATTTTGGAGTCTTCTAGATCCAGAGTTTTTTTTTCCACTGGATGTTCACTGAGATCTTCAGTGTAGTTAAAAAGACAGTAAAAAAATGTCACATGAAATTACTTTCTGGACTCAGTCTTTTCACATCCAGATTCCAAACCTTGGATCTATTGGGTTGGCCAAAAAGTTTGTTTGGGTTTTTTGGTAATATCTTATGGAAAAACCCAAATGAACTTTTTGGTCAACCAATATTTGCCTCAATGATGTTGTCTCTATGATATGGGGGAATTTTGTCTTTTGGCCTTTGGTATTAATTTTATAAAGCTTACTCTCAAATATCTTTTTAAAAAGAGTCTTTTCTGGAAGTAGAGACCACTCTTAGATATCTCCAGTACTATCTAAAGGAAAGCATAAATATACAAATAAATAACTGTGAATAGATGTTTATATATATAGCTTTTCTTCCCTCCAAAACCAGATTTATTTAAAGGATAGTTATTTCACACTATATATAAAAGCTGGAGCAAATTTTCTTGAGTAGATGTTAGCCACAACCAAAACAGCATTGTTTTCCATTGTATCCTGAATAATAGAATAGTAACATGATATAATAAATTTCTTTATAAAATGATTACTTTGAATTCTTTCAGGTTGACATTAACACTCTCCTGTCCAATGGATCTCAAGAATTTTCCGATGGATGTACAAACATGTATAATGCAACTGGAAAGCTGTAAGTAAGAATAACATAAGTTTTCCTGAATATTTAAAAAAATAGTAGATATAAATTTCTCTCAGAATACTCGCTGAATATCATTCTCAGAATACCATCTTACCCTCCTTCTCTGCTCTTTCTCATGGATAATGAAATCAAACCCTCCCTCACTCAGATATCCTTTCACCAAATTTCTCAAAGTAATTCCTGTTATCATTCTTCTAAAAATTACTTCTGACTCTTTCAGAATTCTGCAGACCCTCTTCTTTCTCTCAGAATTCCCTCAGACTCCACTTATTCTCAGAATTCTCTTGGAATCTTCTTCTCTCTCTCACATTTCCCTGACTCTCAGTCTTTCTCCCAGAATTACATGGAATCTCATTCTTCACAATAATATCTCAGATCTCATTTTCTCAAAATTCAATTTCAATTTCAAGGTGTAAAAATTCCCTCATACTCACCTATAAGCAGGATTCCTTTCACCAAAGGAAACCTGACAGAAAGACTGAAATAAGTATAAAGTTCCTTCACTCAGAATTCCCTCCTACAAACCTCACTCAGAATTTACTCAGAAAAGTCTTACTTTCTCTCAGAAATCTTTCATTCTGTCAGATTTCCCTTGAAGAAAAGTCCTTCTTTCTGTCAGAAATCTCCTATCTCTCAGGTTCTCCTAGAAGAGACCTTCTGTCTGTCTAAAGACAGAAAGAAAGACAGGAAGACAGAAAGAAATCTCCATCTTTCTGTTAGGTTTCTATAAAATAACTTTTATAGATATTGTCTTTCTATCAGGTTTCTATCACAAAGAAATCCTTCTTTCTGTCAGAAATTTCCTTTTTTTTCCCTATCATGTTTCCATCAAAGAAAAGTCCTTCTTTCTGGCATATCTCTTCTTTCTATCAGGTTTCAATCAAAAAGGGTTAGCCTGATATTCAGTTGGTAAAGAACCCTGCTGCAATGCTGGAGACCCCAGATTGATTCCTGGGTCAGGAGGATCTGCCAGAGAAGGGATAGGCTACCCACTCCAGTATTCTTAGGCTTTACCAAAGGAAACCTGACAGAAAGACTGAAATAAGTATAAAGTTCCTTCACTCAGAATTCCCTCCTACAAACCTCACTCAGAATTTACTCAGAAAAGTCTTACTTTCTCTCAGAAATCTTTCATTCTGTCAGATTTCCCTTGAAGAAAAGTCCTTCTTTCTGTCAGAAATCTCCTATCTCTCAGGTTCTCCTAGAAGAGACCTTCTGTCTGTCTAAAGACAGAAAGAAAGACAGGAAGACAGAAAGAAATCTCCATCTTTCTGTTAGGTTTCTATAAAATAACTTTTATAGATATTGTCTTTCTATCAGGTTTCTATCACAAAGAAATCCTTCTTTCTGTCAGAAATTTCCTTTTTTTTCCCTATCATGTTTCCATCAAAGAAAAGTCCTTCTTTCTGGCATATCTCTTCTTTCTATCAGGTTTCAATCAAAAAGGGTTAGCCTGATATTCAGTTGGTAAAGAACCCTGCTGCAATGCTGGAGACCCCAGATTGATTCCTGGGTCAGGAGGATCTGCCAGAGAAGGGATAGGCTACCCACTCCAGTATTCTTAGGCTTCCCTTGTGGCTCAGCTGGTAAAGAATCTGCCTGTAATGTGGGAGACCTGGGTTTGATCCCTAGGTTGGGAAGATTCCCTGGAGAAGGGAAAGGCTACCCACTCTAGTATTCTTGCCTGGAGAATTCCATGGACTGTATAGTCCATGGGGTTGCAAAGAGTTGGACACGTCTGAGCAACTTTTACTTCAATCAGAAAAGTCCCTCCTTCTGTCAGAAATTACCTTCTTTCTGTCAGGTTTCACTCACAAAGAAAACCTTATTTCAGTCAGAAATCTTCTTTCGGTCAGCTTTCCTCAGAAAAGTCCCTCTCTCAGTCAGAAATCAGCTTCTTTCTGTCAGGTTTCTCTCACAGGAAAAATCTTTTTGGAAGAAAACATCTTCTTTCTTTCAGTATCCCTCAGAAATACTCTTTCTGTCAGAATAGCCTCCTTTCTGTCAGGATTCTCTCCCAGAAAAGACCTTTCTGTCAGAAAACTGCTTTTCATCAGGTTTTCCTCAGAAACGTTCTTCTTTCTGTCAGGTTTCCCGCTGCCTACCACCCTTCTCCCCTGCACCAAAACCACATTTCTTTCTGTCTGAAATTTCCTTCTTTCTGTCAGGTTTTCCTCAGAAACGTCCTTCTTTCTGTCAATAAAGAACTTCTTCCTGTCTGATATCTCCTTTCTGGCAGTTTTCCCTCAGAAACATCTTTCTTTCTGTCAGAAATTGTTTCTGTCAGGTTTCTCTCCCAGAAAAGACCAGCTTTCTATCAGAAATCACCTTCTTTGTATCAGGTTTCCCTCAGAATCATCCTCTTTTTCTGTCAGAAATTGCCTTCTTTCTGCCACATTTCTCTCCCAGAAAAGACCTTCTTTCTGTCCTATATCTCCTTTCTGTTAGGTTTCCCTCAGAACACCGTTCTTTCTGTCAGAAATCTCCATCTTTCCATTAGGTTTCCCTCAGAAATGTCTTTCTTTCTGTCAGAAATTGCCTTCTTTCTGTCATGTTTTGCTCCCAGGAAAGACATTTCTGTCAGAAAACTCCTTCTTTCCATCAGGTTTCCCTCAGAAAAATCCTTCTTTCTGTCAGGTTTCTCTCCTCCAAAACATACTCTGTCAGAAATCTTCTTTGTGTTAGGTTTCGCTCAAAAATGTCTTTCTTTCTGTCAGAAATTACCTTATTTTTTGTCAGGATTCTCTCCCAGAAAAGACCTTTCTGTCAGAAAACTCCTTTTCATCAGGTTTCCCTTGGAAACGTTCTTCTTTCTGCCTGAAGTCCCCTTCTTTCTGTCAGGTTTATCCCCCCAAAAACATTCTTTCTGTCAGAAATTTCCTTCTTTGTGTCAGGATTCACTCAGAAACATCCTTCTTGCTGTCAGAAATCTCCTTCTTTCTGTCAGGTTTCTTTCCCAGAAAAGACCTTCTTTCTGTCAGAAGTCCCCTTCCTTGTGTCAGGTTTCCCTCAGAATTGTCCTTTTTTTCTGTCAGAAATTGCCTTCTTTCTGTCACATTTCTCTCCAGAATAGACCTGCTTTCTGTCCGATATCTCCTTCTTTCTGTTAGGTTTCCCTCAGAAACACTCTTTCTGTCAGAAATCTCCATCTTTCCATCAGGTTTCCCTCAGAAACATCATTTTTTAAGAAAGTGCCTTCTTCTGTCAGGCTTATATCCCAGAAAAGACCTTCTTTCTGTTAGAAGTACCCTTCTTTGTGTCAGATTTCCCTCAGAAATTTCTTTTTTTTTTTTCCTGTCATGTCAGAAATCACCTTCTTTCTGTCAGGTTTTTCTCTCAGAAAAGACCTTCTTTCTGTCAGAAATCCCCTTCTTTGTGTCAGGATTCCCTCAGAATTATCCTTTTTTTTTTTCTGTCAGAAATTGCTTTCTTTCTGTCAGGTTTCTCTCTGAGAAAAGACCTTCTTTCTGTCAGGTATTTCCTTCTTTCTGTTAGGTTCCCCTCAGAAGCACCCTTCTTTCTGTCAGAAATCCCCATCTTTCTCTCAGGTTTCCCTCAGAAATGTCCTTCTTTCTGTCAGAAAGTGCCTTCTTTCAGTCAGGTTTCTCTCCGAGAAAAAACCTTTTTCTGTCAGAAATACCCTTCTTTGTGTCAGGTTTCTGTCCCAGAAAAGATCTTCTATCTGTCTGATATCTCCTTCTTTCTGTCAGGTTTCCCTCAGAAACATCCATCTTTCTGTCAGAAATCATCTTCTTTCCGTCAGATTTCCCTCAGAAATGTCCTTTTTGTCAGAAGTTGTCTTCTTTCTGTCAGGTTTATCTCCCAGAAAAAAAAACCTTATTTCTTTCTGGAATCTTCTTTCCATTAGGTTTCCCTCAGACACGTTCTTCTTTCCGTCATTTGTCAGAAATCACCCTCTTTCTGTGAGGTTTCTCTCCTAGAAAAAGACGTTCTCTCTGTCAGAAATCTCCTCCTTTGTGTCAGGTTTCCCTCAGAAGCGTCCTTCTTTCTGTCAGAAATCACCTTCTTTCTGTAGGGTTTCTTCAGAAAAACAATTTCTTTCTGTCAGAAATCCCCTTTCAATCTAGTTTCTATCTTAATTCTCTTTTTTTCCCCAAAAATATTCTAGGAAAAAAACATGTAAAAAATTAGTAGATTTATAATAATGGATGATATATATTTGTTTTTTAGTTTTTTTTCTGACATTTACTGAAAAGACATGTTATTTTGCACCTGTTATGGACTGGTATCTGTCTTACACTCTATATACTCTATATTGCTATTTAAAATAAATTTCAAACTAGAAATGCCATTTTTGAAGATTAAGAAATATTTATTCTCTTTATACTCATCAATGGTAAAATGGATGCTAACATTGAAAAATATGGTACTTTTTTTTATGAAGTGTGTGCTGGAATCCAAACATTGTTATGTGTTATTTCTCATACACACAACAGAACTGTTGTTACTGTCATGTTTCCACCTGTGTAAATCGTTATTTTGAGTATTTTTGCCCCAATTTATTGAGGTGGTAAGTACAAACTACACCTTCTTTCTGTCAAGTTTCTTTCCCAGAAAAGACCTTCTTTCTGTCAGAAATCTTCTATCTGTCAGGTTTCCCTCAGAAATGTCCTTCTTTCTGTCCAAAATATTAACACATGAAAATTTTAGGTCCTTTTATTTCTTTAAACTTATCTGTTTATTACCCCAAACTTGGTTGGCTCTACGTTTTTAATGCCATACACAAAGGCGACATTATGTAATATTTTTTTGAAAAATATTATTTGTGAAAAATCATATTTAGAAAAAAATGCCTGTTTGAACTTCAGAATTGGTGGCATGAGAGTCCAGGCCTGTAGTGTGGTGAATCTGCCACTAGAGGGCATGCCTACTTCGTAGGGGGACTTGCTGCCAACCCTGCACACTGGTTTTCTCTTAAAGTAAGGAAGTGCAAATACCTATTTCTCTGATAATAAAATTTAGCAGGAATATAATATCTTCTTGTTAAATTTAAATACATTATATAAGTAAGTGGATTAATTTCATTAATATAAGTTAATTAATGTGAATATATTAATTTACTCAATTAATATTTACATTTTATTAAATATAGGGCTTCCCTGGTGGCTCAGAGATTAAAGTGTCTGCCTGCAATGCAGGAGACCTGGGCTCAATCCCTGGGTCAGGAAGATCCCCTGGAGAAGGAAGTGGCAACCCACTCCAGTATTCTTGCCTGTAGAATCCCATGGATGGAGGAGCCTGGTAGGCTACAATCCACGGGGTCGCAAAGACTTGGACACGACTAAGCGACTTCACTTTCGCTTTCAACTAAATATTGGTCACACCCATGGATAAACTACTAAATTAAATGAAAGGAAAATAAAAATGTAGTTTTAATTGGAAGATCTATTTAGCAATAAAAATGGGGGGTTAGAGTTGGGAGTAGGAAGCAATACAGGATTCCTAGCAGTGTCGATTTCTAACTCTGTCTTGAAGACATTCTAAGGACAGGTATCTTTGTTGCAAAATTAGGTACATGGAGAGTATGGAGGAAAAAAAATAATATGAAAAATAGTCTAAGACAGACTGGTTCCCTAATTATTAATTTAAGAATACTAAATATTATCCAATAGTGAGGAGCTGTGGAAGATTTAGGAGCAAGAACATGAGTTGATTAATATTATGCTCTTGAAGATTCTCTCATACAGATGAACCAAGTTATTTAAGAAGGTTTCATAATATTCCAATAAAAAGAATAAAAGTAGGATCAAAGAGAAGCAGTATGGAAGGTATATACAATACAGATTCATGCTGTAGAGGAAGCAAAATTTTATCTTTACCTTCTTAGGCTCCTCAGCTTTGGCCTGAAAATTAAGCAGAAATAAAACATGAACAGAAGAAAAGGATACAAATTTATTTAATATAAGTTTTACAGAAGGAAATGAATAGTCAAGGAAGTGGCAAAGCCTAAATTCTTTTATACCAGATTAAACAAAGAAAAGCGAGAAGCAATTGTGGAAAAGTAATGCTATGTGAGGAAGCAAAAGGAAGATGAGAATTATTTTAACAAGATCTGTACAGAATTCTCTTGGCTTTGATCTCCTGTTGAAGAGTGTTTCTTTTTCTCCTAGTACAAGGAGTACATCTTTCACATGGAAGTTTTTAATCTACTGTTTTCAGAAAGAAAAGGAGAGATTAGAATGCCCTTCTCACACCTGCTGTTTTCCAGGTGCCTTTAGCTTAAAATCATTCTGCCGAAGTGGCATATTTGGGGGGGGGTACATATTCCACTGTTTTCATTTACTTCAATGCAAAGTCTCTGAGTGCCCAGTTAGAGTCAAAGAGCTTAGATAAGTAGAATCATTTTGGAAATACTGACAGAAGAAAAAAACAGAATGAGAAGTAAATGTTAAGAGGAATATTGATAAATCCAGTCTTAATATATTTGTGATTTGGGAAATGTACATAAAAAACCAAAGGAAGGAGTTAGCACTGAAGATATACTGTTTTTTTGTAATTTAATTTTAACTGAAGGATAATTACATTACAATGTTGTGTTGATCTCTGCTCTGCAACAAGGTGAGTCAGCTATAAGTATACACATATTCCCTCCCTCTGGAGCCTCCTTCCAACGGCCCCTCCCACCCCTCCAGTTCATCACAGACACAGAGCTGAGCTCAGTGTGTTATGAAGATGTACTGTTATGAGCCGTCTACAGAGTAGTTCAACAAGATGAAATTTCTAAAGGAGAGAATATAGAGATGAAAGCAAACCCACAAAGAAGAACCAACTCTTAAGAAAGACCTACATTTAAAGGTGGTTGTTGTTCAGTTGCTCAGTCGTGTCCAACTCTTTGCTACCCCATGGACTGAAACATGGGGTAAAGACAGGCTTCCCTGTCTTTTACAGTCTCCCAGGGTTTGCTCAAGTTCATGTCCATTGAGTCAGTGATGCTATCTAACCATCTTATCTTCTGCCATCCCCTTCTCCTCCGCCCTCAATCTTTCCCAGCATGAGGGTCTTTTTCAATGAGTTGGCTCTTTGCATCAGGTGGCCAACGTATTGGAGTTTCAATGTCCTTCCAATGAATATTCAGGGTTGACTGGTTTGATCACCTTGCAGTCTAAGGGAGTTTCAAGAGTCTTCGTCAGCACCATAATTTGAAAACATCAATTCTTTCAGCTTTCACATCTATACACAACTACTGAAAAAACCATAGCTTGACTAGATGGACCTTTGTTGACAAAGTGATGCCTGTGCTTTTTAATACACTCTCTGATTTGGTCATTGCTTTCCTTCCAAGGAGCAAGTGTCTTTTAATTTCATAGTTGCAGTCATCATCCACAGTGACATGGGAGCCCAAGAAAATAAAATCTGTCATTGCGTCTACTTTTTCCCCCTTCTATTTGCCACGAAATGATGGGAGCAGATGCCATGATCTTAGTTTTTAGAATGTTGAGTTTTAAGCTAGCTTTTTCACTCTCCTCTTTCACTCTCATCTAGAGGCTCTTTAGTTCCTCTTTGCTTTCTGCCATTAAAGTGGTATCATCTGCATATCTGAGGTTGTTGATATTACTCCTCGTAATCTTGTTTCTAGCTTATGGTTCATCCAGCCCAGCATTTTGCATGATATACTCTGCTGCTACTAAGTCACTTCTGTCGTGTCCGACTTTGTGTGACTCCATAGATGGCAGCTCACAAGGCTCCCCCGTCCCTGGGATTCTCCAGGCAAGAACACTGGAGTGGGTTGCCATTTCCTTCTCCAGTGCATGAAAGTGAAAAGTGAAAGGGAAGTCGCTCATTCGTGTCCAACTCTTCAAACTAAATGACAATATACAGCCTTGTCCTACTCTTTTCACAATTTTGAACCAGTCAGTTGTTCCATGTAAGGTTCTAAGTGTTGCTTCTTGATCTGCATATAGGTTTCTCAGGAGATACGTAAAGTGGTCTGGTATTCCCATCTCTTTAAGAATTTTCCAGGTTTTTTTTTTTTTTTTTGATCCATACAGTCAAAGGCTTTAGCATAGTCAATAAAGCAGAAATAGATGTTTTTTCTTGTATTCTTTTCCTTTTTCTATGATCCAATGAATGTTGACAATTTGATTTGTGGTTCCTCTGCCTTTTCTCAACTCAGCTTATATGTCTGGAAGTTCTGGGTTCATGTACTGAGGAAGCCTAGTTTAAAGGATTTTGAGTATAACTTTGCTAGCATGTGAAATGAGCACAACTGTATGGTGAGGAGGAGGGAGTGGCAAACCACTCCAGCATTCTTGCTGCGGGAACCCCATGGAGAGTATCAAAAAGAAAAATGGAAACTTTACCCTTAGATTAACCTGAAATGCTGAATCCTATCACTGAGAATTCCACTGAAATAAAGGAAGAATGTGGTCCATTTATATGGCCCAAGTTCAGATGTTTCCCTTATGAAATCTAAAGGCCTGTCGCGTAGTCCAGGGGTCTCCATCCTCCAGGATCTAATGCCTGATGATCTGAGGCAAAACTGATGTAATAACAATAAAAATGAAGTGCACGATGAATGTAATGAGCTTGAATCATTCCCAAACCATCTCTTCCTCCCCCTGGTCTGTGGAAATATTGTCCTCCTCAAAAATGGTCCCTGGTGCCAAAAGGTTGGAGACCACTGCCATGGTCTACTTATTTCTCAAATCTCAACAGAGTTTTACCCAACTGCTTTTATTTGCCCCAGATTTTAATATACCATTTTCTTCTGGTCTTGAATATCCTTCTTTCAACCTCAGAAGAGAATTCTGAAATAAATACAGTAAATGCTTGCTTTGGGGTGAAAAGAAATTGTGTTAGCTTATTTTTCCTTCTTTGTAGTAGTCATTTTTTAACTCTCAAAGTCCAGCCAGAAAATACAGACCAATTACTTTGACAATTTGCATTTTCCAAAATTTACATCAGTAGAAGCCTAATAAAATATAGCATTCTACAGTGAAACCCTGCTTTTCACTAAGTGTTTTATTTAATTTTTAAAATAAGCTATAATTTGCACCCCAATTTTTGCTGGCAATATATAAAACTGAGTGGCATTTCTAGTGAAGACGAACTGAATATTAAAGTGATCACTAACTTTGCTTCTCAGAATTAGATGTACTAGTTTAGTTTACTGAAGTTCAAGATTCAATACATGATTCATTTATTTTTAATTGACTGTATGAAGTAAAACTTAGGGCTATCTTTTAAAAAATAAATTTTCATTGATATTGCTGTTTTACTTATAAAAGCATCTTACTTGTTTCCTTCATAAGTAACTAATATACAAGGGAAGGAAGCACAGGTATTTTATAATTTAGACTATGCCCCTAAGGAATTTACAGTGCAAAGCAATGTGCAGAAATGGGGGTAAGGAAAAAAAAAGATTTAGTTTTCTAGGCTCCCCCGTCCCTGGGATTCTCCAGGCAAGAACACTGGAGTGGGTTGCCATTTCCTTCTCCAGTGCATGAAAGTGAAAAGTGAAAGGGAAGTCGCTCATTCGTGTCCAACTCTTCAAACTAAATGACAATATACAGCCTTGTCCTACTCTTTTCACAATTTTGAACCAGTCAGTTGTTCCATGTAAGGTTCTAAGTGTTGCTTCTTGATCTGCATATAGGTTTCTCAGGAGATACGTAAAGTGGTCTGGTATTCCCATCTCTTTAAGAATTTTCCAGTTTTTTTTTTTTGATCCATACAGTCAAAGGCTTTAGCATAGTCAATAAAGCAGAAATAGATGTTTTTTCTTGTATTCTTTTCCTTTTTCTATGATCCAATGAATGTTGACAATTTGATTTGTGGTTCCTCTGCCTTTTCTCAACTCAGCTTATATGTCTGGAAGTTCTGGGTTCATGTACTGAGGAAGCCTAGTTTAAAGGATTTTGAGTATAACTTTGCTAGCATGTGAAATGAGCACAACTGTATGGTGAGGAGGAGGGAGTGGCAAACCACTCCAGCATTCTTGCTGCGGGAACCCCATGGAGAGTATCAAAAAGAAAAATGGAAACTTTACCCTTAGATTAACCTGAAATGCTGAATCCTATCACTGAGAATTCCACTGAAATAAAGGAAGAATGTGGTCCATTTATATGGCCCAAGTTCAGATGTTTCCCTTATGAAATCTAAAGGCCTGTCGCGTAGTCCAGGGGTCTCCATCCTCCAGGATCTAATGCCTGATGATCTGAGGCAAAACTGATGTAATAACAATAAAAATGAAGTGCACAATGAATGTAATGAGCTTGAATCATTCCCAAACCATCTCTTCCTCCCCCTGGTCTGTGGAAATATTGTCCTCCTCAAAAATGGTCCCTGGTGCCAAAAGGTTGGAGACCACTGCCATGGTCTACTTATTTCTCAAATCTCAACAGAGTTTTACCCAACTGCTTTTATTTGCCCCAGATTTTAATATACCATTTTCTTCTGGTCTTGAATATCCTTCTTTCAACCTCAGAAGAGAATTCTGAAATAAATACAGTAAATGCTTGCTTTGGGGTGAAAAGAAATTGTGTTAGCTTATTTTTCCTTCTTTGTAGTAGTCATTTTTTAACTCTCAAAGTCCAGCCAGAAAATACAGACCAATTACTTTGACAATTTGCATTTTCCAAAATTTACATCAGTAGAAGCCTAATAAAATATAGCATTCTACAGTGAAACCCTGCTTTTCACTAAGTGTTTTATTTAATTTTTAAAATAAGCTATAATTTGCACCCCAATTTTTGCTGGCAATATATAAAACTGAGTGGCATTTCTAGTGAAGACGAACTGAATATTAAAGTGATCACTAACTTTGCTTCTCAGAATTAGATGTACTAGTTTAGTTTACTGAAGTTCAAGATTCAATACATGATTCATTTATTTTTAATTGACTGTATGAAGTAAAACTTAGGGCTATCTTTTAAAAAATAAATTTTCATTGATATTGCTGTTTTACTTATAAAAGCATCTTACTTGTTTCCTTCATAAGTAACTAATATACAAGGGAAGGAAGCACAGGTATTTTATAATTTAGACTATGCCCCTAAGGAATTTACAGTGCAAAGCAATGTGCAGAAATGGGGGTAAGGAAAAAAAAAGATTTAGTTTTCAGCTTTCATTTATGTCATAAAGAAACTTTCTAACTGGGTAATTTTTTCCCCCTAGCTAAAAAAAGAAATAGAAGATATTTTTAATCTTGAAAGAATATTGGATAGTACTTTCTTTGAGTCATAATAAAGCTTTCTTGTTCATTAAAAGACAGTGTTGACTTTAAGAAATGTACAACAGGAGAGTTGTGAGTTAAATTTTATTTGGGACAAAATGAGGACTTAGCCCAGAATACATATCAGATAGCTCTAAGACGCTGTTCTGAAGAGCCAAAGGGGCAGGGGGAGAATGGGTATGTATGCGATTTTGGTGAAGAGGGAATACACGCAAACACGTATTTTTTTTATAGAAGGTTTCTGTTAGTCACGAGAAGCAGTCATCTCCATGAAGGATTGTAGTGCTTTTCTAGTTATGAGGAAATAAGAGAATTGGGCTCATAAAACCGGCTCCTGAAAATATCTATCTGAAGACCTGTTCTGCCAGTTTTTCATTGAGCACAGAATGCCTCATTCCCATTCTCTACCCTGAACTCCTTTCAATGGGTGTTGAAAATCAGCAGCTGCAGCAGCACATGATTTAATCTTTGTAGGGGTCTTCCCAGGTGGCTCAGTGGTAAAGAATCCACCTGCCAATGCAGGAGGTGCAGGAGATATGGGTTCAATCCCTGGGTTGGGAAGATCCGCTGGAGAAGGCAATGGCAACCCACTCCAGTATTCTTGCCTGGAGGATTCTGGGGACAGAAGAGCCTCAGCAGGCTACAGTCCATGGAGTCACAGAGAGTCAGACACAACTGAGTGACTAACACTTTCTTTCAGAGGTAAATAGCAAGTGCCTATGGTAAGTGCCAATTGTAGTTGGCGACAGTATGACATAGGATACATAAACTATCACTATATCCAATAAACAGTACAATTCTGCATTTCACATCTAAAGAAGAATGTAGGTAATGAAAGAGGAAAACATCACCAGAGGAGTTAAAGAAATTTTAATTATTCAAGTTGGAAAAGAAAATATGAGAAAATAATTCATTGATGAAAGAATTCTTTCTGCAAAGAATAGCTTAAATCCCTAAAATTACAGTAGAAATTACTTATAAGAGTTAAAATGAATAAAAATTACTGACTGAAATTTTAGGAAGCCTTTGAAATATGCTTTCATGAGGTTTTTGAATAGATATATCTAAAATAGAGTTCTTTGCTATTTAATTTTTCAGATTCATTTCAAAACCATGTCTGATAAGATTCAGACTGGTTACTCTGGAATTTATGTTAAGACTAATTTTTTAAAAGGTTACAGTTATTTCCTAATAATCTCTATTGTTATTCAAGCTCTTTCATAATTTTAAAAAAGTGTGAATATTATTCAAAATAATATGCTTTTTGCCTGGATAGTTAGAAATACAAATGGTTTTATTTTCTGAGTAGTTATTACTTAAGCCTCTATGGTTACAATGGTGGTTAGAAAGCAAGTTTTCTCAAGACAAAAATATTCACTAATGAACTAACTAACTACTTGGAAAATCAGTTCCCACTTAAACATTAAATATTTCATTCTATTTAACACATTTATTTAACATTTTCTATTTATCTCTTCTAATTTGTCCGTATATTTGTAATTTGAATTTTACTAATTATCACATATTCTGAGTGTTTGACAATATAATAAAAGACCATGTAGTTACATATCTTTCAAAAAGATAATGTCACAATTGTTTTATATTCATTACTTATCTGATTTAGTCCTGTTGCTGCTACTGCTAAGTCGCTTCAGTCGTGTCCGACTCTGTGTGACCCCCGAGACAGCAGCCCACCCAGCTCCCCCACCCCTGGGATTCTCCAGGTAAGAATACTGGAGTGGGTTGCCATTTCCTGCTCCAATGCATGAAAGTGAAAAGTGAAAGTGAAGTCGTGTCTGACTCCTAGCGATCCCGTGGACTGCAGCCTACCAGGCTCCTCCATCCATGGGACCTTCCCGGCAAGAGTACTGGAGTGGGTTGCCATTGCCTTCTAGGTTTTATTTCCATTTAAATATCAGCAAGTTAAGGCTTACAAAGCTTAAGAGACTTTCCCAAAGTCACACGATTAAGTAGACAAAGCAAATTCATGTGAATTAATAGCCCACAAACTTACATTAGGCAACATTCATTCAGTCACTTTGAACTCTGACAATTTCAAAATATTTATGTGTGTGACTATGGTATATATAATTTAGCTCTACAGTTAAATAGACCTAGTAATTTTAATTTTACTTGCTTTCTCAGATGAAAATGCTTAGAGTCCCTTCCTCTGCCTAATTCTCCTCCCCTGAATGTCTTCCCTTGTATACACCTGGCCTAAACCAAGCTGTGGGTTTCCCAGGTGACTCTAGTGGTCAAGAACCCGCTTGCCATGCAAAAGATGTAAGAGATGCTGGTTCGATCTTGGGGTCAGGAAGATGCCCCTGGAGGAAGGCATGGCAACTCACTCCAGTGTTCTTGCCTAGAGAATCCCAAGGACGAGGAGCCTGGAAGGCTACAGTCAACAGGGTTGTAAAGAGTTGGACAAGACTGAAGCCTCTTAACATGCACGCAAACCAAAGTGTACTCCTCCCCACCCACCAATGCACATCCCTCCACCCCACTTCCATCTTGGCTGACAATGCCAATCATTTTGTGACGTGCAGTCTAAGATCTAAGATCACAGGGAGCTGCAAAACACTCTTGACCCAGACCGCATCTACATTAGCTACTGTAGATACCACAAGAAAGTTCTACGTATCTTGTTTCATGTCTACCCAATTGGATGACTTGACTAATTACAAGTTTGCCTTTGCCCCAGTTAAACATCATTATGTTAGATTCAGCCCATAATCCTTACCTGATGATCTGTATCTGTATCTTTTCTCGTTAATAGTCTAGAGAAAAGGATAACATAAGAATTCATTCAATATATACATTTACCTTAGAATTCCAGCACACTTGGTGATAAGATCATGACATGAAATTAATAAGCATGGCTTTTCCTTTATGATGCTATTGGCATCTACTGACCATGGATGGCTTCCTAACTTACCTACCCAGAGACTAAATTTTAACTTCTCCAGGATTTTGTGGGTTTGGTGTTAAGCTCCTTTATTTTTAATGCACAGTCTACCTGTTAATAATACACAGTCTACCTGTTGAATATATTCTCAGCTTTAATCTCATGATAGCTTTGCAATTCTTCAGGCTACTTCTGACCACCTTTTCTCACAAGTCAGTCTCTAGCCAATTATATTTTTGTATTTCCTTAATAATAGCTATCACTATATTTCCTTAATAATACCTATTCTATTTCCTTAATAATACCTATGAGTTCCACCCCTGCCACTACATCCAAGCTCCTTGAAATTGTCTGCTCTGTTTGTAATTTATTATTCTCAGAAATTATGATGAAAATTAAGATAATATTCTCTTTCTTTCTCTTAACCACAAATAATCATGTGTGCATGTCTTACCTAGAGCAGTTAAGGTGGCCCACTGTAATTATATTTAAACCATGGATTCTTTATTTTATTGGAATGTAATTGCTTTACAATACTGTGTTAGTTTCTGCTGTACAATGAAGTGAATCAACCATACATGTACATATACCCCCCTCCCCCTTGAACTTCCCCGTCCACCCATCCCTATCCCACCCATCTAGGTCATCACAGAGAACTGAGCTGAGCCCTCTCTGCTTTACAGCAGCTTCCCACAAGCAACCTATGTTACACATTGTTCTTTTGTTCAGTCCTTCAATCCTGTCCGACTCTTTGTGACCCCAGGGACTGCAGCACACCAGGCTTCCTTGTCCTTCACTATTTCCCAGAGTTTGCGCAGATTCATGTCCATTGAGTCAGTGATGCCATCCAACCATCTCATCCTCTGTTGCCTCCTTCTCCCTCTGCCCTCAGTCTTTCCCAGCATCAGGGTCTTTTCAAGTGAATCAGTTGTTCACATCTGGTGGCCAAAGTATTGTAGCTTCAGCTTCAGCATCAGACCTTCCAAAGAATATTCAGGACTGATTTCCTTTAGGATTGACTGGTTTGATCCCCTTGCTGTCCAAGGGACTCTCAAGAGTCTTCTCCAGCACCACAGTTTGAAAGCATCAGTTCTTCAGCACTCAGTCTTCTTCATAGTCCAACTCTCACATCCATATATAACTACCAGTAAAACCATAGCTTTGACTGCTGCTGCTAAGTTTCTTCAGTCGTGTCTGACTCTGTGCGACCCCAGAGACAGCAGCCCACCAGGCTCCCTCGTCCCTGGGATTCTCCAAGCAAGAACATTGGAGTGGGTTGCCATTTCCTTCTCCAATGCATGAAAGTGAAAAGTGAAAGTCAAGTCGCTCAGTCGTGTCCAACTCCTAGCGATCCCATGGACTGCAGCCTACCAGGCTCCTCCGTCCATGGGATTTTNCAGCAGCCCACCAGGCTCCCTCGTCCCTGGGATTCTCCAAGCAAGAACATTGGAGTGGGTTGCCATTTCCTTCTCCAATGCATGAAAGTGAAAAGTGAAAGTCAAGTCGCTCAGTCGTGTCCAACTCCTAGCGATCCCATGGACTGCAGCCTACCAGGCTCCTCCGTCCATGGGATTTTTCCAGGCAAGTGTACTGGAGTGGGTTGCCATTGCCTTCTCCATAGCTTTGACTAGATGGGTCTTTGTTGGCAAAGTTAAGTTTCTGCTTTTTTAATATGCTGTCTAGGTTTGTCATAGCTTTTTTTTCAAGTAGCAAGGATCTTTTAATATTGTGGCTGCTGTCACCATCCACAGTGATTTTGGAGCCCCCCAAGATAACATCTGTCACTGTTTTCACGTTTTCCCCATCTATTTGCCATGAAGTGATGGGACTGGATGCCATGATCTTAACTATTTGAATGCTGAGTTTTAAGCCTCCTTTTTCATTCTCCTCTTTCACTTTTATCAAGAGGCTCTTTAGTTCTGCTTCACTTTCTGCCTTTAGGGGTGGTGTCATCTGCATATCTAAGGTTGTTGATATTTCTCCTGGCAATCTTGATTCCAGCTTGTGATTCATCCAGCCTGGCATTTCCTATAATGTACTCTGCATATAAGTTACATAAGCAGGGTGACAATATACAGCCTTGGGGTACTCTAGTAGTATATATATGTTAATCTTTCTCTCCCAGTTTATCTTGCCCTCCCCTCCTTGCTGTGAGCTCTTTAAGGAGATTATCAATTAGCTCTGGGAGCAAGTGCCCTCTCTACATGCAGTGAATGCCTTGAGGCTAACTCATCATCTTACCCACGCTCTACTTTTAACTCGTGCCATGATGCCCCTACAGTCTTCTGTAAGCTATGCTGTCCTCATTCTTCTCCTGCCTAAGACCTTCAGGAGTTTTTCTTTTTAACTTTTAATTTTGACTTGGTAAAATACATATACATAAAAGCTTCCTAGATGGCGCAGTGGTAAAGAACCTGCCTGCCAATGAAGGAGACATGGGAGACGTGGGTTCGATTCCTGGGTGGATAAGATCCCCTGGAGGAAATGGCAGTCCACTCCAGTATTCTTGCTTGGGAAATCCCATGGACAGAGAAGTCTGGTGGGCTCTAGTTCAGTGGCTTGCAAAGAGTCAGACATGACTGAGTGCCTAGGCAGGTATACACACACACATACTTAAAATTCACCATCTTAACCATTTTCAAATGTACAGCTCAGTATTGTTAAGTATATCGCATTGCTATACAACCAGTCTCCAGAATTTTTTCATCTTGTGAGACAAACTTTGTACCCATGAAACAATTCAGTATTTCCTCCTCCTTGTAGCCCCTGGAAACCACCATTATATCTTCTGTTTCCATGGATTTGATTACTCTAGATACTTCATGTATGTGAATCATACAGTATTTACTCAAGTACTTGCCTTGAGTTGACATAATACCCTCGTGGTTCATCCATGTTGTAGAATGTATGAGAGTTTCTTTCATTTTCAAGTGTGAGTAATATTCCATCATGTGCCACATTTTGCGTGTGATATACATGCAATTCATTCGTTTGTTGCTGGATACTTGGATTGCTTCCACCTTTTAGCTGTTGTGAATAGTGATGCTATGAAAGTGAAGTCGCTCAGTCATGTCTGACTCTTTGCGACCCGTGGACTGCAGCCCACCAAGCTCCTCTGTCCATGGGATTCTCCAGGCAAGAATACTGGAGTGGGTTNGTTGCTGGATACTTGGATTGCTTCCACCTTTTAGCTGTTGTGAATAGTGATGCTATGAAAGTGAAGTCGCTCAGTCATGTCTGACTCTTTGCGACCCGTGGACTGCAGCCCACCAAGCTCCTCTGTCCATGGGATTCTCCAGGCAAGAATACTGGAGTGGGTTGCCATTTTCTTCTCCCTGCTGTGAAAGGGGAGTACAAATATCTCTTCAAGACCTTGCTTTTAATTATTTTGGCTATGTATCCAGAAGTAGAATTTTTGAATCATAAGCTAACAATGTTTTTAATTTTTTGAGGAACTGTCATCCCATTTTCCATGATAGCTGCACTATTTTATGTTTTCACCAGCAGTGCACAAGTGTTCTAATTACTCCCATCCTTGCTGACAGTTGTTATCTGCATTTTTTTTGGTAGCCATCCAGTGGATAGGAGTTTCAGTAATCCTTTTAGAATACTCAAGATCAACCTAGAGGGATGGTATGGGATGGGAAGGAGGTTCAAGAGGGAAGGGACATATGTGTACTTATGGCTGGTGCATGTTGATGTATGGCAGAAACCAACACAATATTGGAAAGCAATTATCCATCAATTAAAAATAAAAGGAGTACTCAAAATCACCTTCAATTTAAAGTGTTATGTCATTTTTCTGGGATCCTACCACTTTCTATTTATAGCTCAGAGTGTCACAGTTCTCTTTCTTGCTTAATTAATTCCCCAGATAACCCCAGTTCCTCCAGCCCTCCTATTTGCCACCTACTCCAAATGATCTTTCCAGAGTATGCTTTTTCAAAACTTGAGTATCCCTTCTCCAGAGGTTGTCCCATGTTCAATCTCAATAACTTCTTAAACTGTGCAATGCATTGCTACTACCTATATAAGAGAACAAATTCAGGAAAATTCATTGTACTTTTGTCTTTCATTAAGAAACTATGTAAACTATGTAGCTCTATTATTTTTCCAGATATTCAGTTTTCTTTTTTGTAAGATAAGTGAACTGCATTAGATGACAACAAAGGTTCCTTCAACTCTAGAATCCCATACATTTTTCAAATAGGCAAGACCATAAATCTGACATGTAACATTAAAAACATCACATCTACAAACCATGGTGCATCTACAAAAAGGAATTGAGAAAAAAAAGACAATAAAAAAATTATAACTTGAATTATCTATAATGAAAATCAAGACGAAAACAAGCCAAACTAAAACACAAGAAAATGAAAATATGAAAGAAAGAAAAAATATGCAATGCAAGGAAAGTTTGGAGAAAATAATCTGTTTTTTTTTTTTTAATGGACCACAAGAATGTGATTAAATAGTTTACATGAGTACACTGGTGAGATGGTCTTTAGACGCATTTTTAATGCAATACTGATGTCAAACTCAGGACCAGTGGTGATGATCATGCCAGTGGCTGACAAATTCACGCTTTTCCCTCTGGGACAGCTATGGCCATAGGTTGCTTTTGTCATGTTGTACTTATCCTGCTCACATTCCAGGAGAGTTTAAAGTCTCTAAGGCATTTATAGAATACCTAATCAAATTTCTGGAATCTCTTAAGTCCCAAGTAAGCTTATGTCTTTATCACAAAATACCCACCTGTGGTAGCCAGTCCCTAGAAATTTGTTGATTTATTTGCTTTCTGCATCAGAGTGGAAAGAGAGTCCATATGCAAATCTAAAAAACAGAACAAAATGAAAAAAAAAAAAAAAAAAGCCAAACCCACTATCAAATTGTTATCACTTGTTAGGAGTAAGGACTCATATCATTGCCAGTCCTTAGGTCTGCTCAAGAAGTTTTGACTTAAAATAATAAATACAATCATTATAATGAGTTCATAAATGTGAGCAGTTTCTGCAATATGCTCTTTATATATTAATATGATACAAATATGCCATCAATAGGGGTTTCCCAGGTGGTGCTAATAAAAAACCCAGTATTTGCCAGTCCTTAGGTCTGCTGAAGAAGTTTTGACTTAAAATAATAAATACAATCATTATAATGAGTTCATAAATGTGAGCAGTTTCTGCAATATGCTCTTTATATATTAATATGATACAAATATGCCATCAATAGGGGTTTCCCAGGTGGTGCTAATAAAAAACCCAGTAAAGAACCCACCTGCCAGTGCAAGAGAGATAAGAGGTGCAGGTTCGATTTCTGGGCCAGGAAGATCCCCTGGAAGAGGGCATGACAATTCACTCTAGTGTTCCTGCCTGGAGAATCTCATGGAAAGAGGAGCCTGGTGGACTGCAGTCCATAGGGTCACACAGAGTCGGACACAACTGAAGCCACCCATGCCATCAATAGAAGTCAGAGCATTGTCTAGGAATAGTGAGTTTTCCCCCCTAAGTTAACAGCAGTTTCATAAATTTTTCCAAAATTACTCTTTTGGAACTAATGTAAGTAGTCTGGACACAGTTCAATTCAATTGCTCAGTTGTGTCTGACTCTTTGTGACTCCATGGGCTGTAGCACCCCAGGCTTCCCTGTCCATCACCACCTCCTGGAGCTTGCTCAAACTCATGTCCATCAGGTTGGTGATGCCATCCAACCATCTCATCCTCTGTTGTCCCCTTCTCCTCCTGCCCTCAATCTTACCAGCATCAGGGTCTTTTCCAGTGAATTGGCTCTTTGCATCAGGTGGCCAAAGTATTGAAGCTTGAACTTCAGTATCAGTCCTTCCAGTGAATATTCAGGACTGATTTCCTTTAGGATTGACTGTTTTCATCTCCTTGCAGGGCAAGGGACTCTCATGAGTCTTTTCCAACATCACAGTTCAAAAGCATCAAATCTTTCTTTATGCTCCAACTCTCACATCCATACATGATTACTGGAAAAACCATAGCTTTGACTAGATGGACCTTTGTTGGCAAAGTAATGTCTCTGCTTTTTAATATGCTGTCTAGGTTTGAATATTCAGGACTGATTTCCTTTAGGATTGACTGTTTTCATCTCCTTGCAGTGCAAGGGACTCTCATGAGTCTTTTCCAACATCACAGTTCAAAAGCATCAAATCTTTCTTTATGCTCCAACTCTCACATCCATACATGATTACTGGAAAAACCATAGCTTTGACTAGATGGACCTTTGTTGGCAAAGTAATGTCTCTGCTTTTTAATATGCTGTCTAGGTTGGTCATAGCTTTTCTTCCAAGGAGCAAGAATCTTTTAATTTCATGGCTGCCATCACCATCTGCAGTGATTTTGCAGCCAAGAAAATAAAGTCTGTCAGTGTTTCCATTGTTTCCCCATTTATTTGCCATAAAGTGATGAGACCAGATGCTATGATCTTAGTTTTTTGAATGTTGAGTTTTAGCCAGCTTTTTCCACCCCTTTCACTTTCATCAAGAGGCTCTTTAGTTCTTCTTTGCTTTCTGCCATAAGAGTGGTGCCATCTGTGTATCTGAGGTTATTGATATTTCTCCTTGCAAACTTGATTTCAGTTGTGCTTCATCTTGCCTGGCATTTCACTTGATATACTCTGCATATAAGTTAAATAAGCAGGGTGACAATATACAGCCTTAACGTACTTCTTTACCAATTTGGAAAATCTGCCTGCAATGCAGGAGAACTGGGTTCAATTCCTAGGTCGAGAAGATACCCTGGAGAAGGAAATGGCAACCCACTCCAGTTTTCTTGCCTGGAGAATCCCATAGACAGAGAAGCCTGGCAGGCTACATGGGGTCGCAAGAGTTGGACACGACTTAGTGACTAAACCTAAACCTTACCAATTTGGACCCAGTCTGTAATTTCATGTCCAGTTCTGTTTCTTCTTGACCTGCATACAAATTTCTCAGGAGGCAGGTCAGGTGGCCTGGTAGTCCCATCTCTTTAAGAATTTTCCACAGTTTATTGTGATCCACACAGTTAAAGGCTTTGTCATAATCAATAAAGCAGAAGTAGATGTTTTTCTGGAACTCTCTTATTTTTTCTATGACCCAACAGATGTTGGCCAATTGAACTCTGATTCCTCTGCCTTTTCTAAATCCAGCTTGAACATCTGGAAGTTCTGGATTAACTTGCTCTTGAAGCCTGGCATGGAGAATTTTGAGTATCACTTGGCTAGCATTTGAGATGAATGCAATTGTGCAGTAGTTTGAACACTCTTTGGTATTGCCTTTCTTTGGGATTGGAATGAGAACTGACCTTTTCCAGTCCTGTGGCCACTGCTGAGTTTTCCAAATTTGCTGGCATATTGAGTGCAGCACTTTCACAGCATCATCTTTCAGGATTTGAAACAGCTCAACGGGAATTCCATCACCTCCACTAGCTTTGTTCTTAGTGATGCTTTCTAAGGCCCACTTGACTTCACATTCCAAGATGTCTGGCTCTAGATGAGTGATCACATCCTCATGATTATCTGGGTCGTGAAGATCTTTTCTGTACAGTTCTTCTGTGTATTCTTGCCACCTCTTCTTAATATCTTCTGCTTCTGTTAGGTCCATACCATTTCTATCCTTTATCGAGCCCATCTTTGCATGAAATGTTCCCTTGGTATCTCCAATTCTCTTGAAGAGATCTCTAGTCTTTCCCATTCTGTTGTTTTCCTCTATCTCTTTGCATTGATCGCTGAAGAAGGCTCTCTTATCTCTTCTTGCTATTCTTTGGAACTCTGCATTCAGTCTTCTAAAAATTGTTCTGGAAGTAGTTGACATTCTCAGTGGTAATTAAACCTTCCTTCTCAGCCTGTAATGATCACTGTTTCTCTCATCTTCACTAGCGAATAGCCACGATATAATCCTCTGGATGCAAAAATTCTCAATTCTTAAAATTAGTTTTTCACGTTTACCTGAAATAATCAGCTTTCAGCTAGCAACTAGTGACTTAGAACACAAAAACACTCTAGTGGCATGGATTGCAATAAAATTGAATAATTTAACAAAAATTTTGCTAAATAACAAATATGAATTATCTAAAATAATATAGAGATATTGCCCACTGAGTAAAGCTTTAAACTTCTGGTTCATTTGTGATGAGCAATTTAAGACACATGCAACTTTAAGTAGTAAAGCCCTCAACACCTCTTGGTATGATGAGTCCATCAAAAGTCCATCTCATTTGTAAACATACTAATTTAGTTGAAATTTTATTATTGCAAGTTCTCACAACTGTATTTATGGCTCCTGTAAATCTATCTTTTATGAGTCAGTGCTGATTTTACTGCATAATTTATCTGAGGAGAAAAAGAATAAAGTCATTCTCTTCCTGTTATTCAGATACTTTTCTGCACAAATGTCACTTTCATCTTAGGTATATTTGATGTTATAGATGTTGACCTAAGTAAAGAAGTAAACAAAAGCAAGCTCAAATGACCAGAAATTGAGTATTGGGAAGAGCAGAGGAAATGCAATTCAAGAAATCCATGCTGTAGCAAGTTCCAAGCATGTCTATAGAGGGTTCTGTTCTTGGAATTCTATTTATGGGCAAGGAGTGCAAAGAGGGACAAGTCCAGCCAGAGTCCAAGCAGGAAGTTCATTGTCTTGGGGATGGGGAGACATTCTTGGTGGATGTTTGTTGGTCAGGAGGTAAGTCTCCATCTCTGTAAATCAGACTTTTGCAGAAAATCAGTCTCTCAGTTCTTAAGTTCCTTTCTGAGGATACATGCCTGAGATTCTTCACTTTATATCCTCCAGTTTTATTTCATTTTAGATAGAAGTTTTTTTCACATGTAGGTTTCTATTGCATATAAAACATCAGCTATCTTTTGCTTCATTTAGCAACGTTTAAAGTTCTAAAAATAAGTAAAAAGATTAAGAATAGGAAAAATATATAAATTCCAAGATACCTGAGAGGAAAAATGTAGTTTGTTTATATGTAAAATTGTAAAATAATAATTCTATTATTTCATTTTTCTTGTTCTATGTATTGGATGTGAATTTCAACATTTCACATCCATTTATTACCATAATGCTAGTTATATTGTCTTGTGTACTTCAATGAATGTATTGTAGTGAGAGACATTTTATAATATTTCACCTTGAAGAGAAGTTGAACTAAATTTTTTAAATTTTATTCTAGCCATGTTAAAATTTCTGCTATTTTATAATGACACTCTTCAAATGCTTCTGGAACTAAGATTCTGAAATGGATTCTCTTGCTAATATCATGTAAGACTTCCTTCTCTAAGGTTAACCTAGCTTTTGGTTCTTGTGAATGATTAGTTATACTGACGTATCAGACATCAGGAAAACTTTGGTCCAATCGAAGGTTTATAGTGCCTTCCTATTCTTTACTGAAACCTTACCCAACCTTTGCTGCTGCTACGTCGCTCAGTTGTGTCCGACTCTGTGTGAACCCATAGACGGCAGCCCAGTCCTCTGTTCCTGGGATTCTCCAGGCAAGAATGCTGAAGTAGGTTGCCATTTCCTTCTCCAATTACACAAACTTTAAGTGTTGCAAAACTGATGTTGGCTCAGAGTCTGTTTGAATTGTTTGGGTCTGTGAATAAACTAATCAATTCATAAATCTGAGCAGATCTGAATCTCTAACACTCTGATAGGCAGACACAGTGTTTTTCCAAAGAGCCCTCCCATACCTATCCGAAGCCAGAACCAATTATACACCTTTTCCTCATTAAAATGGGATCAAAATTAGGTCCTTTTCTGACTTTAGTTGAGATTTCTCATAAGTGAAGTTGCTCAGTCGTGCCCGACTCTTTGTGACCCCATGAACTGTAGCCTACCAGGCTCCTTTGTCCATGGAATTTTCCAGGCAAGAGTACTGGAGTGGGTTGCATTTCCCTCTCCAGTGGATCTTCCTGACCCAGGGATCAGACTCGGGTCTCCTGCATTGCAAGCAGACGCTTTACCATCTGAGCCACCAGGGAAGCCCAGAACTTTAAAACATGGTACATTCAATGTGTGATAATTTTGTGAAGTTTTGAAAAATGTGGACAAAGTTATTGTCATTTGAGAAGACAGATTAGGAGTCAGGAATTTTATTTCCAATATTATCCTAAGAGAGAAAGGGAGAAAGCTTACACAGATGATCTATGATAAAGTATTTCAGGTCTTCAAAGACAAATGTAATCAAAATACTAGCAGAATAATGGTTGTACGTGCTAAGTTGCTTCAGAAGTGTCTGATTCTTTGTGATCTTATGGACTGTAGCCTGCCAGGCTCCTCTGTCTATGGGATTCTCCAGGCAAGAATAACTGGAGTGGGTTGCCATGCCCTCCTCCAGGGGATCTTCCCAACCCGGGGATTGAACATGTACCTCTTAAGTCTCCTGCATTGGCAAGTGGATTCTATACAACTAGCGCCACCTGGGAAGCCCAGGATAATTATTATAGGTTATTTATACCAGGGAAGTTTAGTGAAAATAATTTAACAAGCCTAAGAACTTAAAACCACATGTAACAGTCTGGTTTATAGTAAAATTATTCAAATGAAATGTATACATTATGAATTACAATGTTTTAGTTAAATACATTTTGTCATGGCAGTCAAATATATCAGATCAATAAAATTTACTGGCATAACATCTCTTCTGGCCAAAGACTGCCAGCACCTGCCAAAGGTGAGCATTTTCTTCCTTTAGTTTTTAGAATTCCAGCTGTTTGTTAAGAACAGGAGATTTCCAGCTGGATTACATCCAGCTTGATTATGTTTTAGTTAAATACATTTTGTCATGGCAGTCAAATATATCAGATCAATAAAATTTACTGGCATAACATCTCTTCTGGCCAAAGACTGCCAGCACCTGCCAAAGGTGAGCATTTTCTTCCTTTAGTTTTTAGAATTCCAGCTGTTTGTTAAGAACAGGAGATTTCCAGCTGGATTACATCCAGCTTGATCTCTATCTTTCTCATCTTCAGGGTGACCCTGCAATTTATCATCAAAATGGGGATGCTTACGAGGATAAATGAAGGGCACTACAAGTATTTAAATTACTGTATAGTTGTAATATCTATTAACTGATGTTTTTTATATTAGAGGATGACTATAGTTCTAAAGTATAAAATATAATCCTTCCTAAAGAAATATACAAAGTATATAAAAGCAAATCAAAATAATTTGGAGCCATCTTTAAAGCTGCAATTTTTGTACTAAATTTGTAATTGTTGATGCCATTGGTGGACCCTATTGTATAGACTATAATGGTCTTATTGAGAAAATAATCTCTATATAATGGAGATGGCTAAAATATTTGATAATTTTAGAACTTAATTTCTTTGTATTGAAATATTAATAGCTAACTAGTTCAACCCATATATTTTTACAGATATTGCCTTTCTCTTCAATGAGTAACTTTCATCAAAAAAATTTTTATAGGACAAAACTCAGTCAAATTAGTCATTTTTATTTAGGAATCTTCAAATTTTCCACCTAATTTACTTGCTGGAAAATATGCCTTCTGATTTCCATTGAATTTCAATATAAATTATCCAGTTAAAAACAAACAGTCCATCAATTTAATCTTCACATAAGATGTTCCAAAATAATTTATTACATAAATAAAAAATAAATATTGTACAACATTTGAGACCTCAGTGTTTCTCTCTTCCTGTTGTAGGGATTAATCTCAATGTGTTACTGTTTATAAGCATCATATTTATAACTCCCGTTTGCTAAAAAGCTTCAGAATCTAAAATTTTAGTGCTGCATTTGTAAAATAATTTGACTAAACATTTCTAACTGATTTTGAATAAATACAACAAAAATTTGGAGAACCTATTTACTGAAAGTTTAATATCATTGCAGAATATATAAGATGATTTATAAAGTAACTCTTCAAATGTTTAAACTAAAAAAAAAAATTTAGCTGATGAAAAACAGTAAACAGAACAACATGTTATGCCTTGAGGAAATACAATTTTTGGTTGAACATCAGCTTTGTCACCCACACAGAATTATAGTTCAGTCACTTGGTGTTCATATAAAAGTGAACAATTTAACAACTACAACTTCTTTTAGAAACAGACTTTTTCAGAGCAGTTTTAGGTTTATGACAAAGCTGAACAAAAGCCAACAATTTCTTGTATACGTCTCTGACCCCACACACGAGCACATCCTGTGCCAGTATCAACACCCCACACCAGAGAGATACACTTATTACAATCCGTGGGCCTACACTAGGGTTCACTCTTGATGCTGGATATTCTCTGAGTTTTGGCAAGTCTGTAATGACCTGTATTCCTTGTAGTATTGTATAGAATAGGAAATGGCACTATAGTATTGTATAGAATAGGAAACCCACTCCAACGTTCTTGCCCGGAAAATTCCAAGGACAGAGGAGCCTGGCATGTTATAGTCCACAGGGTTGCAAAGAATCGGACGTGACTGATTGAGCATGCACACACACACAGAACAGCTTCATTGCCCTACATATCCTCTTTGTTCTGCCTGTTCACTCCTTCCCTGTCCCAGGCCCCTGAGCTTTTCACTGCCTCCATAGTTTTACCCTTTCTAGAATGTCATGGAGTTGGAATTATATAGCATGTAGCCTGTTCAGATTGATTGACTTCTTCCATTTAGTAACAAGCATTTAAGTTTCCTCCATGTCTTTTCATGATTTGCTACCTTTCATGACTTGGGTCTATGGGAGTCTTGAACCAAAATCTATCAGACTATTACTGATAGACTGACTATCAGTCTACTAATAGACAGACTATTACTCCTATGGGTATCAACAAACCACCAAATGCTGAACATTGGGCATTTTTCTGGCATTGCCCACTCTTGACTAGCCCCAGAGGTACCACTCAAGAAGTTCAAGCTCCAGAAGCTTTTTCTGAATCTCACAAGATTACACCCATGTCTTACCCCAACCCATAGACATTCACATGGCTATGCTGCACTTGATGCTCTACACACCCTACCTCTTACAGTGCTGCATGCAAGCAGCAGAACTTTTCAGTGTTTATACATGCTTAGATATCTTCCTAAACTTTATCTTTGATTCCTTTGATCAGTATTTCTGTCACTATAACAGTTGTTGCTGTTTAGTTGCCAAGTTGTATCTGACCCTTTGCTACCCCATGGACTGCAGCCCACCAGGCTCCTCTGTCTAGAGGATTTCCCATGCAAGAACACTGGAGTGGGTTGCCATTTCCTTCTCCAGGGCATCTTCCTGACCCAGGGATTGACCTGGCATCTCCTGCATTGGCAGACAGATTCTTTACCACTGAACCACCAGGGAAACCCTTCTGTAACAGTAATTAACAATTTTCTATTTTTTAAATTTTTAATTGGAGAATAATTGCTTTACAGTGTTGTGTTGATTTCTGCATTACAACAATGTAAGTCAGTCATAGCATATATATAAATATATTTACATATATCCCCTCCCTCTTGAGCCTTTCTCCCCACCACCTCCCATCCCACCCCCGCTAGGTCATCACCAAGCACCTAGCTGAGCTCTTCTGCTTTTTTACACATGGTAGTGTATATATGTCAGTGAATATATATATATTCAAGTTCCTGGTACATGCTCCATACTATTTTAAGTACTGGAAAAACATGCCACTGATTAAAACAGAATAATCTCTGCTTCTAAGTTTAAATTCTAGGAAGTTAGATAGGAAATAAACCAAATAAAAAGTTGGTGCCTATCTACCATGTCAGAGCTTCCCTGATGGTTCAGTTGGTAAAGAGTCCACCTGCAATGCAGGAGACCAGGGTTGGAAAGATACCCTGAAGAAGGGAAAGGCTACCCTCTCCAGTATTCTAGCCTGGAGAATTCCATGGAGTCCATGGGGTCACAAAGAGTCAGACACGACTGTCAGATAGAGAGAAGTTCGATGGAAAAAATAAGTAGGAAAGACTTACTGAAGAAAAGTATTTTATAAGATGGTCAGAGAAGCCCACTCTACTCACATTCTATGTCAGCAAAGAACTGAGGCATAGCTGTGTGTCAGTGACTTAGACTTGAAACTGAAAAGTTTATGGAGTCCATGGGGTCACAAAGAGTCAGACACGACTGTCAGATAGAGAGAAGTTCGATGGAAAAAATAAGTAGGAAAGACTTACTGAAGAAAAGTATTTTATAAGATGGTCAGAGAAGCCCACTCTACTCACATTCTATGTCAGCAAAGAACTGAGGCATAGCTGTGTGTCAGTGACTTAGACTTGAAACTGAAAAGTTCTATAACTTCTTATTTTCCCTTATCTCTATATTTTCCCCCTATTTTGGCAAAATGGTCTACTAAAGTATCACCTCTGACTTCCTGAAGAAACACTGAGGGAGAATGAGAGTTTTTTCTTTACTTTCTCAAGAATGCAAATATATCTTTTAAAATATATTGTGTTGTGTTTAGATCACTTTGCATGAGATCTCCCTTTTTAACAGATTTTTTTAATGTGCAATACATTATTGTTGACTATAAGTACAATGCCGTACAGCAGTTGTCTAGAGCTTACTCATCTTGTTTGACTAAAACTTNGATCACTTTGCATGAGATCTCCCTTTTTAACAGATTTTTTTAATGTGCAATACATTATTGTTGACTATAAGTACAATGCCGTACAGCAGTTGTCTAGAGCTTACTCATCTTGTTTGACTAAAACTTTATGCTTGTCGATTTTTCTCATTTCTCCATTCCTCAGCCCCTGGCGATCACCATTCCATTCTTTGATTCTATGAATATGGTAATTTAAGATACTGCATGTATGTGAAATCATGCCCTATTTGCCTTTCTTTGACTGGCTTATTTCACTTGACACAATGTCTTCAAGCTACATCCATGAGGTGCAACGGTGAAAAATAAGACTATCATATGATCCAGTAATCTCACTTCTGGACATTTATTGTAAAAGTTAAAATCAGGATCTTGAAAAAATACTAGTACTGTTGTGTTCATTGCAGCACTGTTCACAGTGGCCAAGACGTGGAGACAACTTACATATCCATTGACAGATGAATATATAAAGAAAATGTAGTATATACATAACAATAGGGTACTATTCAACCTCTAAAAAGAAGGAAATTCTGTAATATGGGGGAAAGTCTTAGTTTCTAGAGGTGGTCGTTTCTTAAAGGTTGGTTGCAATGTGAAATTGGAAACCACTGCAATGAAGTCATTGCGTTGAAGTGTAGTTGATTTACAAGATTGTATTAGTTTCAACTGTACAGTAAAATTCAGCAAAAGAATCTGAAAAAGTGCATATATATTTTTCAAAGTGGTATGAATCATTTTGCTATACACGTGTAATGAACTCTTCAGACTCTTATAAATTAAAATCTGTTTGTCCATCTTGAATATTAAATGGGTCTCTTATCTATGCATGATTTTATTTATTTATTTATTTATATTGAAGGATAATTGCTTTGCAGAATTTTGTTGTTTTCTGTCAAACCTCAACATGAATCAGCCATAGGTATACATATGTCGCCTCCCTTTTTAACCTTCCTCCCATCTCCCTCCCCATCCCACGCCTCTAGGTTGATAAAGAGCCCCTGTTTCAGTTTCCTGAGGCATAGAGCAAATTCCCATTTGCTATCTATTTTACAGATGTATGGAAAGAGTAATATTACCATATGCATGATTTTTAAAATTATGCCTTGATCATTTGGAAAACAGTGGCTTAATGAGTTATTTAGATATTCCAAACATTAACACATAACATTATACAATATTGAAAAGTCACATTTGTTAATATCACCATTGAGCTCATCCAAAAAATTTTTTTAGGGGATGGAAAAACAATTTTACCAAAAGTCTAATGTTGAATAAGAAGCTCAAAATCTACCTTTGACAACAAGTAGTGTCTGTTTCACTCATGTTCACTCACTTCTTTTATTTTCAAGAAAATGTTTCGTCATATACCTAATTGTAGTAACCACAGCTTTTAATAATTAAGTTTATTTATTTTTAATTGAAGGATAATTGCTTTACAATATTGTGTTGGTTTCTGCCAAACATCAGCATGAATCAGCTGTAGGTATACCTATGTCCCCTCCCTGTTGAGCCTCTTTCCCACCTCCCTCCAACCCCATCCCTCTAGGTTAATAACCACAGTTTGCCAGTCATTTATTTTTTCAAGTAAAAATAGGATTTCAAGCAAAACCAGCCGACTTACTTGCAAATCAGTCACACCAATGCTTTTCCTTAAAACAACCATTGTGTTTACAGTGTGCAGCGGAAGTGTTTTATCCATACTTTCCATTTTAAAACACAGAATATTAAAAGGACATTGACATAGGGGTCAAAATTTAACGAGATTGTGATTGTTACTGTTTTTATCTAGGATTTAGGGCATTCTTAAATAAAAGTGGTAATGTTTATAACGCAAGATGTGGCCGTAAAGAATACAAAAACCATGAGCACAGTTTAGTGCCACTGTTTTTAACTATGCTAAACACTAGAAGTTTTGCTTATTATTATTATTTTTTTATCATCTGGGCAAATGTCAACACAATGAAAAAGGCAGATAATGTCTTATAAGTATGAAAGCAGTTTGGATCTTGTACATCCCATGAAAAGATTCTACTAGAGTAATGTTTCTAAAGCACAGTTTTTGTCACGTCACTCCCCTGCTCAAAAGATTCCAATTGGTTAACCATTACCCACAGGGAATTTTTTTAAAAATCAAACTTTTCAACCTTGAGATTAAATTTTATATGATCTTACATTAATTCATCTTTTCATTCCATATGTTTCCTCATGCAAACTGTTTCTATTGTTATTCCTACTATAAACTTTGGAAGTTTGTGGTTTCTTTCAACCAATCATACTATTTCCTTTGCATACATGTCTCACTTTCTCTCATGTTCTTTATATNGAATTTTTTTAAAAATCAAACTTTTCAACCTTGAGATTAAATTTTATATGATCTTACATTAATTCATCTTTTCATTCCATATGCTTCCTCATGCAAACTGTTTCTATTGTTATTCCTACTATAAACTTTGGAAGTTTGTGGTTTCTTTCAACCAATCATACTATTTCCTTTGCATACATGTCTCACTTTCTCTCATGTTCTTTATATACAGGTCTTGCTTTTCTTTAAGGTCCAACTCAAATGAGGTTTAAGTGGATATCATAGACCCTTCTTCTGAATGCACATAGCACATTGTACCTCACCCATGACACTTACTTTGTACCTGGTAATAATGCTTGACATTCCCAGTAGGATGCTTTTACATATTGTCAGTGCCCAATAAATACTTGTTGAAGAAACAAGTGCTTGGTTTCACTGAGTCATTTGTTTGCATGCTGCTTCTGCTGCTAAGTCGCTTCAGTCGTGTCCGACTCTGTGCGACCCCACAGACGGCAGCCTACCAGGCTCCTNTCAGTGCCCAATAAATACTTGTTGAAGAAACAAGTGCTTGGTTTCACTGAGTCATTTGTTTGCATGCTGCTTCTGCTGCTAAGTCGCTTCAGTCGTGTCCGACTCTGTGCGACCCCACAGACGGCAGCCTACCAGGCTCCTCTGTCCATGGGATTTGCCAGGCAAGAGTACTGGAATGGGGTGCCATTTATTTGCATACTTCCCTGCAAATCCCCTATGAGATTGTTGGCTGAAGGTAGAGTTAATGTCTTTGGTCCCTCAATAAAGTATTCCTTCTTGTGAAACTCATTATGATACAAGTCAATCCAACTCACAGCCTTGAACTCATTAGCCAGTCTGTTCACCTTGGAAATTCCTGGAATTGTATAAAGTTCTGCCAGCCAAAAACATAAGGATGCTAAAACACTGTGAACTGTGTGGAAAAGTATTGATCTTTTTAAAGTTACATTTGAAGGCTTCTTGAGGCTAAATTATCATTCAGTTATTTTCTTTGAACACCCAGCAAATTACTCAATAAAAGTATTACCCACCCCCCAAACTTGCCATCTCACTATTTTTCTTCTGAATTCAAACTTAAATAGTTTAAGGAAATAGCATACTCTGATTAGGATATGTGGAGAGCATGTGTGTGCTCAGTCCTGTCTGACTCTGCGACCCCATGGACTATAGCCCATTAGGGTTCTCTGTCCATGGAATTTCCCAGGCAAGAATTCTGGAGCAGGTTGCCATTTCCTTCTCCAGGGGATCTTCCTGACCCAAGGATTGAATCCAAGTCTCTTGTGTCTCTTTTATTGACAGGTGAATTCTTTACCACCATGCCACCTGGAAAGCCCCATGGTTAGGATATACCCAAGCCTTAAGTTACCTAGTGTGGCTGATTATTATAAGAGCAAGTTATGTATGCTGTCTATAAACTGCATCAGAGACTAACTAAAGCTTCTCTTTGAGGGAATTTCAGAGAGCTACCTTCTTTTCACAGAAGACTCTAAGAAAAATTTAGAATGTAAAAAACAAAACCAGGTTTCAGTTCATTTCTCCATTTATCTAAGGTGGGAAAAGTATCACATATTTTGTCTTTAGGGATTGCATGTGTGAAAGAGTAAGGTACCTGTTTACCTAGATAAGAATCAAGGCACATTTTGCTAACACTTGATCCTTGAGAAAAGTGTTATTTCCTCTCTAGGTAAAATTATATTTACAATGGCTATATCAAGAGACTTACAAATAAAACTGAAAGCCTTCTATTATTATGCATCAAATCATTCATTGCAGGGTTCAGTGAAATATATCCCAGTGTAAGGGAGTCTTTGCTGTGCTAAGTCCAATCATCTGGAAGACAGTCCTGCAGGTTCTCATGTGTGTTCGGGAACCAGAATTCATGTATGTCCTCTTCAATCTGGAGGACTTGACAACCTCTACCAAATCACACTTGCTCCATAATAAGCTATCACATGGCAGCAGCTGCTGCTAAAGGTTTGATAGTCGGATCCCAGACAGTCTACACAGACTCACCACAGATGCCCTTGGTACCACCTTCCCCATGTCCAGTGGAGTGGATGCTCTGAGGGGTGCACACGGGTCAGGAAGTGGGGTATGTGTCAGGCTCCAGTTGCTACCACCACAGCTGGATCTAATTCAGCTCTTTCAGGGACATCCTATTCCAGGTATTGTGGGAGGAGGGAAGGTGATCAGTTTCCTTCCAGACACATCGCTTTGTTCAGTCTAATCTGTGCATCACCAGGTATTTCTACTATTATCACACACACAGCCTCCTGTCTACAACATTAACTAGCAGAGAATTTGTTTGGGAGTTTCTCGTGTTTGCTGTTTTCATTCACTTAGAGCTTTTGCTTCCTTTTTCTGACCCCTTGACTTAGTTCGAGAAGGGAATGGCAAACTACTTCAGTATTCTTCCCTTGAAAACCCCATGAAGAGTATGAAAATGCAAAAAGATAGGACACTGAAAGATGAACTTCCAGGTCGGTAGGTGCCCAATATGCTTCTGGAGAAGAGTGGAGGAATAACTCCAGAAAGAATGAAGACACAGAGCCAAAGCAAAAACAACACCCAGCTATTGATGTGACTGGTAATGGAAGTAAAATCTGATGCTATAGAGAACAATACTGCATAGGAACCTGGAATGTTAGGTCCGTGAATCAAGGTAAATTGGAAGCGATCCAATAGGAGATGGCAAGAATAAACATTGACATTTTAGGAATCAGTGAACTAAAATGGACTGAAATGGATGAATTTAACTCAGATGACCATAATATCTATGTCTGCAGCAAGATCCCTTAGAAGAAATGGAATAGCCCTCATAGTCAAGTCGAGTCAAGTCATAGTTCCTCTGCCTTTTCTAAATCCAGCTTGAACATCTGGAAGTTCATGATTCATGTACTTTTGAAGCCTAGCTTGGAGAATTTTTGGGCTCCAAAATCACTGCAGATGGTGGCTGCAGCCATGAAATTAAAAGACACTTACTCCTTGGAAGAAAAGCTATGACCAACCTAGACAGCATATTAAAAAGCAGAGACATTACTTTGCCAACAAAGGTCCATCTATGCAAAGCTGTGGTTTTTCCAGTAGTCATGTATGGATTTGAGAGTTGGACTATAAAGAAAGCAGAGCACTGAAGAATTGATGCTTTTGAACTGTGGTGTTGGAAAAGACTCATCAGAGTCCCTTGTACTGCAAGGAGATCCAACCAGTCAATCCTAAAGGAAATCAGTCATGAATATTCTTTGGAAGGACTGATACTGAAGCTGAAGCTCCAATACTTTGGCCAGATGATGGGAAGAACTTACTCATTGGAAAAGACCCTGATGCTGGGAAAGATTGAAGGCAGTAGGATAAGGGGATGACAGAGGATGAGATGGTTGGATGGCATCACCAACTCAATGGACATGAGTTTGAGCAAGCTCTGGAAGTTGGTGATGGACAAGAAAGCCTGGCGTGCTCCAGTTCATGGGGTTGCAAAGAGTCAGACACGACTAAGCGACTGAACTGAACTGACTGACTTAGTTCAGAGGCCTACCTACAGGGTCGTTATGAAGGCTGGCAATCATCTTCCCCCACAGGTTACATTTCACACTGACTCCTTCTCTGCAACAGCCTTCACGTGTACATTTCGACAGCTTCTCACTCACAGGGAAGAAAAAGATACTACTGCTATAGACAGAGGGCTTCCCTGGTGGCTCAGCTGCTAAAGAATCTGCCTGCAGTGCAGGAGACCTGGGTTCGATCCCTTTGATCCCTGGGTCAGGAAGATCCCTTAGAGAAGGAAATGGCAACCCACCCCAGTACTCTTGCCTGGAAAATTTCATGGACAGAGGAGCCTGGTGGGCTACAGTCCATGGGATCGCAAAGAGCTGGACACAACTGAGCGACTTCACTTTCATTTTCTTTTCTTTCTACAGACAGAGGGCATTTTAATTTACTAAAACATTCTGGCTTACTACAAAATACATTATTTAATTCTGTTCTTAATTGACTCATTGCATATACAAGAGTTTAATCCCTCCACAAACTTGTGGAATTTTTTTTTTTTTTTTTTTGTACTCTGGATAGCAAACATTTCTATCTAAAATACCCTTTTGTCCACTTTGGGATTCGGGACAGAGAAGCAGATGTGATACGCAAAAGCAGTTAATGATTAAGCCAAGAAAGGGATCAGCACTGTACATTCCCTCCCTGGATGTTACAGTTCAGGTCATTTCCTAACGAGTGACAATTTCATCTTTTGTTTGAAAGGGCCCTGAATACTTTGAGAAAAGGTGAAGGAGACCTAATGTATTGGAACCAAAATGAATCACTGAGTGAATGCAGTATCTGCCTATCCTAAGGAAAGGATGTATATGCTATACTTATTATTAACTTACTACATTTTCTTATGTTATTTGATAAACATTTCATATGAATAGACTTCAGTAGCCTGAAATTGTGCAATGCATAGCTCAGTCACTAGAGTTAAGATGACACGATTTGGTCTTCTCATTCTATGGGAAATTTACTAGTGATTTGTTAAAATTTCTCATCTTTGAATGCCCTGTTACATTCTAAATATTTTTATTATCTTTTGTCTAGTTGGGTACACAATGAATGATCTCATATTTGAATGGCAAGATGAGGCACCTGTACAAGTGGCAGAAGGACTCACTTTACCCCAGTTTCTGTTGAAAGAAGAGAAAGATTTACGATACTGCACTAAACATTATAACACAGGTAGGGGTTGAGTGTTCTTTATTTCACCTATGACTTGTAGTTATATGCTCTCCAGATGCTTCTTATAGTGCTAGGCTAATTATTTCAGCAGTTTATAGCTGAATGTTTTTTATAGTCATCAAGCAGAAAATGGACATCTTTGAAATTTGCAGAAGTTTTGACTCATTGCATGTTGCTATATATTTGGTTTGTATGGAACAAAAGAAATGCTTGGAATTCAGTTATATTTAAATAATTTCTCTTTTTGAAACACCTATAGTTAAATAATAATGCTCCTTTCAAAAAAGTTCCTTTAATTTCTATGTGAGCAGTAAAATGTGCTTTTTAACTTTCCCTGGGTCATAAACATTGTGTTTGCTAACAAAAGGAAAGATATATATATATATATATTTTTTTTTTTTTAAGGCTTCTCTTGCCTAATTTTTTATTTTGGCCACAATGTTGTGCATTTCAAGATACTTACTAAGCACTTACCACTCACACTGATGCAGTAGCCTGTTACCTTTGAGGATAAATATCAGATGCATTTATCAACATCAAGGACTGCAAAACTTGTACATTCATGTTATCTGTTCACCTTTCTCAGTTGGCATGGGATATTCCTGTAATATCTATTCTGACTCCTAACCTACTCTTACAAGTTCCCTTAAACTGCCCACATTTGAAATATTGCTCCCATGTGGTGAGTGAATGCCCTTCCACTAACATCCTTAGAGTAACTATGATTCCTTTCGGGCTCAACACTTTCAGAAATGTGACCTGACTTTCATTGTACAGCCAGTCCTCCATATCCACGGGCTCATATACAAAGATTCAACCGACTGGGGAATGAAAATATTTGGAAAAAATTCCAGAAAGTTCCAAAAAGCAAAGTTCTTCCTGTACCATTTATTTTTTATTTTACTTTAGTTTCTTTTTTAAAAACATATTTTTACTTATTTATTTTTGGCTGTGCCGTGTGGGCTTAGTTGCTCCACAGCATGTGGGATCTTCCAGGTTTGGGGACTGAACCCCTGTCTCCTTCATTGGCAGGTGGCTTTTTATCCACTGAGCCACCAGTGAAGCCCTGTACCATTTATTAAAGAGATCATTCCTTCCTTATTGAATAGTCTTAATCCTTTTTAAAAAATCAATTGACCATAAATGATCATTTATTGACTTTCAGTTCTATTCCATTCATCTGTATGTCTTTACTTATAACAGTACCACACTTTGTAATTATTATAAATTTGCAGCATGTCTTAAAATTACAAAGTGTGAGTTCACCAAATTTGTTTTTATTTTTTCCCCTCAAGGCTATTTTGGCTATTGTAGGTCTCTTGCATTTTCATACTAATTTTAAGATCAGCTTGTCAATTTCTGCATAAAAACCAGGTGGGATTTTGATAGAAATTGCAATAAATTTGTAAATCAGGATGGGAAATATTGCAATTTTAACCATATAAGTCTTCTGATTAATGGCTACACAATGACCTTTTAATAATCTTTAATTTTATTCTATTGCTTTGTTATTTCTTATTGTATAAGTTTTGCACTTTTTGTTAACTTTATTTCTAAATATTTTATTTTATTTGGTTCTTATATGAATGGAATTGTTTTCTCAATTTAATTTTTGGATTGTTCATTACTAGTGTACAGAAACATAATTGCTTTTCCTATACTGGTAGTGTATCTTGTAACCTTGTTGAACTTTTCAGCTCAAATAGATTTTTAATGAGTTTTTTAGGATTTTCTAAATACAAATTTAATGGCATCTGCTTACAGAGATAGTTTTGCTACTTATTTTTCAATCTAAATGCCTTTTATTTTTTTGCCTAATTATCCTGGCTAGAACCTCAAGGTACAGTGTTTAAAAGAAGATACAAAAGCAGACATAAATCACGTAAAATCATAGACCTTTTAATACCTAGACAACTATGAAGTGCTAATAAAATGTGAAATAATAATTTTATATATTATTTCCTGAAATAGCACACTTTCATATTACATTGCTTCTAGATGCCAACATAAAAATAAAAAAATATATTTTTCAGAAATCAATTTGCACATATGCCTTAGGATTCCATTTCATTATAACATTATAATGTTTAGGGCAAAACTATTAAGAAAGCAACATTGTGACCTTTGATGCAATAGTGAAGACCTGTTTTTACCAATTGCTGCATTTATTTCGCAACCAATTAGGAAAGTTTACATGTATAGAAGTGCGATTCCATCTTGAACGGCAAATGGGCTACTATCTGATCCAGATGTACATTCCAAGCCTCCTGATTGTCATTCTCTCCTGGGTCTCCTTCTGGATCAACATGGATGCTGCCCCAGCCCGGGTGGCCTTGGGAATAACCACTGTGCTGACCATGACCACACAGAGTTCAGGATCGCGGGCTTCCTTACCAAAGGTGAGTGCCCTGAAAGGGCAGACACACATGCGTGCACTCATTTGTATGTGTATCATTATTTTTGCCAGATCTTTTTCAGTGTGTTTACAGTCGGTCTCTGATTTATGACAGTTCAACTTAAATTTTTTGGACTTTTGTGTGGTGTGACAGTGACAAGCATTCAGCAGAAACCACACCTCCAGCCTTGAATTTTGATCACTTCCTGGGCCAGTGTTGCATGGTATCTGCTCTCAGGATGCTGGATTGTGGCATCTACAGCACCCATCAGCCATGTGATCAGGGGGGTAAACAGTGGATACACTCACAACCCTTCTGGACCCAGAGAGCCATTCTATTTTTTTTACTGACAGTACAGTATTCAATAAATTACATGAAACAGTCAATACTTTATTATAAAATGTTGGGAAGATCCCATGTAGGAGGAAATGGCAACTTATTCCAGTGTTCCTGCCTGGAGAATCCCAAGGACAGAGGAGCCTGGTGGGTTACAGTCCATGGCATCGCAGAGAGTCAGACACGACTGAGCGTCTGAGCACACAGGCTTTGGGTTAGAGGATTTTGCCTACCAAGTGTTCTGATCATGTTTCAGGTAGGCTGGCTTAAGCTATGATGTTCATAGGTTAGGGGTATTAAATGCTTTTTCAACTTAAGGTTATTTTCTATTCAACTATTCAACCTACAGTGGGATTATCTGGATGTAACCCCATCATAAACTGAGGAAGAACTGTATTCATCACCAGTTTTTAAAGTAATATATAATCGAGGCAGAAAAAATTATAAAACAGAGACATAGGTGAAGGAAAAAATTCTGCCAAACAATGATATCTCTTATCCATAGTTTGTGTTATGACCCCCAATTATTTAAACATCAATAATACTCTTATGCTCGATAGAATTTATTATCTATAGATTTTTAAATATTTAGAAGTATATCAAACTTGCATGTAAGTGGAATCTATAGAGTAACTAAAGGGCAGTATATGACTCCACTGAGATGTGTCATAGTCTATGCACTCTCTATTAGGACTAATACAACAATGATCATTTATATAATGATTGTTATATACATGAATATATATGTGCAAGTGTGTACACATACATATACATACGTGAATATATAGCTCTACATGCACTTTGTATTATTTTCTTAGTATTAATTCTTAGAACTGGAATTGTTACACTGATAGCTGTATGCATTGATCTGTATTGCCAAATTTCCCTTGAGAAAAATTTATAGTAGTTATACTCCCACAAGTACTGTATGAAAATGCCCATAGTTAAATGCCCTACGTAGAAAATGCCCTGGGCCAAATACAGTGTTTACTTTTTTGTACATGTGTTTGCTCAGGCTTTTGAGCAGCCATAGGTCAATAAAAAGACAAGCTTATCTAATACATAATATTTCAGTCTGTGCTGAGCTGCCAGAATTAAAATAAAACTATTCCTGTATGAGGTTTGTAAAAGACCCTGTACTGTTTTTTTAAAGATGTGGCGAAATAAAACATAGAAGTCCTTTTTATCCATTTAGCAGCATAGCAATAGAAAATTATTTTCTTTTCCTAAATGGTTTCTAAGAAAGAAATTTCTACTATCTAAATTAAGTAATCCTGTCTGGCCTTCAACAAGCTCCACTATTCTTTTCATTACGATGATATACATTAATGTAATAAAATCATATTAACTTTTCTTGTATGTTTGATGCTATTTTTCCACCATGCCAAGTAAATTATAAATCTGCTGTCATGGCTTCCTTTACCCCTTACTATGAATTGCATCTCTGACTAATTTATTCATTTAAATATCTAAATAAATAAAAGTTGATGGCAGAATATTTTATCATTAGAAATGTTACTTACTATTGAAAGAATTAATATTTAGCAATGCTCACTCTGCCTTGCTAAGATTGAATGGTTGTCTTTCAAAATAAGTTTTACTTTTATTAACATATAATTGTATTTTCAAAATGATCCATATAAACTAATGTTTTATAAAATATTGTCCAAGTGAAAACTGTAAGTCTGCTTATAAGATTAGGTGCTTATTTATACATGTATAAATGTCTCAAGGGCTCTGAGTAATAATTGAAGTATCATAGTCGATTTGTAAATGAAATTACCAGTTTACTCATTGATTTTCCTCACTGAGCTAAACAGAAATGAAAGCTCATTCATTCCATAAGTTGCTATCCAGAAAGTGGGGGTACTTAATGATCTGTTTAAGGAAACCACGGATTCTATGAGGCACAGCATAAACACATCTGGATAAAGAGATTAAGGCAGAATTAGGAGAGCATGAAGGGGTGGGTGGATGAAGCAGAAATAAAGAAAGCAATAAATTCAAAAGAAACAGAATGGAGACATGAGTTGTTTTTTTTTTAAGGAAGAAAGGCCTGAGATGACTTCATTCTTTTTCACAAGAAATTTCTTTAAGGCATTAATTTCATCATGATCTCAAGGAAAGAATAAATTTCAAGTATGAAGTCAGTTACATTACATACATAGATGTATACAAAGTCTATCTCTCAGATCATAGAGACACTGGAAGTATGATAGCAGATTTATTTTTGACCCATAAAAAAGAATTGATTAGCAAACAGATATCTTAAGAGTCAGTAATTATCTTAGCCTTTGTGATATTTAAGGCACTGGTGATGTGCAGCAGTTATGTACATTAGAATTCAGCATGGCATATGCTGAAGTCTGAGAATAAACAAAAATTTTCCTATTTAATGAGATCATTCAAAAGGGTAGAATGTCTCTTGAAAAAAATGCACTCCTGATATTGTGATTTGGAAAGGCAAAGGGCAAGAGCTCACACTGGATTTAGGAATAGAAATGTGAAACCATGCCCTTTAAGATCTGCTATTCTCACCCTCCCAAAAGAACCCTCAGATGCCTGAAAATCTTGCCATGGAAACATCCACCGTTCTCCTACTGACGAAATCTACGAAGGAGGAAAACAAAATTAAATTCAGGAAAGCAATAGGGGATTATCAGACATGGGAGGAAGAAATGATAAATCACTAATTTATGATCATCGCGAATTGTTTTGTCAGGCTCTGTGCCAGTACATCTCCTGTAGATAAGAAGGAGCTTGGAAACAGGTCAAATAAAAGTCAAAGTAGAAAATCTCTGAGAATGTACTTGAGCCAGCACCTCGTGAACTATAGACCTGAGATTCCTCTCTGAAATTTCCTGTTGCACTGGCCTCAGCAGTGTCATAAATCAGGAGTATGATAGCCCAAAGCAAGAAAACTCCTGTGATTCATTTCTTGGAGCTTGGAGCAATCTGGCATTTCCGCAGGGCCTGCAGTAGGTGGCCAGGAGAGGGTGACAATGCATCCTACTGCCAGCAATTTCTCAAAGTTGAGAAACTTTAGGAATACTTCCTATTTATTTGGAGTAGAATGAGTGAGGAAAAATAGTGGTGATCACAGAGCCATGTCATGGAGGGTTTTGTAAAACTTGGTAAGCATAAAGCTTATTTTGGATGGATTGTGGAAGGATTTTATTGAGAGGAGTGATCAGTCTCACTTCTATGTGGAGATCAGATAGAAGAGGTAAAAATGGAAGCAGAGGTGCTGCCCTGAAAACGAGAGTTCAGAGCCAAGGATGATCTGGCTAGGTTGGTAGCTGCAGAGATGAAGCATTGCAGGTGGAGTTAGAAAGATGTAGTTTTTTTTTTTTTTAGAGAAAGTATATTTGCAGGTGAAAGAGACAGGATTTGCTTCTGAACTGAATTTTGAGGATTAAGGGAAAATCAGGAGTCAAAAGTGGCTTTCAGCTGGGTAATGGCATGTAGTCGAAATGTTTACTCATGAGGAAGGTCAAAGAGGTCTATGGTTAAGCATGTTAACTTTCAGATGTGTATGATAGCCACGCTGAATTGTCAAAAAGTCAGAACTTGCAAAGTTCTGACCAGGGACTTCCAGGCCTAAGACTTTAAGGAGTGAACTACAGATTGATAGGGAAGCAGACCAGAGATGATCCTTCTAAGAGCAAATGAAAGTCCAGAAAGAGGAGGAAGTATATTCAAAGTATATTTTAGTGTATATACTGTATATTCAAAGTGTCCTCCCTCCTTTTTTCCTCTAGGACTGTGTCTCCACCATGCACAAGGAAAGGTTATACAGCTTAGTTACAGCCTAGACCCACTTACCTCAAACCCTTCTCACAAACTCTTTGAGATTACCAATATTTTGTGAATTTTTTTTTAGATATGGAAAAGCAATACTCCTTGGGGGAATCAGATTTTAACCCAGGTGAAAGAGAGAGTAGTGTTAGTCATTAAACTATTTTTAGTATATATTTGATTTATATTAATATGTTATTAAGATCTTGACACAGGGAATTATTCAATATATTTTTTATTCAGTATTGAGATGGGCAGNATAAGAGACAGGTGTCTCCACCATGCACAAGGAAAGGTTATACAGCTTAGTTACAGCCTAGACCCACTTACCTCAAAACCCTTCTCACAAACTCTTTGAGATTACCAATATTTTGTGAATGTTTTTTTTTTTTTAGATATGGAAAAGCAATACTCCTTGGGGGAATCAGATTTTAACCCAGGTGAAAGAGAGAGTAGTGTTAGTCATTAAACTATTTTTAGTATATATTTGATTTATATTAATATGTTATTAAGATCTTGACACAGGGAATTATTCAATATATTTTTTATTCAGTATTGAGATGGGCAGGAATAGAGAAAATAAGAGGAACAAAATTTAATTTTAATTTATAAACTATGATTCTAGAAAGAACTGCTTTAGGAAACTCCAGGAAAGTCTAGGTATACAACGGTATCTTCCCTTATCTGGTCTGTCTGTGAAACCCACCAGGAGTAGCTTTTTGAGAGGATAGCCTCAAAATTTTTATATATTTTTATCTTCAGAACGTGATACAGGTCTACAGAGTAAATGTCATGCAGATATTTAAAGACAATGTGAGTTTTTAAACTTTGCTTAGTAGTTAACTTAAAAAGCAAGAATATGCCATTTTTTTGTCCCTCTAAAAAGAATGTAGAAACTCAGTTGAATTACTTTTTATTTACGAAGAATCATATGTGCCCCTGAAAATCACCAAATTAATGAAAAAGGTATTAAATATTGCATGTAGCTACCTTGCTGTATGATAAAAACAATGGTTCTTAGAAAACATCACAATAGCTTTCTTTTTTTTTTTTTTCACAATAGCTTTCATATTAACTTTTATTCTTGAAATCATCAACTATAGAAGTGATTATGATGATTAGATAAAATAAATCTAACTGAGATATTTATAATTGGATACCATTATTATGTGGGCACACGGAGGTCTATTGGCATTACACTGAAAAGACAGGGGATGAGAAGGAAAATGAAGTATTCGTATTCACTATTGCCATTTCTAATTAGTTCTCATTCTTCTAAAAACAAAATAAAAACTACCCTGCAGTTTAAAAAGAGAGTACATCCATTTTACTTTATTTTACTTTACAGTACTCTATTGGTTTTGGCATACATTGACATGAATCTGCCACAGGTGTACACGAACTCCAAAAACTCAATATTCAAAAAACTAAAAAAAAAAAAAAAAAAAGAGAGTACATTGTAAATATCAGCAGTAATTAAATGGGGAGAAAGGTTGTATAGTAATCAGGTTTTCCTATTGATAGCTATTACTGTTGATAATGTTTTGATTCTCACTATTTGAATATAAGATTCTCATATTGGGTCTTCCCTGGAGGTCCAGTGGTTAAGATTTTACCTTCCAGTGAAGAGGATGTGAGCTCTGTCCCTGGTGGGAGAGCTAAGATCCTACATGCTTTGGGGCCAAAAAACCAAAACATAAAATAGAAGCAGTATTGTGACACATTCAATAAAAACTTTAAAAATGGTCCACATTAAAGAAAAAAAAATCTTTTGAAAAAAGACTCTAGTATCTATTCAAAGTATAGTTAACAAAAATTACTTCAATCAAGTTCAATACAAATATGATACAAGTGGGCTGATTTTTAATTCATTAACATGACACAATAGTTATTAAGTATATTTAAGTTTATAATACAGTATTTGATGTGAATAATATATTTAATTTAAAAGTATTTTCATTGAATATGTTAATAGTTTTTTTCCCTGCCTTATTCCTGTAGGAAAAAGAGAAAGAAAAAAGGTGCAAAAATTTTAAAAATTATTTACTCCTGCCCTTTCTTTTAAAAGCAAAAGATACACTACATATGAATATTATTCAATTTTATTACTGTTTTTTCTGTCTTCAGTAAATAAGTAATTCCTAAACATAGGTCGATCCCAGAGTAAGAATAGAAACTGATAGTTGTGTCTAGTTCTATATTTGATCTTAGTGCCTACAATTAATAGGCTTACTAGGCCTCATTAAGTTGAATTTAACGATTATCAAGCAGGTCCTCATAGAGACAGAGCCATGACATAAGTTCTTAAATCTTAATTTGGAGAAAATATATGGTCAAATCACAAAGTTTAAAAATGTTTGAAATGATATAATACAGGAGCTTTAACATCAAACTAAGTTTACAAACAAAAGGTGTTTATGCAACATGGAGCCAATTTTACCCTATTTAATGTCTTAAACTCCCTTTACTGTATTCACATAAATCCTACAGTCCATACCATGACCCACCCTTCCCACCTACAGATAAAATCTGATGTAAAACTCCCCCTTTGCCAAGAGAATAAAGAATTTGGTCCCCACATCAGTGTTAGACATAGTTTACAAGTTTTATCTGTTTTTCTGATTTCTGGTTGAAGTTAAATATGAAAATGCCAAATCTTGAGGTGCTGGGAAAAGGGATTGGAAAGGTATATAGGTATAATAAAGATGATGTTCTAGAAACACAAAACTTTCAGTTCTAGAAACACAAAACTTTCAGTGCGAGAATGCACAGGGGAGAGAAGTCACAAATATAATCGACTTTCCTTAAGCAGGTCACACACAAAAAATAGTAACAAATGTCAGTAACAATGTGCACCTAAGTAGCATTTCTAGCAACATCTAGATATTTTTGCTAGTCTTAAGAATCATGTCCTATAGAACAGATGACAATAAAGCTCCCATAATTGAAGCAAAAGTCAGGTACAATGGAGTGACCTTTCAAAATACCTTATCCTTTTTAATTGTGTTTTTCTCATCTGGTGATTGGAAAGATTTAAGTTCATGACTTAGGATATAATGCAGTTCTGCCATTATGACTCTCTGATACATTTCATTTCTTAAAGTAAAAACCTTTACATGGCAAATAAAGACTCTATGCAAGGCATCATTCATTTACTAAGTTTATGAGGATCGTAATTAGTATGAACGTAACGTGTAGAATTCTGCAGTTGTGAATTGCCCTCCAGGATGATAAACATCAGAGTTCACAAAATCTGTGTGATTCACCACCTAGAATTCCAAGAATACAGTTCTGCAGACAGTTCATTTTCTTTTTCAGTTTGCTTCATTTTACTTTAACACTTAAAAAAAGTTTTTTTTTTTTTTTCCTTCATCTCTCTGGCTTTTAGTCTTAAATGAAACTCAAAATAATTTTGAAACTAATATAATAATTTTTCTATTAGCATTACAATATTCAAAATTCTTATACAGCTTTTACACTGGAAGAAATGAGGGATTAAGTGTACTACAATTAGGGTTTTACAGATAGGAAGATAAATACCAATGTGATCTGAAACACCCCTCCCTTGGTTAAAAGCCATGACACAAGCAGGAAATTTTTCAGCATAACTCAGAAAAAATCCTTTGAGCCACTTGCCCATTTCACAGCCATAATTACTCATCGGTTTGACAATTCAGAGGAACTGGGAGAATCTACCAGGATTGATCATCATCCAGTGAAGAATGAATCACCCTATTGAAAGGACTGTTTTAACTAATCAAAAACAATATACTGTGATGTTTGTTATACCTCTTTCTCAAATAAAAAGCAAATTTGGACTGAGAGAAGAATTGGGAAAATGCTCACTATCCTGGGATACTAACCTTGTAGAGTGCCTGTGTGTTGGTTTGCATTGGATTTGGAGATTCATACCACTTTCTGGTTTAATCAGTTTCTTCTCCTCCAAAGCTGTGCTTCTTACAAGTGCACTATAAATTTCTATTTCTAGAAATTCTGGATTAATAGTAGTCTGGGTTTTAACTTATAAATTAGTAAGTATAATTTCCTGTAATTTAGTAGTCTGGCTTATAGTCTAATCAATATTTACCCATTCATGCCTTATCATCTACCACCAGGACAGTATTTGTCCTCAGGTGATCCATTTGTTCATTTCTATGCATGGTAAGATAAAGTTATGTATCTTGACAAGAAGCCTGTCAACTACAGAAGATGGTGCCATTCATATAGTTTAGCTCAGTCAATGATCTTGTAAAGGAATATAATCTAAAATTGTTGCTACTTAATTATCTCACCAAAAACTTGCCTTACAAAATTGATTTATGAAGAATTGTCTGAGATACGTGCAAGCCATCTCTTCCTCTGAATCAAAGAGGAACACAACCAGATGACTTTGGAGGGTATATGCACACATAAGTAAACAGCTGGGTCTGGTGGAGCTAGTAAGGGACAAGGATAGTATTAACTGGTGAGGTGTGGTCCGTACTTGGACGCACAGTCTTTTTCTTTGTTTTTTGGGACCTTGTGTGGTACAAGCACACCATTCACATGCCTGAATTTACCTGGCAGCCTGCCTGTCTTTATAATCTGAATAATCTATCACCTCTGCTAGATTAAATCAACACTTCAGAGCACTACCTGGATTCTTTTGTAACCTGCTTATGACTAATTTTACTAAACTCTGACCTGACGTGGTTTGAACAAATGTGGAGTTAAAGATCAGCTCTGTTTTTTTCCCCCCCTCTGTTGTCCTCTCATTACTTAACAGCTGCTCTCTCTAAAGCAGTGAGTTTTGCCCTTTAACAAAGCTGCTCTGTGAGCTGACTGTGGTTCAGATCATGAACTCCTTACTGCCAAATTCAGACTTAAACTGAAGAAAGTGGGGGAAAACCACTAGACCATTCAGGTACAACCTAAATCAAATCCCTAACAAGTATACAATGGAAGTGAGAAATAGATATAGGGGACTAGATCTGATGGAGTGCTTGATGAACTGTGGACAGAGCTTCATGACATTGGACAGGAGACAGGGATCAAGACCATCTCCAAGAAAAAGAAATGCAAAAAAAAGCAAAATGGCTGTCTGAGGAGGCCTTACAAATAGCTGTGAAAAGAAGAGAAACAAAAAGCAAAGGAGAAAAGGAAAGATATATCCATTTTAATGCAGAGTTCCAAAGAATAGCAAGAAGAAATAAGAAAGTCTTCTTCAGCGATCAATGCAAAGAAATAGAGGCAAACTATAGAATGGGAAAGACTAGAGATCTCTTCAAGAAAATTAGAGATACCAAGGGAACATTTCATGCAAATATGGGCTCAATAAAGGACAGAAATGGTATGGACCTAACAGAAGCAGAAGATATTAAGAAGAGGTGGCAAGAATACACAGAAGAACTGTACAAGAAAGATCTTAAGGACCCAGATAATCACGATGGTGTGATCACTCACTTAGAGCCAGTCATCCTAGAATGTGAAGTCAAATGGGCCTTAGGAAGCCTCACTCCAAAGAAAGCTAGTGGAGGTGATGGAATTCCAGTTGAGCTATTTCAAATCCTGTCAAAGTGCTGCACTCAATATGCTAGCATATTGGGAAAACTCAGCAGTGGTCACAGAACTGAAACAGGTCAGTTTTCAGTCCAATCCCAAAGAAAGGCAGTGCCAAAGAATGCTCAAACTACAGCAAAACTGCACTCATCTCACACGCTAGTGAAGTAATGCTCAAAATTTTCCAAGCCAGGCTTCACTACGTGAACCGTGAACTTCCAGATGTTCAAGCTGGATTTAAAAGAGGGAGAGGAACCAGAGATCAAATTGCCAATATCTGCTGGGTCATTGAAAAAGAAAGAGAGTTCCAGAAAAACATCTATTTCTGTTTTATTGACTATGCCAAAGCCTTTGACTGTGTGGCTAACAATAAACTGTGGAAAATTCTGAAAGTGATGGGAATACCAGACCACCTGACCTGCTTCTTGAGAAATCCGTATGCAGGTCAGGAAGCAACAGTTAGAACTGGACATGGAACAATAGACTGGTTCCAAATAGGAAAAAGAGTACATCAAGGCTGTATATTGTCACCCTGCTTATTTAACTTATATGCAGAGTACATCATGAGAAATGCTGGGCTGGATGAAGCACAAGCTGGAATCAAGATTGCCGGGAGAAATATCAGTAACCTCAGATATGCAGATGATACCACCCTTATGGCAGAAAATGAAGAAGAACTAAAGAGCCTCTTGATGAAAGTGAAAGAGGAGAGTGAAAAAGTTGGCTTAAAACTGTGTTCAGAAAACTAAGATCATGGCATCTGGTCCTGTCACTTCATGGCAAAACGATGGAGAAACAGTGGAAACAGTGTCAGACTCTATTTTCTGGGGCTCCAAAGTAGACAGCATATTAAAAAGCAGAGACATTACTTTGCCAACGAAGGTCTGTCTAGTCAAGATTATGGTTTTTCCAGTAGTTATGTATGGGTGTGAGAGTTGGACTGTAAAGAAAGCTGAGCACCTAAGAATTGATGCTTTTGAACTGTGGTGTTGGAGAAGACTCTTGAGAGTCCCTTGGACTGCAAGGAGATCCAACCAGTCCATCCTAAAGGAAAGCAGTCCTGAATATTCATTGGAAGGACTGATGTTGAAGCTGAAACTCCAATACTTTGGCCATCTGATACAAAAAGCTGACTCTTGGAATAGACCCTGATGCTGGGAAAGATTGAGGGCAGGACGAAAAGTGGATGACAGAGGATGAGATGGTTGGATGGCATCACCGACTTGATGGACATGGGTTTGGGTGGACTCTGGGAGTTGCTGAAGGACAGGGAGGCCTGGCATGCTGCAGTCCACGAGGTTGCAAAGAGTTGGACATGACTGAGAGACTGAACTGAACAGAACTGAAAGCTGCTCTAGTTCTCCCTTCAAGATATCACAGTGATCAGATCACAGTCCACACTTGTCTTCAATCCTGGACTTGTCAGAATCCTTGTTTTCTGTTTTGTTTTGTTTTGTTTTCAGAAGCACACAGTAGACCCTTCCCCACCTCCACTCACTTTGCCACCTATGGGGTTTGTCTCCCTTCCAGACACACGATGAGGTTGCACCTCCCAGGTCCGTTCTTGTCATGTTGACTGTAAATAGTTCTCGCTAATGCTAAGGCAAGAGACTCAGTTCCATGCTTGGGTCTGGAAGATCCCCTGGAGGAGGAAATGGTAACCCATTCTAGTATTCTTGCCTTGAGAATCCCATAGACAGAGGAGCTTGGCAGCCTGCAGCCGACAGGGTCACAAAGAACCTGACATGACTGAGCACACAGGCACAAACATATAAACAATGAGTTTTGAGCCCAGTGATCTGTGCCTCTTCTGGCCTGGAGTATTTATTACCAAATGTGAGATGACCTGTGCCCTAGTTTTCCTCTGCTTTGGTCACCAGCTGTGTTCCAGAGAGTGGCCACACTAGGAGCTGAGGTTGCAGTGTGACGACGCTTGTCCAGAATCTCCATCAGCTCTGAGTGGACATGGATTGAGCTTTGCTGTTTCAAGCCAGTGAGATTTGGGGTTGTTTGTTATTCTTATCAAATCCTAGCTTGAATCCTCCTATGCCCACTTCCTTGTATCATTGGAAGCAGATATAAAGAAATTCATGCTTAGGCAAGTTTCCTGAACATGAATGCTTCCCAGGGTCAAGGGGACTGGATTCCAATCTTTATAACCAGGATAAGTAATAATGATAAAATCCAATATGCATCTTTTCAGGACTCCAGAAGCAGATTTTCTCTATTTTCTAATGATAACATTGCAAAGTATTGAATTGGCCAAAAGTTCATTCAGGTTAAAATAGACAATTTTTCTGGAAAAAAAGAATCACATGATCTAAGAAGTCTGTAGAATCAGTGATGCCTATATATTTCTTCCTCACATTATAAAATTTATTTTTTAACATGAAAAAGATAAGGCTTTGCAGTGACCCAGCTCTCTGTACATTCAAATGATAATTTATCAAGCTGATCTCTTGGCAAGGAGGCAACTGTCTCATAAAAATACTTCACCCTAACTAATGTAAGAATATTGCTGAGGGGACTCTCATTGTATTTCAAAGGATAAAATGTTTCCCTGATAGAGTTTCGCTTCTGCAGAGCAAATATTTGGTTTTTAATGTGGTAATTACATTCTCACAACTCCTTTTCTACATTATCTACTAGGAAGTTTATTGTCAGATTTTAGGATCAGCAAACATACAGAACCCTCCAACGTGTATACTATGTAATGACTTAACCCTTAACTATCATGTAAAAGTTGAAGAGCCTGGTATATTAATACTATCTGGTATACAGATAGTTATTTCTATTTATTGTGTTCACAGTTGTTAACTTATGGTGGTAGCTTAAATAGAAGGAGCCTAATAACCAGGTGATGTAGAATAGTAGTTGAGTTACAGATCTTTTAGCCAGATGACCTGTATTCAAATCCTAGCTTTGCAACTTAGTAGCATCCTAAGTTTGTCCAAGTTTCTATGATAGAATATCGTAGATGAGGTGGTTTATAAACAATAGAAACTAGAGCCTGGGAAGTTCAAGATCAAGGTGCTGGCAGATTCAGTGTCTGGTGAGAACCCACTGCCTAGTTCATAGATGGCAATCTACAGGTTGCGTTCTTTCATAATGGAAGAGGAAACACACTCTCTGGGGTCCTTTCATAAAAGCACTAATCCCATTCACAAGGGCTCTACCCTCATGACCTAACCACTCCCCAAAGATCCCACCTCCTATTACCATCACCTCAGATGTATATTTCAACATCAGGATTTTTGAAGGACTATATTCAGTGTATAGCAGTAGCCATGTGATATTATTTTTTTTATTGGACTGTAATTGCTTTACAATATTGTGTTAATTTCTGTTGTGCAACAATGTGAATCAGCTATACTTACATATACATTCCCTCCTTCTTGAACCTCCCTCCCACTCCACCCCTCCAGGTCATCACAGGACACTGAGCTGAGCTCCTTGTGTTATACTGCAGCTTCCCAATAGCTATCTATTTTACACAGGGTAGTGTAAAGGGGACGACAGAGGACGAGATGGTTGGATGGCATCGCTGACTCAATGGACATGTTTGAGCAAGCTCTGGGAGTTGGTGATGGACAGGGAAGCCTGTCATGCTGCAGTCCATGGGGTCACAAAGAGTCGGACATGACTGAGCTACTGAACTGAACTAAACTGAGTGTATATAATGACAAGTTATTTCACATGTCTCGGTCTCCTCACCTTTAAAAGAGGAATAGTTGTGTGGATTAAAAGTGTCACTTTCAGACAATTACTAAGAACACTCAGTAGTTCTACAGACACTCCTAAGAACATTCCTGGCATGCTAGTTAATATAATTATTTATCTAATAATAAATGGCCAGTGATTGCAAGTCACTCCACATGGTTCAATCAATTGAATATTATCTGAGAGCCCGTCATATAACTGGCACTGTGTTAGGTCCTTGAAACACAAAGGTGACTAAGACCTGGCCCTTGTCTAGACTCACAAGATACATTACTCTAAAAGGAGAAAGATATGTAAATGGATAATGATGATACAGTGGGGAAAAGGCCAATAATAAGATTAATTATTTGGTGTTTGCTGTCAACACATAGTTTGCTAAAATATCAGTATAGATATTTCACCTTGAAATCCTCAGGGACATACTCATTTTTGCATTCCTCCACCCAGAGTTTTAGGAAAATGGCCCTTAGGGGCTGTGGAACAGAGTAATTAGCTGAAGGGGGGGTGGTGTTTAAATGATGCTCTCCAGAAGTCACCTTGTAAGAACTACCCACAGATAAATATTACAACTGCAGTGAGTCATCTGAGAGATGGATTCTAGGATGAAAGTGGAGGTAAGAAGGTGAGAAGGGCTGTACTGATCTGAGCATTTGGAGAAGGTTTCCCTGAAATCATGGCTTTTAAGCTAAAGTCTGAAGGATTTAACAAGGGTTCCATAAAGGAAGGAGAGTTTCAGACAGAAGTAAGAGGGAGTTCAAAGCTGCTGAGGCAGGACGGAGCTTGTTCATTGGTCTCTTTGCTGAGAACTAGAGGAAGAAATGTGAAGAATGATGGGCAAGTAAGAAAGTGGCCTGAGATGGTCGTTCTATTACACTCTCAGAGAGGCCTTCAGGGACTGTGCCCACCTAACAGCCCCTGTCACACTGTCCCTTTCCCATGACCTTACAGGGGTTTCATTATTGCAGTTCTCTTAACTTATCTTTATTTATGTGATTATTTTTGTTGTTTATTTCCCCACTCTTGAATGTTGGTTCCAATAGCACAGGGAACTGAGTTCAGTGTTCTGTGATGACTTAGAGCGGGATGAGGGGTAAGAGGGAGGTCCCAGATGGGGATACACGTGTTTATACATATAGCTGATTCATTTGTTGTATACAGCAGAAACTAACACAAGATTGTAAAGCAATAATACCCCAACCTAAAAAAAGATATACCTTGTTTGTCTTACTATCTTTGTAACTTCAGCCCTAAGAGAAACTGAGAAACAGATTATGGTGGTTGAGATCAATACACAATACAATGTCAGTAAAAAAGGACAGAAAACGATAAATTTCAGAAATAGCAAAAAGGTAGGATTCCCACTCTAGTGTTCTTGCCTGAAGAATCCCAGGGACGGGGGAGCCTGGTGGGCTTGCCGTCTATGGGGTCGCACAGAGTCAGACATGACTGAAGTGACTTAGCAGCAGCAGCAGCAGCAGCAGCAGGATTCCCAGACTTGGTTTTTTGATGTGAGATTTGGAGATGAATAGATTCTAGCCTTTAATGAGGAGGAAGAGGCAGTTGTGTGTATTTGGTGGTTGAGTTCAGTAGAGATTTCTAGCTTCTTTGTCAGTCAAATGAAGTGTGAGGAGCATGAGACATCCAAAAGCTACTAAAGAAAGTGGCTAGGGGGAGGTTTAGTCAGGAAACAGAGATGGGAGGCCCTGAGTCCAAAGGAGGAATTGGATCCAAAGCAATAGTTAAGGGCTGAAAGTGAGAAGTTTCAGTGTGAGAACAGAAGGGGCCCAGGCCCTGTCTCTGAGGATCTCAGGAAGAAGAGGAAAGGCCTGGAAAGCCGAATCGGGTGGGATGGAGGGAGGAAACCCAAAGAATGCAGGTCATTTGAAAACCAAAAGAATGCAGGGGAAGAACGAGCTTCAGGAAGGAAGCAGTCTTCCACACGTGGCTTTGGGTTGGTTTCCAAGACGACGGTTCTCTTGACTAGTGTGTCTAGTCAACAAACATTAGGCTTCCTTTTCTCATACTCCTGTACCCAAGGAATAATACCCAGGAGAGACTGTTACTTAAGATAAGGTCAAGTTTCCAATAGCACAGTGAACGATGGGGCCATGGCAAGGTGGTCCAGGGGGATTGGCTGGATTAGAATGAGGCTGCCACAAAGGACAGGGGCAGGAGTGGCTGGAAACAAGGTGGTCCCAGAATCACAGGCGATGAGTGTCGTATGTCACGAATATGTTGTCACTGTGTTGGTGAGGAAACTGCTGTTTTATTTTATTTATATTTTTAAACAAGTAGAATTATTATAATTGTTTATTTATATTTCTTGGCCACACTTTATGGCATATAGGATCTTAGTTCCCTGACCAAGGATCAAACCCATGCCCCCTGCATTGGAAACACAGAATCTTAACCACTTAACTACCAGTGAAGTCCCACTGCTGTGTTATTTTAAAGTTACTAGTGCTAGAGTCCCAAGCCTTCCAAGGCCTGTGCTTGCTGGCCTTGGAGGGTCAGTGAGGATGGAGGAGAGAGAGAATTGAAGTTGGTGGGAGTCAGAGAAGAGGATGAGGAGAGTTGACTTTTCAGTCTCAACAATCAAGTATTGATCACAAGAAGCAGAACGTGGGCTGCATAGATGATGTTTGCATAGTTCTATTGTCATAGGAAAACAGTTATCAGGTTCATTTGAAAACCAAATTTCTTATTTGATCTCTTGGTTCATGTCATTATAGATCCACATTGTTGGAAAAAAAAAATGCACACACACTTTATGAGTCCTATTTTTCCAAGGAATGGTGTAGCTTGAGATGGTGCCTGTGAAAACTGTATTACATGTTCTGGGACCATATGCATTTTAGGGCAGCCAGAAATTTCTGACACAATTGCAGAACTCATGAGATTTAAATCTATGCTTTACAAACATATGGACAATTAGCACAACCATGTAATAAATTGAGGGCATACATCTCTCTGCTTGGTAGAGTTCTTTCTGATCAGCAGAAATCACACTTAAGATACAGGAGGAGATGCAGAGGGCCCTCATGTTGGCACATCTCAGATGTAAGTTGACACCATTGGAAGTGGTGTAAGTGGACACTTCTTTTTAAAAGAAAATCAATTCAGTTCAAGGTATTAACAGAGCATCACTTGAGATAGTGAATTTCCACATGAATCATTATCTATGGCTCCCTCCTCTCTGATGTTTTAACATTTTGCACCTTCATTTATCTGCCCATTCAGTCAGCAAATATGCACACATCGGTCAGACACTACTGTGGTGGTGAACAAAACAAATGCCATCTGTCCTCAAAGAGTTCACACTCTAAACAAAAAGAAAACAAGAAATAAGCAATTACAGTGCAGTGTGTTCAGGTAAGCACAGATGTCATAGGATTCTGCATCAGATTTCGGCAAAATTTATCCTGAGCCCCAGTGGGTCAACTGAGTGTGTGTAGGAGAGTGTCCTTTAGAAAAACACATAAGTATCAGGGCATCATGTCTGCATATTATAGTCAAATAATTCAGGGAGAAAAACATGAGATTGAGATTAAGGGAGGGGAGAGAAATGTAAGTATACATTAACAACTGTTGAACTTGAGAGTTCCTTTTACTCCCAATTTTTCCACCAACATGTCTATAAGGTTAAAATTATTTCAAAGTAAAAAATAAATTTTAATTAAGAAAATATGAAGCTACAAGTTCAATAGTATTTTCTATATCTCAATATTACTTCAGACTTTCTCAAGCATTCTGCTACTCTGCAGGTTTCTTTCAATGTTACTGCATACTTTTCAAGTATGATACTATCTTACCCTGAAGATAAAATTACATTTCATCTTATTTTCTTTCATCATACATTTGGTCTAGTGCTTCATTTCAAAAAAAAATGTTAGCAAGAAAAACACTAAGACATAAAACATGTACGACTAATACATAAAACTTGGAAAAATTTTAAGTAAAAAATTACTAGTATATAAATGGCATAATTTAGGAACAGATGTCCATTTTTGTTCTCCATGGAAGTAACAAGTCGCTTTTCTCACTCTCTCTTTCCTGGTTAGGTCTCATATGTCAAAGCTATTGATATTTGGATGGCAGTGTGCCTCCTTTTTGTGTTTTCAGCACTCCTGGAATATGCAGCGGTAAATTTTGTATCAAGACAACACAAAGAACTTCTGAGATTTCGACGAAAGAGAAGGAGTAAGGTAAGTGATTAAATGCATGAAGTTCCTTGGGATACAATTCTCCCCTGGAAAGTGAATTTGTTTTGTTTAATAGGGATGTACAGAAAGAAAATGGAGACAGAAACTCAGAGATGACTGTCCTTTGATTTTGTCCAACTGAAAACTTACTTTGTCAAAAATTGCTTCAGGGAGAAAATAGTAACATCTAGCTGCTTTACAATACTTTACACAGCAGATCTGGTGACATGAGAGCTTTATCGATTTGGAACAACATCACTTTTTGGTTCAACTAATAAAATCTATCATTTCTTATTTGCAACGCTGTAATGTTTCTGACACAAGTCATCAACTATTGCTATTAATTTTTTCCTTTTTTGAACTAATTCCTTGAATTTTTAAAATAAAATATTATCTATTTATTTTATAATACTCTGATGTTCACATAAAGCTATGTGGTCTCTTTTTTATATGTATTTTTGTGCTTTTGAGACATTTCTTCTGGATCCCCATTGGAAACACAGTAAGGTGTGTTTTTGCCTTGCTGTCACCTGATAAATCAGGAACATCCTTGGGAGACCACAGGAAACTGTTGAAGTAATCTTCTAATTGGATTTGGATGTACAGGATGCGGTTGTTCCCCTCTAATAAGACTTATAATGTCATCTCTCTTTATATGCACATAATTTCAATCAACCCTTTTCCTTTTCTGAAAGAGTTTCTATCAGCCAACCTATCTTTGAGTTTACATTTAATGTGAATGTGCCAGCTGACATTTTAAAAAAGCAAATGGTCTCAAGCTATAGAGAAATGGCAAAGCCATATATTACAGGGAAAACTGTGACCAGAATCCAATATACTGAGATATTTAAGTCAAAACATGTTTCAGCCATTAACATTAACATTAAAACGAATAGTCTGTTTTATATATAGTGTGCATTTTTAAGAATTTAATTTTTAAGGAATTTCTTATGGTTTCTGAAGGACTGACTATAATTTATATATTTATAAAATGTTTAAAAAAAAACCCTAAGCCATGATCTCTCAGTGCTGAGTCTACTCAATTTAAACATCTGAAGCAATAATTTATTCAGTAGTGTCTAACTGACTCCTGAGACTCATCACCTGCTCCAGTAAACATCCCGTGAATCTGTAGCATGGGAGAAATTTCAGCATTGCAATACTCTGGGTAAGATGGCTGACAGAAAAACAATGCCAGAGCTTGTATTTGACCAATTTTTTATAAATATTAAAGCACATCATCTATATATTAACATATATTTTCGTGGAGAGATTAACTTTATCTCCTGCCCCCAGCCTCTCCTAGTCTGCAGGTGTCCTCACACTTTTCTCACTCTGCCTCCCCCTCCACCCCTCTGCTTCTTTCTAACCTCCCTTACTTCTCATTTGCTCCTTTTTCTCATGATACCTGGCACAGGCTGAAGCACTGTGATAAGCCAGAGCATTCTGTATCCCAGGAGTGAAGGTGTGGTCACTTTTTTCCCCGCTGAATGACTGATCAAGACAATTTTTCCTTCCAACATCATGAATCAAAAGTAAAGCAATACTTATTTCCCCTCTCTCATTTTGATTCACTTTTTCACACTTATTTTACATTTTTCTACCTTTCTCCTCCTTCCTTCAGTGTAGCATGTATCAGCCCCGTGCTGCCAACACCAGAAATGAGGAGTTGTACACAGGGGGTGTTCCAAGGGGAGATGAGAGCTCAGAACTTTTCTGCACCCACCAATGCTCTACAAACTTAGACATTCATTTCTGGTTCCTCCTTAAAAAAATCCATACCACAGCAAGTCTCTATTCAGTTTTACCACCTGTAAGTGTATTGGGATAAAGCTATTTGACACCCTTTATTATTTAGCTCACAGAAAGACAGCAAGATTAATTTTTCTAGTGATTGGCACTCTAGAAAAATATCAAAGTGCAAAAATAGTAACATCTGATTATATTTTTGATCACCATATGAAATACTCAGTGAACATATATTGTAATTAAGATATAGTGCAGTCAAGAAATTCTTTTTTTAATTTTTTTTAGTTCATACTCTAGGGCTGGATAGCTTGTGTATGTGAGAAACTATTAATTGATGTATACATTTGTTAAGATGATCTGTGCAATGAAAGCCAATTGTGCAATTATATTTTAACCATCTATGACTTGATTCTCTGGTTTCTCAATCCCTGTTGGTCCACTTTACCTTCCCACAGACAGAAGCTTTTGCATTGGAGAAGTTTTACCGTTTCTCAGACACGGTAAATTCATTTTCTTAACTCTAAGTAGAAGAATGCGGTCATCAGTTAAAAAAAAAAAAAAGCAGACAGCATCCTCTGCACTCAGGCAGTGTTGGGTGGGGAAACACAGACCCCTGCACACTTAAAGCTGAACAACCACCAATCCCCTTCAGCTAAGGATATTCTCTTTTTCTAACAATTCCCTTTGTCTCTCTTCACTCAGTTAAAAAAAAAAAAAAAATTGAAATGTTATCTTTCATTCTATGAACTGAGTTATTTGTTTGGTTAAAATAATTTAAAAATATATATTAAACAGAAATATCACATGTATCTTATAATATTCTCTGTAGAGAAAATAATCATACACTTTGACAAAAGTAGTTGCAAAATAGATGGGACATTTATTTGTACAAATAAGTTCTAAAAACAGCTCCTCTTTCCAGAAAATAGAGACCTAAAAATAAGTCAAAAATAAAATGCTTTATCCAACTTATGTATCTTTTTTTTTATTTTTATTTTTTTTTAATTTTTTTTCAACTTATGTATCTTTAGAAATTACTTTTAATGTTAATATATGTTGAGATTCTTTAGAGTAAATGAATGATTTTGGTTTTGATTTCAGCATTCTTGGAAATGTTTGATTTAAAATAGATAACAAGGACACACCTCCAATTAGAATGGCTAAGTGTTTAGAAATGTAATCTACAGTAGAGCATATTAGTAATTTGACTTGGAGATCCATAATATATCACTCTAATTAAAATTTAAATATACCCAAAGCTGAGAATTTAGCTTGGGAAATCATATCCAAACAGTCCAGTCTACTAAATTAAAATTTCTGGAATAAAATGTATTTAAAAATACCTCTCCAGATGATTTTCACCACAAATCTCAGTTAAGAATAGACATAACTGGGTGAATACACAACAGACATACTGTTAGATGAATAGTGAAGTGATCTTTATTTCATAACAAGTATCTAGACCAATGGAGAAGGAAATGGCAACCCACTCCAGTGTTCTTGCCTGGAGAATCCCAGGGACGGCAGAGCCTGGTGGACTGCTGTCTATGGGGTCACACAGAGTCGGACACGACTGAAGCGACTTAGCAGCAGCAGCAGCATCTAGATCAAAGATTATTTTAAAGCAGTTGTTAATTATATTCCTATCTTATAATACTTCCTCAACTATTTTTCTTTTCTACTAAAATTTCATAGTTGTTCCCACTGTAGCTAACTACTTCTTCAGTTTTCATCCCTGAGGGGAAAATTCACATGATCCAATTAGTTTTATGTGATTATCCTAACTAATTTTCTTTAAAAATTCATTGCCTTGAAGTTTCATAATAACACATAGTTGCCTCTTTGGGAGTGGTATATATTTAAATTTTCAGTAACTAAGCAGTATATAAGGAATTTTAGTATGAAATATATATTCAATTAGATATTGCCTGACAAAACGGTACAAAAATAACTCTGATGAAAATACAGATTTCCTTTGCTAACAGTCAATAAATACTTATTTTAAAAAAAATAAACAATATGGTTTACTAACTATATTATTTAAGAAAGCACAAATATATTTTACAAATACCATAAATGCAAATACATTTGATTAGAAATATATGCATCACATTTATTTTTTTTT
>SJYX01010400.1:200052-231510 GCA_006410675.1 Oreotragus oreotragus | reverse complement strand
GATGTCCTTTTCATTATAGGGGACTGGAATGCTAAAGTAGGAAGTCAAGAAACACCTGGAGTAACAGGCAAATTTGGCCTTGGAATGTGGAATGAAGCAGGGCAAAGACTAATAGAGTTTTGCCAAGAAAATGCACTGGTCATAGCAAACACCCTCTTCCAGCAACACAAGAGAAAACTCTACACATGGACATCACCAGGTGGTGAACACTGAAATCAGATTGATTATATTCTTTGCAGCCAAAGATGGAGAAGCTCTATACAGTCAACAAAAACAAGACCAGGAGCTGACTGTCGCTCAGATCATGAACTCCTTACTACCAAATTCAGACTTAAATTGAAGAAAGTAGGGAAAACCACTAGACCATTCAGGTATGACCTAAATCAAATCCCTTATGATTATACAGTGGAAGTGAGAATTAGATTTAAGGGCCTAGATCTGATAGACAGAGTTCCTGATGAACTATGAAATGAGGTTCATGACATTGTACAGGAGACAGGGATCAAGACCATCCCCATGGAAAAGAAACGCAAAAAAGCAAAATGGCTGTCTGGAGAAGCCTTACAAATAGCAGTGAAAAGAAGAGAGGCGAAAAACAAAGGAGAAAAGAAAAGATATAAGCATCTGAATGCAGAGTTCCAAAGAATAGCAAGAAGAGATAAGAAAGCTTTCTTCAGCAATCAATGCAAAGAAATAGAGGAAAACAACAGAATGGGAAAGACTAGAGATCTCTTCAAGAAAATTAGAGATACCAAAAAAAGTTACATCTCTGAAAATATGGTCTCTTGGCTTTCTCTGTGTTCAGGCTCAACAATTGATATGGACCATGGTCAAATGATACTCATGTTCAAAAAATATTAAATCAATCTACTCCCAATTATTTTATTAATTCTGTCACGATAGTGTAATCAGTCACACTCACCTAGAGCCATACATCATGGAATGTGAAGTCAAGTGGGGCTTAGGAAACATCACTATGAACAAAGCTAGTGGAGTTGATGGAATTCCAGTTGAGCTATTTCAAATCCTGAAAGATGATGCCGTGAAAGTGCTGTACTCAATATGCCAGCAAATTCTGAAAACTCAGCAGTGTCCACAGGACTGGAAAAGATCAGTTTTCATACCAATCCCAAAGAAAGGCAATGTCAAGGAATGCTCAAACTACTGCACAATTTCAGTCATCTCACACACTAGTAAAGAAATGCTCAAAATTCTCCAAGGCAGGCTTCAGCAATACGTTAGCCATGAACTTCCTGATGTTCAAGCTGGTTTTAGAAAAGGCAGAGGAACCAGAGATCAAATTGCCAACATCCACTGGATCATGGAAAAAGCAAGAGAGTTCCAGAAAAACATCTATTTCTGCTTTATTGACTATGCCAAAGCCTTTGACTGTGTGGATCACAATAAACTGTTGAAAATTCTGAAAGAGATGGGAATAGCAGACCACCTGACCTGCCTCTTGAGAAATCTGTATACAGATCAGGAAGCAATAGTTAGAACTGGACATGGAACAGACTTGCTCCAAATAGGAAAAGGAGTAGGTCAAGGCTGTATATTGTCTCCCTGCTTATTTAACTTATATGCAGAGTACATCATGAGAAACGCTGGACTGGAAGAAACACAATCTGGAATCAAGATTGCCGGGAGAAATATCAATAACCTCAGATATGCTGATGACACCACCCTTATGGCAGAAAGTGAGGAGGAGCTAAAAAGCCTCTTGATGAAAGTGAAAGAGGAGAATGAAAATGTTGGCCTAGAACTCAACATTCAGAAAACTAAGATCACGGCATCTGGTCCCATTACTTCATTGGAAATAGATGGGGAAACAGCAGAAACAGTGTCAGACTTTATTTTGGGGGCCAAAATCACTGCAGATGGTGATTGCAGCCATGAGATTAAAAGGCGCTTGCTCCTTGGAAGAAAAGTTATGACCAACATAGACAGCATGTTAAGAAGCAGAGACATTACTTTGTCAACAAAAGTTCCATCTAGTCAAGGCTATGGTTTTTCCAGTGGTCATGTTCCTCCAGACACAATAGACTTTAACCTGATATTGTGTTTACTCAGTCCTCTAGGAGCAGACAAGGCAGGCAACACACCAGACATAGCATCTCCATCTCAGGAGTGGGGGTGGGGGCAGCCACTCAAGAGCATTTTTGGCCCCACACTATTTGGGCCCTGTCTCTTATACACATCTAAAAAAAAAAGTATGTACTTTGCTTAGTGACAGTCTAAGCAATCGAAAGCATTAAATTAACATAATCAAGATGTCTAAAAATTAACCAAATATCCTTTCTTTTCATGAGTACTGATTTGCATGTTTTTCATAGTATTTTAATTCGGCAGAAGAAGCAGTAAATAAAATTGCCCCATTATAGAAAACTTCACATAACAAAGGGCTTTACACTGATAAACATATTATTCCAGCGAAAGTTTTAACTTGGTTTAGCATTTGGCCTAGGCACTGCATGCGCTCTTTTATGCCTTATCTTTTCCCCTATAAAGGTACAAGGGATCCTTTTTGTATACTGTGAAAGAATACACGTTCGCACTTGTATCCAAATTTCCCCACCCCACACTGTTCTAGCCTGCTGTGTGCCAATCACACACCACTGCACCTTGCCATAAATGCTTATCCCTAGTGCTGTGTGTGTGTGGGTGTATGCATGATACAAAAGTATTTTGGTTAGAAGTTGCTCTTCCCATGTATGATATCATTACTTTAGTCCTGGAGGGTTTAAACACATGCTGAAATATTTCTGAACATATGTAACTTGTTGAGAAATATGGATGATATGGGATCGCTTTAATGCATTTCATACAGCTTTTGCTTTGCAGTGTAATAATGAAAGTTTGCTGAGCGAAAATACATATATGTGGTGTTCTGGTATATCTTCCTACTTATTCTTGTATATTAATTGTTACTTGTGTGTGCAAATGAAATAAGAATGGACCACAAATTCTAGATTCAAAAACTAATTGCTAAGTGTATATTTTTGCTTGTTTTCTTTTCTAGAATATAAATATGAAAATAAATATAAATGTAAGACAGATATAAATGTGAAAAATGTGAAAAAAGTGTTAGTTCCTCAGTTGTGTCTGATTCCCTGTAACCCCATGGACTGTAGCCCACCAAGCTCCTCTGTCCATGGAATTTTCCAGGCAAGCATACCGGAGTGGATCGCCATTCCCTTCTCTAGGGAATCTTCCTGACTGAGGGATTGAACCTGGATCTCTTGCATTGCAGGCAGATTCTTAACCACCGAGCCACCAGGGAAGCCCAATTATAAATATATATGTATACTATTTTGGTTGAAGGGATGAGGCTTCATGGTTGGAAGCAATGTAGTACCTGTATACATGGAATTATTTTATAAAGTTTCCATTGGAGGTCAGTTTATGCTATATCCTAAAATAGAAGATATTCTTTCAATAGGTGAGTATTTGATATATACTTGAAAAAAAGTAGTTTCTCAACAATTTCAAACTAAATTCTACTTGAATGACCGATGCACAAGGGTTAGAAATTTCTTCTTAAATAAAAGAAAGATTATAAAAATTTGATTATTTTCTGCAACAAGTATTCTGAATGTATGTTAAATACAACTGTTTCTTAGAGCTCTATCCCCTCTGAAATATCTGTTTAGGAAAAGAATATTCAATATAATAATATATTCTCTACTTAAGTTCACATGCTGTATAGTGACTTCCATCACACAGCTAAATAAAATAGGCACACTGCTTTTTATATATGCTATCTACTGTAAAATATTATCTTATATCACCCTATAATAAGTTGGCACTGAAAGAATCTAGAACATTAAGTTAGAAACAGATATGCAGATTTTAAAAAAATATTACCTTATTGACTTTTCAATTCCCCTGTGTATGTATGCATATCATATTTTCATAAAGTTTCACCTAAAATATTCATCCTTTTAAGCTTACATTTTACCATTCAATAATCTCCAAACAATTTCTGAATCTAAATTCAATACAACAAGCATAAATTTGGCTAATTTATAACTACTTCATGAAAGTGGAAGTGTTAGTCGCTCAGTTGTATCTCTTTGTGACCCCATGGACTGTAGCCCGCCAGGTTCCTCTATCCCTGGGATTCTCCGTGCAAGAATACTGGAGTGGGTAGCCATCCCCTTCTCCAGGGTATCTTCCTGACCCAGGGAACTGAACCTGGGTCTCCTGCATTTCAGGCTAATGCTTTACTGTCTGAGCCACCTGGGAAGCCCAGCTAATTCATATGTCATCTATAATAAATGCAAGGTTCTCCTGGAAGCTAAATTTCAAGGAATTTTATATTGACATTTGACTTGTAAGTCTAAAGTATTTTTAACATCATACATAGTTGTATTCTTTTCAACCTTTCATATGTGGGTGGGTGATACAGAAATGTACACAGATGTATTAAACAGGATTTTTGTTTTAGGCTGATACTTATTCTAGAGAACAACTTTTAATTCATTCACATACTTCACCTTGCCTTAAAATTTTCTACGTGATGCTTATTTCTCTCAACAAAAACAAGTCATTGTTTTGTTAATTAGCAATTTTCAAAAAAATTAAAAAACATTTTAAAAAATTACATACTTTGAAATCATATAAATGTGAATTAATATCAATTTACTTTTCCTTCTTCTGTCATTTTCCTATTTGACAATTAAAAGTTACAGAAAGTTATTTAAACAAAACAACCTTTAGGATAATTTACTTAGCACCTTCATTGTATAAAGAACATCTCAAAGGTATCCACTAGAGGGAAAACATCAAGATGAAAATAGCATATTTAATGCTGTTGTATCTCACAGCACTTGTCATAATTAATCATCATTCAGGCTGTCTTATATGATTAATGATTTGTAACTACTCACTAGCAGTCTTCATGCTTTCACCATGCCAGCAAACAAATAAGATATTTTTGTTGCTATTTTAAAACTAAAAAGAGGGTAGGAAATTAATTCTTTTCTCATATATATGATAGTATATCATATTTGATGATAAAGATGAAGAAATTCAATTGAATTACTATATCTGCCCATGAATTTTCTTTCTGTAATAATTCTAGTTATAATATGCATGTTACATGAGTCAGTCTTTGGCATAATTCTCTAAATAAAATGGAAAAGCACTGAGAATGTTTCACAGTATGGTATTGTTGCTTAATTACTGAAACGTTTTTCTCATTTCCATATTTAGTGAAAACAGGTTCTTCTGTAGAAAGAATTATACACCAACAAAATGACTTTTATATTTTTTATTGCCTATCCTTCTAACTTGCTTGAAGCATATTGAGATGATTGACTTGTGGATAAACTAAGCTGTTTTTTCAATTTTACTTTTTGAATCAGCCATGTTCTTTAGTTCATTTCTAATTCATTCTATTTAATCTTTATTATTGTCTATATTTTGAGTTGTAAAGGGGTTTAATTTCACGAACTTTAAACACTAGCTAACCTATAGTGAGTCAAAAGTTTTAGATGCTTGTCTAACCCTTGCTTTTGTGCCCTTCACTCTATTAGAAAGCCAAGCTGAAGGTAACTCCAGAAAATTGAATTATCTCAAAAAAATATTTGAGTGCTAATTGGAATAAAGAACATCACTGCACTTGTAAACATACATAAACACAGGATAATCTTTTGACTGAGTTTTACAAAGCAGAAAAATTAGTTGTCATAAAATAACGATGTACTTTTTAGTTATGGGCTTAGTTGCTTAGTCATGTCTGACTTTCTGCAGCCTCATCAACTGTAGCCCACCAGACTCTTCTGTCCATGGAATTTTCCAGGCAGGAATACTGGAATGGGTTGCCATTTCTACTCCAGGGGACCTTCTTTCCCCAGGGATCAAACCTGCGTCTCTTGCATTGGCAGGCGGGTTCTTTACCACTGTGCCACCTGGGAAGCCCCCCATAAATGTTTGAATGACAGGTTTTAACAAGGGAAATATTTTTACTGAAATGGAAGATTTCTATTTCTTCACCTCCAAAATTAATAGAAAAGCCACTGGTGATGTTTTTGTTAGTGAAATCATATCCCAGATACTTTATGGGGATGATCTGGAGGGAAGATGTGGGGTGGGAGGTGGGAGGGGGGTTCATGTTTGGGAGTTCGTGTAAAAAAATAAATAAATACAAAAAAAAAAGAAAACAATACAGCACCAAATCACATTATAAAATGTAACTGTCAAAATTCTATTCCTAAAAAATTCTTTGGTCCATCATAAATTTAAAAAATAAATAAAGATATAGTTCACATAAATAGGCTCACATACAGCCTCTTCTAGATACAGCCTTACTTATAAACAAGAATTGTTAAAAAATAATACCTCAGTACTAGTCCAAATGTCATTCAGTTCAGTTCATCACTCAGTCGTGTCCAACTCTTTGTGACCCCATGAATCGCTGCACGCCAGGCTTTCCTGTCCATCACCAACTCCCAGAGTTCACCCAAACTCATGTGCATCGAGTCAGTGATGCCATCCAGCCATCTCATCCTCAGTCGTCCCCTTCTCCTCCTGGCCCCAATCCTTCCCAGCATCAGGGTCTTTTCCAATAAGTCAACTCTTTGCATCAGGTGGCCAAAGTATTAGAGTTTCAGCCTTAGCATCAGTCCTTCCAAAGAACACCCAGGACTGGTTTCCTTTAGGATGGACTGGTTGGATCTCCTTGCAGTCTAAGGGACTCTCAAGAGTCTTCTCCAACACCAGAGTTCAAAAGCATCAAATGTCATTACAGAGTATGTTTTTCATAAACTACCACTTTAAATTTAAATTAGAAAGTGTTAGAGGAATTCAAAAAATGTTACATTACCATGAATTCCAGCTAACTAGGATAGCTGCATTGTGTCTTTTGGGAATTTTTGTTTCTACATATTTGAGCATTATGATCACCTGGAGAATTCGGAAATGCAGATGGCAGAAACAACCTAAAAGTTAATGAGTGCAAATCTGTGCACTCCAAATGATTCTGAGACAGCTGTTGCGTGGACCTCAGTGTGAGAAGTCTTGTCCTGGCCTGGACTGTCATTATTGCATGCGCATAGAATATGGTCATTTTACAAATTGTGGCCAGCTTTCATGCCAGGCCAATGCTGCATGATGATGTTGAAGTTTCAATTTTTCAAAGGTGTCATTTTCTATTAAAATCAATATCCAAAGCAAAGTAGCTTTGTCAGTGCAGCTCCATAGCTCTGATTACAGGTTTGATACAGGTTTGAGGAGGCATTTGTACTTTCAAGACAGAAATAAGCTTTGATCTCATATGGCATTTGCTCAGCTTTTCAGCAGGATAAGAAGCAAGAGAGACAGCAGATAAAGTGTTTTCATCTAAGTGGGAGGCCTTCCAGCTACTCAAGCACATAGGACGTTTAGATCCCTCTTCCACAGAGAGCATGAATGGCTTTCTAGTCTAAATAAATACATATAGTATGATGAGTAGAAATGAGCCCTTCAACTGGAAAATACAGTCGTGGACCCAAAACCACAATATCAGATGATACAAAAGGATAGAAAAGGGAAACCTGTGAGGTGGGACAGAGTTAAGTAATAGCCTTCCTGTCCCCCGACCCCCCCACTGCCAAACACACACACATCCACTACCAGAAACCAGAAACCTTTCTAAAGGCATTTGCTTCTTACTGTCACTGTGTGGTCTGCATATTCGTCCGGTGACCCAACCAGGCAGCCGTTCATGTCCTGACCATCCTGTGTTTAGTGATAATGGTGTTTCTTTCTTTTTTTTTTTAGATTTTTATTTTTTTGTGTGGGCCATTTTTAAAGTCTTTATGAATTTGTTTCAATATAGCTTATATTGTTTATGATCTGAGTCTTATCTACTGGACTACTAGGGAAGTCCTTAGTAATAAGGTTTTACTTTCTGTTTCAGCCACTGCTCTGTGAGCTGATGGAATTTGATATACTCTTACTATGTTGTGCTCTTGGGCCATTTTATACACTGATCATTTATAAATGTGTTCCTTTATCCAAAGAGACCTATTCCAGGGGCCCAGACTGATATGAAAGTACCTGTTTCAAGCCATAAATAATATTTTCAGCTGTGGCTTTTGTTATAGCATAAACAAAGCCCAATATGGACTTTCTGTCTCAAAGTCACTCAGTTGTGTCCAGCTCTTTGTGACTCCATGGACTGTAGCCTGTGAGACTCTTCTGTCCATGGAGTTCTTCTGGCAAGAATACAAGTGGGTAGCCATTCCCTTCTCCAGGGGATCTTCCCAATCCGGTGATTGAATTCAGATCTCCCACACTGCAGGCAGATTCTTTACCATCTGAGCCACCAGGGAAGCCCTATTTTTTCTATAGTCAGTTGACTCCTCCAAGAGCCCTGGGCAAAGACCCTAGTGGCATTCCATCTGTCAGCTTTGTGTTAGCGCTTGTCCGCTGGAGATTCAATCCAAAAGCAATCCTGAGCAATTTTTTTTTTTTAATCTTGTTAATATTCTGGACAAGCTCTGACCACATCAACGGCTTCAGTGCAACAGAGAGACATGTTATATCCATTGCCTCATAGTTTGGACATCACCGTGACTATGTCAAAGGCCAATCTAAGACATCCGCCTTGGCACATAGTTCCCTTCTGACCCAGCAACTAGAAGGGGACTCTATCACCTAATTAATTCTACCCTGGAATTCCTATAATGAAACTCCTAAACAGTTTTTGCCATGCCCATCCTGGTAGAGGCTGTTGGGGGGATTTCCTTAGTGAACTCAAGTGTTCAGCCATCAACACTTGGATATGACTGCACGCAGCAGGCACAAGGAACACTAGCCCAAGATTAGGCTCAAGACTGAAAATGGCCAGGTCCTTCATCCGTGGTCACATCCTTTCCAATTATTTTAATACATTTAGTCTTTGGCTGATGCCACCTACTGGATGTATCTTGAAAGTGAAAGTGAAAGTTGCTCAGTCATGTCCGACTATTTGCAACCCCATGGACTATACAGGCCTTGGAATTCTCCAGGCCAGAATACTGGAGTGGATAGCCTTTCCCTTTCTCCAGAGGAGCTTCCCAACCCAGGAATCAAACCAGGGTCTCCTGCATTGCAGATGGATTCTTTACCAACTGAGCTATCAGGGATATATCTTGGTGGTGCTTTAGTCGCTAAGTCGTGTCCGGCTCCTGTGACCCCACTGAGTGTAGGCTGCCAGGCTCCTCTGTCCATGAGCCGCAAGGGAAGCCCAGTGGATATATCTTAGTCCCTTATTTTCCTATCTGCATGTCGTCATGGTCATTCTACTATGACCATGATGCCTACGAACCCAGCATCACTGTGCCCCACCAGCTTATTAATATTATTCTTAATATCATCTTCTCATTTTTGAACAGTCTGACTGCACATGGTACACCGGCTTCCACAGTCCCAAAGAGCTGTGTTTACCACCCACGGCTATTCTATCTTAACCATGGCACAGGCTGGGACCCCACTCAGAACTGGGCAAGGAGAACTTGGCCTTCGGACTTGTTTCTGTCTTTGCAGATGGAGTCAGTTCAGCCACCCTGTCAGCCCCTTTTGTTTGCATTACCGTTGGCATCAATGGATTAACTTCTGAGATGAAAACAGCAGATTGAATGGGGTTCCTTAAGGGAAGCAGCTGCAGGAACTTGAAACCATTTCCTTCCTCCCAACTGGTGACAACCTGCCAGGAAACCTTTCATAGGAATCCTGTCAATTTTCGTTCTTTTTGGTCTGAGTTTTAAAAGTCACCTCATGAGAGCTGACAGATAGATTCTCCTCTGGCCAAGCTCTTTCTTCTGAATGGCCCAGATTTATTTTTTTTTCCCATCAGTGAAACCCAGCATGTCAGCTGCTAAGCTAAACCTCTCCACAAATCATACATACCCTCCTTTGCCCAAAGGAGAGCCACCTGGGAACCCAGGCCTAGGGGATTCCCTGAATCACCATGTCTACCAGAGTGTAGGTCAGAGGATAAGGCTTGAATTTAATTTATTTTCCTTCTATTATTATTATTAGTTTTTGTTTAGTCACTAAGTCATGTCCGACTCTTTTTTTAATTTATTTTAATTGGAGGTTAATTACTTTACAATATTGTATGGTTTTGCCATACATCAACATGAATCCACCACAGGTATACATGTGTTCCCTATCCTGAACCCCCCTCCCTCCTCCCTCCCCATACCATCCCTCTGGGTCGTCCCAGTGCACCAGCCCCCAGCATCCAATATCATACATTGAACCTGGACTGGCGACTCATTTCGTATATGATATTATACATGTTTTAATGCCATTCTCCCAAATCATCCCACCCTGTCTCTCTCCCACAGAGTCCAAAAGACTGTTCTATACATCTGTGTCTCTTTTGCTGTCTCGCATACAAGGTTATTGTTACCATCTTTCTAAATTCCATATATATGCGTTAGTATACTGTATTGGTGTTTTTCTTTCTGGCTTACTTCACTCTGTATAATAGGCTCCAGTTTCATCCACCTCATTAGAACTGATTCAAATGTATTCTTTTTAATGGCTGAGTAATACTCCATTGTGTATATGTACCACAGCTTTCTTATCCATTCATCTGCTGATGGACATCTAGGTTGCTTCCATGTCCTGGCTATTATAAACAGTGCTGCGATGAACATTGGGGTACATGTGTCTCTTTCTATTCTGGTTTCCTCGGTGTGTATGCCCAGCAGTGGGATTGCTGGGTCATAAGGCAGTTCTATTTGCAATTTCTTAAGGAATCTCCACACTGTTCTCCATAGTGGCTGTACTAGTTTGCATTCCCACCAACAGTGTAAGAGGGTTCCCTTTTCTCCACACCCTCTCCAGCATTTATTGCTTGCAGACTTTTGGATCGCAGCCATTCTGACTGGTGTGAAGTGGTATCTCATTGTGGTCTTGATTTGCATTTCTCTGATAATGAGTGACGTTGAGCATCTTTTCATGTGTTTGTTAGCCATCCGTATGTCTTCTTTGGAGAAATGTCTATTTAGTTCTTTGGCCCATTTTTTGATTGGGTCGTTTATTTTTCTGGAATTGAGCTGTATAAGTTGCTTGTATATTTTTGAGATTAGTTGTTTGTCAGTTGCTTCATTTGCTATTATTTTCTCCCATTCAGAGGGTTGTCTTTTCACCTTGCTTATAGTTTCCTTTGTTGTGCAGAAGCTTTTAATTTTAATTAGGTCCCATTTGTTTATTTTTGCTTTTATTTCCAATATTTTGGGAGGTGGGTCATAGAAGATCCTGCTGTGATTTATGTCAGAGAGTGTTTTGCCTATGCTTTTCTCTAGGAGTTTTATAGTTTCTGGCCTTATGTTTTGATCTTTAATCCATTTTGAGTTTATTTTTGTGTATGGTATTAGAAAATGCTCTAGTTTCATTTTTTTAAATAAGTGGTTGACCACTTTTCCCAGCACCACTTGTTAAAGAGATAGTCTTTTCTCCATTGTATATTCCTGCCTCCTTTGTCAAAGATAAGGTATCCATAGGTGCATGGATTTATCTCTGGGCTTTCTATTTTTTCCCTTGATCTATATTCCTGTTTGTGCCAGTATCATACTGTCTTGATGACTGTGGCTTTGTAATAGAGCCTGAAGTTGGGCAGGTTGATTCCTTCAGTTCCATTCTTCTTTCTCAAGATTGCTTTGGCTATTCGAGGTTTTTTGTATTTCGATTCAAATTGTGAAATATTTGTTCTAGTTCTCTGAAAAATACTGTTGGTAGCTTGATAGGGATTGAATTGAATCTATAGATTGCTTTCGGTAGTATACTCATTTTCACTATATTGATTCTTCTGATCCATGAACACAGTATATTTCTCCATCTCTTTGTGTCCTGTTTCATTTCTTTCACTAGTGTTTTATAGTTTTCTATATATAGGTCTTTTGTTTCTTTAGGTAGATATATTCCTAAATAGTTTATTCTTTTCGTTGCAATGGTGAATGGAATTTTTTCCTTAATTTCTCTTTCTGTTTTATCATTGTTAGTGTATAGGAATGCAAGGGATTTCTGTGTGTTGATTTTATATCCTGCAACTTTACTATATTCATTGAGTAGCTCTAGTAATTTTCTGGTGGACTCTTTAGGATTTTTTATGTAGAGGATCATGCCATCTGCAAACAGTGAGAGTTTTACTTTTTCTTTTCCAATCTGGATTTCTTTTTATTTCTTTTTCTGCTATGATTGCTGTGCGCAAAACTTCCCAAACTATGTTGAATAGTAGTGGTGAGAGTGGGCACCTTTGTCTTGTTCCTGACTTAGGGGAAATGCTTTTAATTTTTCCACCATTGAGGATAATGTTTGCTGTGGTTTTGTCATATATAGCTTTTATTATGTTAAGTTATGTTCCTTCTATTCCTGCTTTATGGAGGATTTTTATCATAAATGGATGTTGAGTTTTGTCAAAGACTTTTTCTGCATCTATTGAGATAACCATATGGTTTTTATTCTTCAATTTGTTAATGTGGTGTATTATATTGATTGATTTGCAGATATTGAAGAATTCTTGCATCCATGGGATAAAGCCCACTTGGTCATGATGAATGATCTTTTTAATATGTTGTTGGATTCTGTTTGCTAGTTTTGTTAAGGATTTTTGCATCTATGTTCATCAGTGATATTGCCCTGTAGTTTTCTTTTTTTGTGGTATCTTTGTCAGGTTTGGGTATTAGGGTGGTACAATAGACCAGTTAGACCTAATTGATATTAATAGGACATTTCACTCCAAAACAATGAATTTCACCTTTTTCTCAAGCACGCATGGAACCTTCTCCAGGATAGATCACATAGGCCATAAATCTAGCCTTGGTAAATTGAAAAAAATTGAAATCATTCCAAGCATCTTTTCTGACCACAGTGCAGTAAGATTAGATGTCAATTACAGGAGAAAAACTATTAAAAATTCCAACAGATGGAGGCTGAACAACACACTGCTGAACAACCAACAAATCATGGAAGAAATAAAAAAAGAAATCAAAATATGCATAGAAATGAATGAAAATGAAAACACAACAACCCAAAACCTATGGGACACTGTAAAAGCAGTGCTAAGGGGAAGGTTCATAGCAATACAGGCTTACATCAAGAAACAAGAAAAAAGTCAAATAAATAACCTAATGGCAACCCACTTCAGTACTCTCGCCTGGAAAATCCCATGGATGGAGGAACCTGGTAGGCTGCAGTCCATGGGGTCGCTAAGAGTTGGACATGACTGAGTGACTTCACTTTCACTCTTCACTTTCATGCATTGGAGAAGGAAATGGCAACCCACTCCATTGTTCTTGCCTGGAGAATCCCAGGGATGGGGGAGCTTGGTGAGCTGCCATCTCTGGGGTTGCACACAGTCGGACATAACTGGAGTGACTTAGCAGCAGCAGCAGCTACACCTAAAGCAACTAGAAAAGGAAGAAATGAAGAACCCCAGGGCTAGTAGAAGGAAAGAAATCTTAAAAATTAGGGCAGAAATAAATGCAAAAGAAACAAAAGAGANATTATCCTTTCTGTCACAGTAAATTTTACAAGTGGACATATTATTGACAATGTGTTTGTATGTAATATGATGTCACATAATAGTACATGTGAAAACTGCTTTGAAATTTTCTGATTTTTCAATTCAGTATTAAATAACACAAAAGTAAAATTTGCACAGAAAACTTTTAAATAGGAAAAATAGGAAATGTTGGAGATTTTAAAAATGTAACTTGAGGCTTTAAAATATTTTCTTATACTTGTAGTTACAAAATGGAAAAATAGTCAGATCGTTAAGTGACAAATTCACTCAATAATAATAGAAAATTGTACATACAACTGCTATAGAACCAACTTAAGTAATAGAAAATTAAAATCAGAAGATTAAAGTAAAAAACTTTTATTGTTTATGTACTAAATTTAATTGTTTAAAATATCAAATTTCCCTCTTTGGAAATGTTTTTAATGGCCTAAGCAATCATATTATACATAAACTCTACTTTTCTTAACTTTATATATCTGTGAATGAATGTAGATATACTAAAAACATAATTGTTTTTAAAAAGTGTTATAGCTATGTATTTTTCTTTGTTGCCAAACACTGAAAAAATTCAAGCCAGCATCTTGTTTTGTTAGATTTTTAATAGTTGCTTAATCATCTATAAGTAATTATGTTTATTGTTTTGATATAGTTGAACAAAGTTCAGTAAGACTTTTATATTTTAGTTTAGAATGAGACTTTAAAATTCAGTGGGATTATAGTATTTACATTTTGGTAAAAATTAATAAAAACCAAAATAGATTTAGGGAGATTTTTAAAAATAAGAACAGACTTCCCATCAAAGTTATATGTGTTCCAAATCCTAGCCCTAAATATAAGGAAGGAAGATTTTAATTCTAAATTATATAAATAAATCACTTCTATAAATGAGAATTGATTGTTTTGTATTTCTGAATTAATAATTTCAATCTATAAGACCTGTCTCTTATACACATCTAGATGTGTATAAGAGACAGTATCTGAGGTTACTGATATTTCTCCCGGTAATCTTGATTCCAGCTTGTGCTTCATCCAGTCCAGCATTTCTCATGATGTACTCTGCATATAAGTTAAATAAGCAGGGTGACACTATGCAGCTTGACATCCTCCTTTCCCTATTTGAAACCAGTCTGTTGTTCCATTTCTAATTCTAACTGTTGCTTCTTGACCCACATACAGATTTTTTAGGAGGCAGGCCAGGTGGTCTGGTATTCCCATCTCTTTCAGAATTTTCCACAGTTTGTTGTGATCCACACAGTCAAAGACTTTGGCATAGTTAATAAAGCAGAAGTAAATGTTTTTCTGGAACTCTCTTGCTTTTTCAATGATCCAACAGATGTTGGATAACTTATTAGCCACATTGAATTTTTTCTTGCCCAGTTTATTTAAGTGGCCTGGCAATATGTAGAGAATACCAGAATATTTAGCTTTTCCATTAAAACATAACACTTGAAAGTTTTATTGAATAGACTCATCTATACGATACAGCAAGATAAATTATTAAAACTTGAATAGGAACAAAAGTTGACTCACCTTGATATGCTTTATCTTTTCATTATAATAATGTCACCATTTATCATTATAAAGCCTCAGTAATGGTTCTGAAGCACTTGTTATACATGCCTTGCCTTATTCTATGACTTCAATGCTTCTATTTTTCTTATGACAGGATGATGAGATAAGGGAAAGCCGGTTCAGCTTCACAGCTTATGGAATGGGGCCGTGTCTGCAAACCAAAGAAGGTGTGACCCCAAAGGGCCCCAACCATCCTGTTCAAGCAATGCCGAAGAGCCCAGATGAGATGAGGAAGGTCTTTATTGACCGGGCCAAGAAGATTGACACCATCTCCCGAGCCTGCTTCCCATTAGCCTTTTTGATTTTTAATATTTTCTACTGGGTTATCTATAAAATTCTTAGGCATGAAGATATTCATCAGCAGCAAGATTAAGTCTCGGGGAGAGTGTGCAAGTGTACAAACTCAGTGTGTCAACTCAGAGGGAAGGTTTTTTGCCATAAGTGTGTGTGTGTGTGTGTGTGTGTGTGTGGTATACAAAAGATGACCATTGTGCTCAAGTGACATATGGAAAGGTGTTATTATGACTTGCTATGCAAAGTCATGAGGCAGTTATGATTCCTTTAATGAATACAAAATATATGTATTATTGGGATTCTAGTTCATTAAGATTATCCTTTCTGTCACAGTAAATTTTACAAGTGGACATATTATTGACAATGTGTTTGTATGTAATATGATGTCACATAATAGTACATGTGAAAACTGCTTTGAAATTTTCTGATTTTTCAATTCAGTATTAAATAACACAAAAGTAAAATTTGCACAGAAAACTTTTAAATAGGAAAAATAGGAAATGTTGGAGATTTTAAAAATGTAACTTGAGGCTTTAAAATATTTTCTTATACTTGTAGTTACAAAATGGAAAAATAGTCAGATCGTTAAGTGACAAATTCACTCAATAATAATAGAAAATTGTACATACAACTGCTATAGAACCAACTTAAGTAATAGAAAATTAAAATCAGAAGATTAAAGTAAAAAACTTTTATTGTTTATGTACTAAATTTAATTGTTTAAAATATCAAATTTCCCTCTTTGGAAATGTTTTTAATGGCCTAAGCAATCATATTATACATAAACTCTACTTTTCTTAACTTTATATATCTGTGAATGAATGTAGATATACTAAAAACATAATTGTTTTTAAAAAGTGTTATAGCTATGTATTTTTCTTTGTTGCCAAACACTGAAAAAATTCAAGCCAGCATCTTGTTTTGTTAGATTTTTAATAGTTGCTTAATCATCTATAAGTAATTATGTTTATTGTTTTGATATAGTTGAACAAAGTTCAGTAAGACTTTTATATTTTAGTTTAGAATGAGACTTTAAAATTCAGTGGGATTATAGTATTTACATTTTGGTAAAAATTAATAAAAACCAAAATAGATTTAGGGAGATTTTTAAAAATAAGAACAGACTTCCCATCAAAGTTATATGTGTTCCAAATCCTAGCCCTAAATATAAGGAAGGAAGATTTTAATTCTAAATTATATAAATAAATCACTTCTATAAATGAGAATTGATTGTTTTGTATTTCTGAATTAATAATTTCAATCTATAAGACATCCATTAGTTGTGAATAATTCTAAATAAAAATTTACTTAAAACTTATAGCAACCCCATGGAACTATTTCAACTACAGTGGGGGTATTAACTCATTTCGTGCAGTGTAATTAAGTGAAAATATATGATAGAGTTTGGGGTTAAATTGAACCAGACTCTGATTCTTTTCCAGTGTTGCTATTTTTTGCATTATTGTTATCATCAATATTGTATTTTTAAAAAGCTCTATAATCCTTTTTAAAAATGTTTAATCACTGGTCAGTTTCTTTAGATGGAAACTCAAGCCAAATTACTGACTGAGAAACGTTTAATCATGAAGAAAACAACTAACTCAGATTTAAGAGGGATAAATAAGGCATTTTTGAACAAGACACTACTCTTTTCTGATCTTTAACTATTATTAAACTAAAAGCAAGAGCTGCCATTTAAAGCTAAAATGTTTCAATATTATTGATCTTTAGTCTACCTAATTGTACTTTTAAAAAAGTAAATTTAAAAATAATGCATATTTGACATTTTTTGCTACTAAAACATCAAATTTTCTTACTTTGTAGGTAATTTAAAATACAGTTAGGGGGAATAAAGGGTTGCCATTAAATGAAAATGCCACAGCAGGAGATACTACTATGTACTTTATTTTAAGGACTCTGCATCTCGAAGTTAAACATGTCCTTCTTCACTGAGTGTTTATGAACCAAAATCATGGAAATATATTCTTGTACTAAAGGTAGATTAAAGGTAGATATGTTGTTTGTGTTCTCTGAGGATAAGCTAGTGGGTTTGAATCTATGATAAACTATGTGTTGTCTCAACATATCTCTGAAATACTTGAACACGTTTTTCAATACTTCGTACATCTTATTTTTAAAGTTCTTCATCATTGCTTAAATTAAATGAATTCTGCCAAAAGCAAATGTACAATGTTTGCTTAGACATACATTAGGCAATGAACCTATGCCCCTAAAGAAATTTATGAACATCACTTGTTTTTACATTTGAGAATATTAAAAGTATCTCTTTTTTTTTAAGCTTGAAACTTGGAATGTAAAAATACTAGCCATGAAACAACTTTTTCAACAAGGGTGTTAATATGGTGGAAATCTCTCTATCTCAAAAGAATTAAATTTTACTTAGGTATATATACTTAACATTGTCTCCCTATGCAAAGAAAGTACTCTGAAAAAAAATTTTTTTTAGTTTCTTTATTTTTATTTTTACTTTATTTTACTCTACAATACTGTATTGGTTTTTCCACACATTGACACGAATCTGCCACAGGTAAAATGGAGTTTCCTGGCAGTCCAGTGATTAAGACTCTCTGATAGAGTAACTAAGATCCCACATGCCACATGGTACAGCCGAAAAAAAATAAAATACTCTGATGTTTCACTCATATGGCAACAGTGACATCGCAAATATATCTGAATCCAAAAAGTTTAAAGGAACCTGTCCCCTTTAATGAACTCCTCAATTCAGATCAATTCAGTCACTCAGTTGTGTCCGACTCTTTGTGACCCCGTAGACTGCAGCACACCAGGCTTCCCTGTCCATTACCAACTCCCAAAGATACCCGTTAAAATGAACTCCTAGATACCCTTTAAAATGGTGAAACTTTATTGTAATTAGCATCCTAAGGCAGTATTTGCCTAAATGAGCCCTGTGTCAAACTCTGATATTTCAAATTAAACCAATTGCAAATCTATTAATGATGTGAAAATTAAAATGTGTGCATATGCCCTGAGTACCCACACATAGGTTGAAATTCTAATGTGGATGTTCTGAAGCATTTTGAAATGGTCACATTAGAAAGTCTGTTATTTTTCTGCATGCAGTTTGCTTCACTTTTTTTCTAATTTTGTATCTCAACCACTGAAATCTGTGGTTGCATGTGAATTTTAGGAAACCTTGTATTGATACCTTGGCATATACTGTGTAACATCTTTTTTTTTTTTTTCCCCAGCTATTAGAATTGGAGTTTAACTATAATGAGGACCTAGAACTTTCTTTACTATTTAAAACAGATTCCAGAAAGTTGCTGTAGAAGCAGAAAGCCAAGGGTTTCTAAAATGTCTCCATACTTTTTGGTTGTTTCTCCAGAACACTTACTCATCTGGAGAGCCTACGCCACTCTCAGCTGCTGAATTTAACGGACTGTTCTGACTACTTATCCTATAGTCAATTCCTATTTTATAGGTATATTTATTCTAACAATTTTAATTTTAAATTACAGATGCTTTCAATCTGTATATCCCTAAAATATGGATACATGCATTGTGCTTATAAATTCCCAGGATCTTATGGAAGATAATGGAAATTTTAGGGCAAAACTGAGCAAATGAGGCTGCATGTTTGATGGAAGAGAGAAAGTTGCTAACTGTTTTAGCGCTCTGTGAACTTATGTAGTTTTTAAGATTCTAAGAGAAAAATAAGTGTATCCTCCATACTATACATTCCCTTTTCTGAATGTCTTTGACCCTGTTTTTAAAAATATACTTTTCTATTCTTAACATGATGTACCTCAACCTGCTTCACTTTGGAAGACTGAGTTATACTGGCAGCTAAATCGTTCTTTCATCTACAAAGTACACATTCCATGAAAAGTACTCAATGAAAGATGAGACTTGCCAATATTAAACATAAAAAATTCTTTCAATATTAAATAAATAGGAAGTGGGCAACACTGACATTCACAGGTGTCCTCTAACAACCTGTTAGAGCCCTCTTAGAATGAAACTCAGAAGACATATAAGCCACAGTTCTTAGACCAATGAATCATTAATAATCTTTGAGGTCCTGTCTCCAACTCTAAATAGATTTCACAGACCTTGAAACATAGATAACAGGAAAAGTTCTCAAAATTTACGAGCATATACCATCTGTATTTCTCATCTAGTTGATCCTGACCTAGTAAAGAAAAGCAAAACACCCTAAGGACACAGCACTGATTTTATACAGTCTGTCTATCCATACTCATTAATGCTGACAAGGCAAAGACTTCAAGGTAATGCATTTAACTGAAACACATTAAGAGAATAAGTATAGGTTCCACCTCAAGGCATTTTAATTTTAACAAGGAAAATATCATCAATGAAACTGAACCTATGCATTAATATTTATGTTAGTTCATTTAAGGGATTAGTTGAAAATTGTTTCAGTGACTCAAAGAATTGTTTCTGCATCTTTATAATTGTAAATTTGTCTATCCAAGGAAAATATCATCAATGAACCTGAGCCTATGCATTAATATTTATGTTAGTTCATTTAAGGGATTAGTTGGAAATTGTTTCAGTGACTCAAAGAATTGTTTCTGCACCTTTATAATTGTAAATTTGTCTTTTGAGTTATATTTACTTATCAAGCACAAATATGGTAATGACATTTTGCTTGTTCATTTGGGTATTCAGTTTTTAAACTAGATCATTTTATTGCCTACCCTTGGCTTTGGGACTGAGTTACATTGCGATTATTGAGATATTGGAACTTTTAGCACCATCGTCAGCTCTGGCAGACCATAAAAACTTGCCACTGTCACGTGCATTTCAGAGAAGGATTGAGTTGCAAAAACTGCACAACTTTTTAAAGTGACAAATTTCAATATTTCTCAAAGCTGTATCTTGAACTGTCTAATTTGCTCAAGCAAAACTAAAGGATTTTCTGGTGCAGTTTTTCCAATATTTTTTGACAAGACCACTTTCCCTAGCTGAACCTTCCTGAACAATGGGCAGTGGAAAGGTAAGACCATGAGGATTAGAATTCCAAAATGACTGAAATTTTGAATATAATGGCAACCAAATCTTATTCTCCACAATGCCTACATAATTCCTGACTGTATTCTCTTCTTGGGACCATTCATAACAGTGCAGAAATAATCTTGTCCATCCCAATGATCAGTGAATAACAACCTTTAACTAATCAAACAGTCACCATCTCAGTTTCCATGATGTATTTTAGACCTCGAAGCTCACGAACTCTTCTCTTTAAGGAGGGATGCTAAAAAATGATAAGAATTAAAGTTTGTGTCTGGAAAACAGTGGGGTGCTTTTCAACTAAATATTTTAGAAACTACAGTGTATATGAACACACAGGTTCCCCTTTGATTGAATACAAATAAAAATACTCACAATATCTGATCTGTCTTCCTCAGCAGATGCATTGGTTTTTATTTTCTGATTCAAGTACTGCAAAGAGTGATGAAAAGTGAAGGTGTTAGTTACTCAGTTGTGTCTGACTCTTTGAGACCCCATGGACTGTAGCCTGCCAGGCTCCTCTGTCCACAGGATTCTCCAGGCAGAAATACTGGAGTGGGTAGCCATTCCCTTTTCCAGGGGATCTTCCCAGCCCAGGGATTGAACCTGGGTCTCCTACATTGAAGGCAGAGTCTTTACCATCTAAGCTATGAGGGAAGGCCCAACAAAGACTGATAAAATATAGCAATCTAGTTTTATTCTTATTGCTATATAAACTCTCTATGAATAAATAAGTAGGACACAATAGGAAGGAACTGTGTTAATTTAATAACTTTAAAATTAAACTTTTACCCCAGCCACCATTCCTCTTTAAAAATATATTCAACTTCCATAAGGAACCTGCTGTTGTTCTAATTACCTAAAAAGTGAAGCACATGTTCTTTGATAACAAGGATGCCTAGAGTCCATGTGTAAAATATAGCCCCCAAGGATTTGAAAATAACTCGGGCAGGGAAAATATTCTGGAGAAGCTTCTATCAGAAATCAGCCTAAAAACAGAATCCTGAGCCAGTTGCTAGGATACTCTTACTCATTCTTCCTTCTACCATTTTTATGTTACCCTCATCTCTTTCCTTCCCTTCTCCCAAACACACACATGTGTGTGCACACACACACTTATCATTGCTGCTGTGGGATAAATGTCTTCAAGTTGGAAATGCAAAGAAAATCAGCTTTTCTACGAAGATGCTCTTAATTCTGTGATGTGTTTTGTAACATCAGTGATTTCTGGTGGGAAATATGAGCAGTGTAGTCATTTGATTTGGCCATCTCTTATTTATGAAACCAGAATATTTTGGCTCAACATCATAAGAACAAAGCTATGTGGGTCAAATTTTTCTCCAACTATTACTGATAGAATTCTAAAACACTGCTTGGACTGTGTTTGAAGAATGACTAAATATTTGTCAAACAGTTCTTCCGAAAGACAATCAGTAATAACTAGTACTACATATAAAACACACTAAAAGGGTTTTGATGGTGGTAGAGTATTATTTTAAAAAATAGTGATTTTGATTCCTGGCTGTACCTTAATATCCCTTACACACATTTTTGAACATGTATACATGCTGGTGTTCAACGCGAGAGTTTATAATTCAATCATTGGTTTAACAAACATTCCTGAAGTACCTTCTAGGTACCTGGCATTGTTGTGAGTGTTGAATTCAGTATGTTCAGAGTAAGTATGGAATTCTGGGTTATTGACAAGAGTTCCACAAATGAGAGCAATTGACACGAACATACACAAACTTATTCTTCTAATAATACTCAATTTATCACTGAATGTTTTATAATGTTTCTTTCTTCATATTCATTGTAATGATTTCTCATTTGTATCCTTATAATTAAAAATAAAAAATAAACCTTTGAGTTGTTTCAGTTCAGCTTTCCTTCCAGTGTCAGAATCTTCACCACCTCTAGTACATTCCTGGTGCAAAACTTCTAATAATACTCAATTTATCACTGAATGTTTTATAATGTTTCTTTCTTCATATTCATTGTAATGATTTCTCATTTGTATCCTTATAATTAAAAATAAAAAATAAACCTTTGAGTTGTTTCAGTTCAGCTTTCCTTCCAGTGTCAGAATCTTCACCACCTCTAGTACATTCCTGGTGCAAAATTATCCACATTCTCCTGAAACACTTAGAGCAACAGAGAATTCATTACTCTGAATGCAGCCTCTTCCACTGTAACAAAGCTTTAAGTGATTAAAAAAAAAGTTTTTCAAGAAATGATTTTTACTCAATATATTCCAACTAAGTCTCCCCCATCCCCTTAAGGACAGTGCATCATGTGTTTTTTCATATCTACTTCCTGTGTGGGGGCTTCATCAATATTCCTTTTTAACCCCCTATCACTAGCTTTATTCTAATTTAAGTAAATTATTGATATACTTTGTGTTCAACAATGAGATGCTTCAGGTGCATAAAACAATGAAATTTAAAATTATCTTTGTCAATAAATAGAAATTGATAAAATTCTATGTAAATCATTTGTAGTAACTTTAAATGTCTTCCTATAATGTGGCAATAATTTTCAATTAAGTGTTTAACAATGTATTTCATGATATGAATCTGTTAAAAAAAAAAAAAAAAAAAACAAATCCTAATGGGGCTTCCCTGGTGGCTCAGACGTAAACAATCTGCCTATAATGTAGGAGACCAGGATTTGATCCCTGGGTTGGAAAGATCCCTTGGAGAAGAGAATGGCTACCCAGTCCAGTATTCTTTTCTTTTTTAAAATTTAGTTGCACCAGGCCTTAGTTGTGGCATGTGGGATCTAGTTCCCTGACTAGGAATCAAACCTGGATTCCCTGCATTGGGAGTCTTAACTACCAGACCACCAAGGAAGTCCCATAGTCCAGTATTCTTCCCTGGAGAATCCCATGGACAGAGGAGCCTGGTGGGCTGCAGTTCATGGGGTCTCAAAGAGTCAGACACAATTCAGTGACTAACACTTTCACTTTATCAGTCAAACATAATATTTTCAGAGCAAAGCTATTAATATAGTAAAAATTTAATGAATGAATTTGTTTTAATTGTTGATTTTTTTTTTTTTCTGGGATGGTTTTAGCCAAGGTGTCTTCAGGCAAACCTACTACATATTCATTATTCAGTCTGGCTTGTAATGTAAATGAAGAGTAAGAACCTGTGGATCAAAGGTCAGGAAAGGTTCAGAGTGAGACTGTATTGAACATGCTTGAATAATTTTGCACTCCTTCACTTTCATCTCTATGAATTATGCAAAGGCTTTTCCTTAAATTTGTATTTTAATGTATGATAGATTATGGTATTTGGGAAAAATAGAACTAGACTGCCTTTCTATGAATATTATATAACCTGCTGTGGAAAACAAAATGAAAAGAAAATGTGCCATATATTTTCAGTGTACTATTATAATTTCATATACAGTGATTTATTATTCCTGAGCCAAGATGTTTAAAAGACTACCAAAAAAAGTACAGCTATTCTATGGTGTTATTTATTTTTTTCTGTAGATTTAAAACACGTCTTCCTGAGTCTGATGTCTGTCTACTTTCCTGTCCAGATGATATCATATTTTTCAGGAAACTATGCTGAAAATATATTTAAAATTGTATGCATTGTTTCTCAACTTGTTCCTCTTTGTATGATCTTCAGTTCAGTTCTGAAAGTTACAAATTCTCAAGTCAGAGTCATTAACTCATGTTCAATATATAATATGTATCATCTAAGTATAGATAATTTGATCAGAAACAATTATTATTCCTGAGCCAAGATGTTTAAAAGACTACCAAAAAAAGTACAGCTATTCTATGGTGTTATTTATTTTTTTCTGTAGATTTAAAACACGTCTTCCTGAGTCTGATGTCTGTCTACTTTCCTGTCCAGATGATATCATATTTTTCAGGAAACTATGCTGAAAATATATTTAAAATTGTATGCATTGTTTCTCAACTTGTTCCTCTTTGTATGATCTTCAGTTCAGTTCTGAAAGTTACAAATTCTCAAGTCAGAGTCATTAACTCATGTTCAATATATAATATGTATCATCTAAGTGTAGATAATTTGATCAGAAACAATAAAAATTAACTCTTTTCAAGAATATGAATAACTCTTTTGTCCCATTTTTTTTTTGAGTTTTATGAAAGTGTCATGTTTTCTGCATTTCTGATGGAAGTTATTATACAGAGATTACAATCTTGGAAATACACCATTCAGAGAAGACTTAATATATATATGTATATCATTACAGAAAAAGTACAGTAAAGAGGCTGGTGAATGGAACTTTTCAACTTAAAATAGAATGAGAGAAGATGTATGACTATCTAGAAAAGTTATTTCACATTATTTTTTAATAAGTTTTGTTTGTTTGAAAGTCTTTTGCTTAAAATCTCTTTGTTGAATAAACCATTTCTATTTAATTTGCCCATAGAGACCATTTCAGAATAGAATGTTGATCTTTTCTATTTTTAGAATTTTGGTGTCGTGTTTTCCTCTATATAGTGATGCTAGAGTTTAATGATAATACAATAGTTGGCAAAGAAATAAGAAAAATTAATGTCAGAAATTAAGAAATTCTTGCAATATGATCTATGATAATTGGTCTCTCATTTTCAAAAAATACTTATAATTTAAATGTAGTTTTGTGTTTATGGAATGCCCAAGGTTCAGGAAAATTGATGGGCTGGAAATTGCTTGCTACGTTGGCATTGTGTTTTCCTTAATGACCTGGCCTTTACTAACTTTTTGAGTTGCAGTTGAATGGTTCATACCAGAGTGTCAGTGGAAACTCTTGACTGAAATGCTGTCATTGTAGGAGACAGGAAGAATAAAAGAAAAGTAGGCCCTGGCAAGGGCTGCAAAATAAATTTATAATTATTGATAAACTGGGTGCTATAAGGCATGAGACTCTTGGAACAAGTCCAGAGGGGACAGTTCATAATCTTGAAAACAAGATATGATCCTGGGGTCGAAAAACCAACCCCAGATTGTTTCTCAACTGGCGTCTCAGAGTGACACGTTTTACTTATCTGGTGGAAAATCTATAGATAAGAATATTAGCCTTAGTTACTGATTTGTTATTGATTACTGTTGCCTAATTACTCAACAGCTAATGATCATTTTGTTCTTTGGCCCTGAAGGCCACATGAGTTATACTTTAACTCCCTCTTTATTCTTTCATGTCATAGACTCAAGCAAGGTCATCTCTAAGTATAAAGTGCTAGAGATATACATGAGTGAAAGACATTTAACCAAAATGTATATGAATAAGCATCATGTGCACAACTTATTGATAAACTATAACTTAAAAAAACTGTGTATTTTCATGGTTTAAAATATTATTATTCTCTTATATTTTCTATTTTCAGTACCACTGAATTGTTTGTTTTTTCTTGGTATTTTATTCCAATTTACTCTTGCTGACAATTGCTTTCCTGATAAACTTATTTTCCCTCTATATATGTATTTCTTGTTTCTAACTTTGAACAGTTTCCATTGCTAATTACCTGTTCATGGAAAAATTAAATTGGAATGCGACTATCATTAACTGAACCATGGTACACTGAAAACATGTAGCTATCTTGCTATCGTTTCCTCATATTTGACCCTGCGTGTTCTCTTACCAAGTTTTCTCAGTAAGTAGTCTTTACCCCAGTGGTGTGCTGCTCTGAAAAGCCCGCTCAGGACACTGGGAACTTGGGGTTGTTCTCACTCATGGTCCCAGATGTGACAAGAGGCATTAGCAGCCTAAAGACTGTTCTCCAAACAAGGTATACTAGTTAGAAATCTAATGACAACGTCTGCTTGTCTAGCTTCATGGCTCCTGGTCTTCCAAATGGGTCTCTGTTTAAGCCATCCAAAAAATAATCACTCTATCTTTTGAGATAATGTCAGATTCATTTTCTTCAGAGAAAATAAATAAATTAGGCTCTTTTAAATAGTTACAGAAGTAATCATATTTATAGATTTATAGGGTCTTTTTTGAAACTTTTACTTTCTCTCCAAAAAACTAATTTTGTACAAAATGACCTAGCTTGAAATACTTATTCTATGAAAGATCATTCTTGTGAGTGCAACCTTGCATTTACCAAGTGACTAGTCAAAAAATATGGAATGAAATGTAAATAAGAAAGCAAGGGAATTCAATTTCCAAATTATTTGAAACAGAGTAGAAAATTCGACAATATAGGGTTTTTTTTGTTGTTGTTTTGTTTTGTTTTAGTTGCTAGGAGATTGACAATGGATTATTGCATCCCTTGAAAGAAATAATGTTTTAATTCGTTACTTCATATTTAATAAATACCAGAAGTCTACCTGTTGGTAATATTATCTCTGAGTAATACTATCTTTCTTTGTTCCCATCATCATCAACAAATCTTCCCGAGTCCCTCCTGATTAAGCAGTGGAAACCCCAAGTGGTGGTGAACAGGAAAGCTGCTTCCACATTCAGGAGCAAAGCAAGAAAGAAAACATTTGCAGGAACCATGTGTCACGGATCAGAAGCTTATTTCATGCACACTTCATGGTAGTACTGTTTATGAGCAGTACAAGACTCTATACAAGACTATACAAGACTCAACCTTTTCTAAAATTAAGGAACTTATGTGTTACATTTAATAAATTAAAATACTTTTCTAATTCATATTATTGTTCCATTTTTTCCATGTTGAATGAAAAAAATGAAGCATGAGAAATAACTAAAAATAATAGTCTTTGTAATATACTTTGAGTCTGAAAAATCAGAACCTATTTCCTGATGCTAAATTGATCATGTTAAAAATGTCTTTTTCATACTGTCTGCAAAGTTTACTAGTGAAAATATCAGGGTATGTAAAAAATGTTATTTATTTAAAGAAACACACCTAGGGAAAATATATTCATATTATTTATTCACCTGACAGACAATATGATTTAGTTTTTAAAAGGGAAATTTAAGAAGTAATATTAATGTGATAGTATTTAATATTATTAACATATTTTTATTAACTTTTACAGTACATTGGTATTATTTATGATAAACATGTATACCTTTTAATATGTGTTATACGTTCTATTCTTAAGTGACAAAATATGACAAGTTCACACGCCATTATCAGCATAATTAACTCTCTGGTCAATGTGCTTGACTTTTATGATTCAGAAAAGTAATTACAAAATATAAAGGTAACATATAATTGTCTGTTTTACTATCATTATTCTCCATTATTTCCTAAGTGAGACGGCCAAAACACCTTTGGCATCTTCAGTAAGCATTACAACTACTAACTCAGTACATACCGAAATGTCTTTGCTAAATAAGAAAATAAATCACAACCATCTTGTGCTAGGCCCTATGTACCCTTGGTTTCAAATAAGTTCTCAGAATTGTTTAAAGAATAATTACTCCATATCCAGAATTTTCTTTAAATTTCCTGTAAATGAAGACTTTAGATTATGTTCATAATGTATTTATTATGTATAATAATATTATACATATATATATTTGTTATTTATTATATTTTCAAAGAATGTACATTCTTTCTGTTTATAAATATCATTTCATTGAGTATTTAGGGCAATATTTTCATACAAGCATGTATTTATATAGACTGAAAATTAATTGTACAAATCAGTATAATCCTGCTCTTTAACAGCTTTATTAAGCAGACTTTTGAGGGATAACCTATTCAAAACCCTTATGTTGCAAGTGATGAAACGGAGTCTAAAGATACAGGTGATTTGGCTCCATGCTTCAGATCCCAGTAACTACAGAAACCAGCCCTGTCCTCTCAGTTCGAACCTGTTGTTGATCTTCACATGGAGATAAGAAGACCCTGGTCTGCTCTGATCAGAAGTTCTAAGATAAATATTAATATCTTTCTGGAGTGACAGTTTCACTATAGAGTCTGAGACACCTATATCATGAAAGAAATTTAAATTTAAAATGAGTATCAGATGCTAAAGAGAAATCCCAGTATCACAGAGAGAAACCTGCGATGGTACCCATTTTATTTTCCAACTCCATTCCAGTTTTATCAGGGATTCTTGCTGGGAGCCATGCAGTTGCTCCTGAGCTAATATAAGACATATAAATACAGAGTCAGCACCACTGGGGATATATATTAAATCTGAATACAAGAAAACATATGTAGGGGTCTCACCATCATCTACATTTCGGCTTTCAAGTTCCACTTCTGTGTGCTTTGCTTCATGTCATCTCACTCTTCCACTGTTGATTGGATGCTAGACAGTTGGAAATGCTACATGTGTGCTCAGTTGCTCAGACATGTCCGACTCTTTGCAACCCCATGGACTGTAGCCCGCCAGTCTCCTTTGTCCATGGAATTTCCCAGGTAAGAATGCTGGAGTGGGTTGCCATGCTCTCCTCCAGAGGATCTTCCCAACCCAGGGATTGAACCCATGCTTCTGGGTCTCCTGCACTGGCAGGCAGATTCTTTACCACTGAGCCATCATGGAAGCCCCATGTAGCACCAGGAAATGGTACGTGTAGAGACAAAAAAAAAAAAGGAAAGAAGACAAAAGTTCTTACTCTGTATACTATCCCAGCATGTGAAGCAACACCATCTTAAAATACTGACACGATTGGTTTAATTTCTTTGGGTGACCTAGCCACTCATACTGTAGAAGTCATAGGCCCACATATCAAATATTTAAGAGAAATGATCTATGGAAAATAAAATACATTTTCAAGATGATCTAGTTTTAGTTCAGTCATGAGTCATATTATTTGTCTGTTTCAATGCAGGATTTAAAATCTATACTTTCAAAATAGCAACAGTATCCTAATCATATTCCTTAAACTACAAAAACTTGTTGATTTACATGTTTCCTTTTACTTTTTCTCTCTAGATTTCAATATATGGATACATTTCATTTGTAATTTCAGTTTCAATTTAATAATAAAAAGGAGACTATTTTAATTAGACATTAAAAATGTCCATCTCATGCACAAATCCCTGAGTTTGAAAAGCATTTAGATAAAATCTCTTTATTCATCTCTGCTCTATGACATCCCAAAGAAAAATAAATACATTGCAAGTCAACTTTTGTACATGGTGAATTTTTAATTTAAGAAAAAAGTTATAGGTGATTTACTCCAATTTTAAAATAATTTAAAAACATAAGAATTGACAGCAGCCTTGAAATACCATGCTAAACCTGCTGAAACTGTAATATGTAGAAACATACATCGGAAAAAGAAAACAAACATGAAATTGTTTGAATTGACCTAATGTTTGAAAGTTAAACTAGGAACCTCTTTACTTTTTATTATTCACCCTTATGTCTTTCTTTAAGTATGTATTATTCTTCAATAAATCTATGACATTTTTATTGCTTGTTTGATATCAGCATAAAAGCTGAAACTATGAGTTTACTCTTACTTTCTGTACATTTACTAAGAAAATTTCCTTACGATATTGTTGCTTAGCTGCCATTTTCAAAACCTGAAAAGCAAGCGCATAAATCAAGCCATAGTCATGGTTGAAATAAATCACAAGAATTTTCAATGAATATAATATTTTTCATATGACTTCTTCTGGCAAGTTAGAAGCCATCACAATAAAGTCAGATTGAGTTTCACTGAAATATTTCAAGATAAATACATTATCTGCTTCTTCAAAATTTATACCTGCCTATGTCATCACCAGGTTTTAGAATCTAGCGGAGATTAATGAGGTTCACTTCCTGCTTTGTATGTACCACATTAAAAGAGATCATCGACCCATGTAAAAGCTCCCTAAACCTTGGGAGTGGTCAAGAAGCAGTCCAGTTGCCTCTGAGCCAGATTAATTTTCTCTAGTCATCACTAATGAAAAAACAAACAACAACAACAAAAGAGATGTGGAAAAAGGGTACATGAGGCCCAAACCGTGTGGATTGGCCTTTGGTATAGATGCTAAAAATCACAGCCTACTACCTAGTGTTAGATGTATCTCTCTGCACCTTTCTTTAATCTTAGTGTCACTCCACACATGAAGCCATGAGCAAGCTGTTCCTTATACACAAGACTAATATTTTTTACAATCTACTGATGGAGTTAAAAGTCTAGAACAGGATCAACAACACACACACATTCTCCCCAATTCATATCTCTAATACCATGCAACTATAAATCTTCTAATGTCCCCAATAGAACTGCATTCTTAATAGTAGAGACTTTTTTTTATTGGAGTATAATTGCTTTACAATGTTATGTTAGTTTCTGTTGCACAATAAAATGAATCTGTTATATGCAAACATATATCCCCCCCCCAACTTAAGCCTCCCTCCCATTGTCCCATCCTACCTCTCCAGGTCATCACAGAGCACTGAGCTGAATGAGCTTTACAGCAGGTTCCCAGAAGCTCTCTATTTTACACATCGCAGTATATTTATGTCAGTCCTAATCTCCCAGTTCATCCCATCATCCCTTCCCACTCCCAGGTCCACATGTTTATTCTGTACATCTGCATCTCTATTCCTGCCCTGGAACTAGGTTCATCTGGACTGTTTTCCTAAAGTCTACATACATGTGTTAACATATGATATTTGTTTTTCTCTTTCTGACTTACTTCACTCTGTTTTTGCAACCTTAACATGAAGTACTTATCTAGTAAGTGATCAACCAATATATAATTGCTTTATAAATAAATTAATGAACTATAGCAAAGTACCAAATGTTGGCTACTGTAGAAATTGAGGCATATAATGAGCTGTCAGAATACTCCTAACCTGGCTTCCCTAATAATTCCCTTTAAAAATTAAATATAAATATTCAGAATAGAAATAAGCACCAGTCCAGTCGAGGGCAGTTAAAACACTTTATGTTTCTTGCTGTTGTTCAGTCACTAAGTCGTGTCTGGCTCTGTGACGCCGTGGACTGAAGCACCCCAGCTCCTCTGTTCTCCACTATCTCCCAAAGTGAGTTCAAATTTATCAGTTGGTGATGCTATCTAACCATCTCATCCTCTACCGCTCCCCTTCCCCCTTTTGCCTTCAACCTTTTCCAGCATCGGGGTCTTTTCCAATGGGTCAGCTCATCACATCAGGTGGCCAAAGTATTAGAGCTTCAGCTTCAGCATCAGTCCTTCCAGTGAATATTCAGGGTTG
>SJYX01010400.1:188243-198940 GCA_006410675.1 Oreotragus oreotragus | reverse complement strand
ACTGTAATATGTAGAAACATACATCGGAAAAAGAAAACAAACATGAAATTGTTTGAATTGACCTAATGTTTGAAAGTTAAACTAGGAACCTCTTTACTTTTTATTATTCACCCTTATGTCTTTCTTTAAGTATGTATTATTCTTCAATAAATCTATGACATTTTTATTGCTTGTTTGATATCAGCATAAAAGCTGAAACTATGAGTTTACTCTTACTTTCTGTACATTTACTAAGAAAATTTCCTTACGATATTGTTGCTTAGCTGCCATTTTCAAAACCTGAAAAGCAAGCGCATAAATCAAGCCATAGTCATGGTTGAAATAAATCACAAGAATTTTCAATGAATATAATATTTTTCATATGACTTCTTCTGGCAAGTTAGAAGCCATCACAATAAAGTCAGATTGAGTTTCACTGAAATATTTCAAGATAAATACATTATCTGCTTCTTCAAAATTTATACCTGCCTATGTCATCACCAGGTTTTAGAATCTAGCGGAGATTAATGAGGTTCACTTCCTGCTTTATATGTACCACACTAAAAGAGATCATCGACCCATGTAAAAGCTCCCTAAACCTTGGGAGTGGTCAAGAAGCAGTCTAGTTGCCTCTGAGCCAGATTAATTTTCTCTAGTCATTGCTAATGAAAAAACAAACAACAACAACAAAAGAGATGTGGAAAAAGGGTACATGAGGCCCAAACCGTGTGGATTGGCCTTTGGTATAGATGCTAAAAATCACAGCCTACTACCTAGTGTTAGATGTATCTCTCTGCACCTTTCTTTAATCTTAGTGTCACTCCACACATGAAGTCATGAGCAAGCTGTTCCTTATACACAAGACTAATATTTTTTACAATCTACTGATGGAGTTAAAAGTCTAGAACAGGATCAACAACACACACACATTCTCCCCAATTCATATCTCTAATACCATGCAACTATAAATCTTCTAATGTCCCCAATAGAACTGCATTTTTAATAGTAGACATTTTTTTATTGGAGTATAATTGCTTTACAATGTTATGTTAGTTTCTGTTGCACAATAAAATGAATCCGTTATATGCAAACATATATCCCCCCCCCCCAACTTAAGCCTCCCTCCCATTGTCCCATCCTACCTCTCCAGGTCATCACAGAGCACTGAGCTGAATGAGCTTTACAGCAGGTTCCCAGAAGCTATCTATTTTACACATCGCAGTATATTTATGTCAGTCCTAATCTCCCAGTTCATCCCATCATCCCTTCCCACTCCCAGGTCCACATGTTTATTCTGTACATCTGCATCTCTATTCCTGCCCTGGAACTAGGTTCATCTGGACTGTTTTCCTAAAGTCTACATACATGTGTTAACATATGATATTTGTTTTTCTCTTTCTGACTTCACTCTGTTTTTGTAACCTTAACATGAAGTGAAGTGATCAACCAATATATAATTGCTTTATAAATAAATTAATGAACTATAGCAAAGTACCAAATGTTGGCTACTGTAGAAATTGAGGCATATAATGAGCTGTCAGAATACTCCTAACCTGGCTTCCCTAATAATACCCTTTAAAAATTAAATATAAATATTCAGAATAGAAATAAGCACCAGTCCAGTCGAGGGCAGTTAAAACGCTTTATGTTTCTTGCTGTTGTTCAGTCACTAAGTCGTGTCTGGCTCTGTGACGCCATGGACTGAAGCACCCCAGCTCCTCTGTTCTCCACTATCTCCCAAAGTGAGTTCAAATTTATCAGTTGGTGATGCTATCTAACCATCTCATCCTCTACCGCTCCCCTTCCCCCTTTTGCCTTCAACCTTTTCCAGCATCGGGGTCTTTTCCAATGGGTCAGCTCATCACATCAGGTGGCCAAAGTATTAGAGCTTCAGCTTCAGCATCAGTCCTTCCAGTGAATATTCAGGGTTGACTTCCTTTAGGATTAACTAGTTTGATCTCCTTACAGTCCAAGGGACGCTCATGAGTCCTCCAGCACCACAATTCAAAAGCATCAATTCTTTGGCCCTCAGCCTTCTTTATAGTCCAGCTCTCATATCTAGAAACAACTACTGGAAAAATATTTATGCTTCATGCTTATGTCCTTCTTATTAGTTGGAGTTAAGTTATGTTTTTGTAGTTGATAAAAGAAGGCATTTTACTGCTCTAGATGTCGCTCACATTCAGAACCTATGGTCCCATACATACCTTGAGCTTGGGAAGTTGAGAGTAGAAGAGAATCTGATCCACTAAATGCAATAATGAATTTTTTTATAGTAAACAATGTAATAGAAAAACACAGAATTTAAAATAGTTTTCTATTTGCCCTCCCCAAATAATATTATTATAAGGTGAGCTTTAATTCATACCTAGTCTGTTAATCACACTGTTCCCCAAATTATCAACAAGCATTTGCCACTATCCAGATTATTTAGCATGATTTAGTTTGTATATTGTTACCACTACAGTTGCTGAATTTGTAGTTCTTTTTGATTTATTCTAAATTCCTTCTGACTCTACCCAGATTTTTTCAATCATTGAAACTATTTCTAATCAGTGATCCTCTATTTGTTGTTTTCTCACAGAAAATAAAATCAGGAGAATTTTCTCCTAGACAGTTGTGCTTAGTTCTTTGGGGGGCTATAATTTATTCATAAATATAGCAGGATAGAAACTGTCAGCAGCACTCTACAGAATGTGCTTGGGGCATACACAAACCAGGGGAACAGGTGAAAAAGCAACTCAATAAGACATTTACTATCATTTGCAAGAGGTTTCCTTGGAAACAAGTTCATACCTCAGGGAATAAATCTGAAAGCCACCTGCAGCATTTTAAATATTTTAATCATTTTGCACTAGTGAATTTCAATGGGATTTATTCATCTTTAAGTTTCAACAAACGTTACTCCAAGGGCCTCCTAAGTATATATCAAAAACATCTGTGGTAACTTTGGGGCTCTTGGTGAATTCCATCAAAATTCAATAAACTGAAAGAAAAATGAGAAGATAGATGATATTCACAACATGTATGTAAGTAATTTACTGTGAACATAATCCTCTGTGTTCTGTGTCAGCACTGTTGTAAATTGAAGAGACAGCATGAGGTCAACTGGTACTGTGTATGGATTTCAATCATTTGCATATTTCAACCATTTTGCATAATTCCACAGAACAAAACAATCTAAAGGAGATGCAAAAACATAATTGTATCTGAGCCAGTAGAGATTTACTATGTAGCAAAGGTGAGAATCTCATGAAAAACTTTCTCAAAGATGTTATATAACAAACAAGTCATCTTTCAGAGGAATGACCTTAGTACCCGGAGGCTACCTGTGATATGTCCATTCACCTCTGTGACTCAGAGCTTCTGATGAATAAAAGAAATTAATATGCACATTCCTCTGAGAATTACTATGATTCACCATGATGTTACTATATGTGCTTCTATAGTGATTGATGGTTCTGGGAAGATTTCAAGGAAGAAAAATTATTACCTTCTGATATAATCGGTGACCAACATTACTAAGAGTACTATCACTTCATCCTCCCATAATATTTAAATTACCTTATGTAGAGATACTTGTGAAGATATGTATATTAAGGACTGAATAGAAACCCTGTGCTCCAGAAAATTAATGAGATACAAGGTGAGTATTCTTTGAGAAGGATCATATCCATATAAATGTAGTTACTCAGACACAAAGGTATTCTACCACAGATGTTTCAAAAGGCAGCAGAAAAAGTGGCTAAGACATGAACACTGGAGCCTAACTATCTGATTAAAAACTTGGCTGCACCATTTAGCCATCGTCCATGGAACTACCAGCACCATCTATCTTAGATGAAAATTATAAACTTTGCTTTCCCCTTTATTTCCTCTTCTGTAAAAATATCTAATGCTATTAGATATTTTAATAGCATTATCATGAAAACTTAATACATTATTATTTGTAAAAAAAACTCCTTAAAATAATGCTTATGAAAATGAAACACAAACAGCATCTTAAAAATTTATTTTTATTTTCCTTCCTATCTGCTATAATTTTAGAGTTTACTTTCACATGGTTTTTATATTTTGTAAGTAATTTATGATTTTAAACTGTCAGTTATCTGCAGGAATAGGGCTAACCTGTACAATCAAAGTCCCCTGATAACCATAATGTTTTGTTTTTTTACTTTTTATTTTATATTGAAGTATAGCCAATTAACAACGTTGTGATATTTTCAAGTGAATAGCACAGGAACTCAGCCATACATATACACACAGCCATTCTTCCCCAAACTCCCCTCCCATCCAGGCAGCCACATAATACTGAGCAGAGTTCCCTCTGTGATAACATGCTTTTAAACTCCGTCAGACTGAAAGGAAAAAAGGCACATTTGTATTAATTCAGGTGACACAGTTTTGTTATAAAGATATGGAGAAAATTATAAAAATAATCCAATGCTGCTGGAAAAATCCACAGGGCTAAGAACTCTCTCCTGTTCATGCATATGCACTTAGCACAGAAGCAATTGATAAGTATCTGTGGAATGAAAAATGAATACTGCTGCTGCTGCTAAGTCACTTCAGTCGTGTCTGACTCTCTGCGACCCCATAGATGGCAGCCCACCAGGCTCCCCCGTCCCTGGGATTCTCCAGTCAAGAACACTGGAGTGGGTTGACAATTCCTTCTCCAATGCATGAAAATGAAAAGTGAAAGGGAAGTTGTCTAGTCTTGCCCGACTCTTAGCGACCCCATGGACTGCAGCCTACCAGGCTCCTCTGTCCATGGGATTTTCCAGGCAAGAGTACTGGAGTGGGGTGCCATTGCCTTCTAAATCAATATTCCCAGACCTTGAGAAGCCATCCAAAACATACACTGGAATATTGGCAAATGTCATCAGCTGGTCACACCCTCACAGCTTCCTCATTGCTTCCTACTCTCCGTGGCTCACTATTCCAAGGCTCTGGCTTTCAAACATACTCCTAATTTATTATTATGCTTCCATGAATAATGACTGAATTATTTTCCCCTAGCTTCTTCTCCAAGTATAGTAGCTGCTTCAGACTTGTCATGTCTCTACACTGCTAGTTTCTGTTCCCATTATCAACTGCCAATCTCCTCACTTGGTCTCCTGGTTGTCATTACCAATTACTAAGCTCCTCAGTATTGTTGTTCAGTCACTCAGTCATGTCCAACTCCTTGCGATCCATGGTCTACAGTAGACCAGGCTTCCCTGTCCTTCACTATCTCCCAAAGTTTACTCAAACGCATGTCCATTGAGTTGGTGTTGCCATCCAACTGGCTTGTCCTTTGCTGCACCCTTATCCTCCTGCCCTCAATCTTTCCCAGTATCAGAGTCTTTTCCAGTGAGTCTGGTCTTTGCATCAGGTGGCCAAAGTATTGGAGCTTGAGCTTCAGCATCAGTGCTTCCAATGAATATTCAGGGTTGATTTCCTTTAGGAATGACTGGTTTGATCTCTTTGCAGTCTAAGAAACTCTCAAGAGTCTTCTCTAGCACCATAATTTGAAAGCATCAACTCTTCCCTAACATTCATACATGACTGCTGGAAAAACTGGCTTTGACTATACTAGATTTTTTTTTTCCTCTTAGTTTTGACTAGGTCCCCTAGTTAAACTCCACAAAACCAAGAATTTAATGGTTGGGACCATCATATTCCAATATAGTCTGCTTCTAGTGGGCAGAACTTTGCATCTCTGTTAGGTCTTAATTTGTTATCCACTTTATTACATTGGCCAAATTTGGCTTAGGTAACCACTTTCTGTTTCATTATCTGTGGCCAATATAAAAAAGTCGTCTAGTATAGTGATAGGAATGCTAGAACATACAATCTGTGTGTAAGAAGGGAGACTGTAAGAATAACAGTCATTTGGAGTTCTCCAGAAAGGGACCCAATATATAGCAAAATGTTTACTTGTCCTATCCAAGACAAATTCATAAAATATTAAATAAAGTCCATGGACATTTAGGTTGTTTCCATGTTCTGGCTATTATAAATAGTGCTGTAATGAACACTTGAAGCATGTGTCTTTTGAATTATGGTTTTCTCTGGGTATATGCCTAGTAGAGGGATTGCTGGGTTATAAGGTAGTTCTATTTTTAGTTTCATAAGGAACCACCATACTGTTTTCCATAGTGATAACACAACACCGTAAAGCAACTATACACCAATATAAAAGTAAGTGAAAGTGAAAGTCACTCAGTCGTGTCCAACTCTTTGTGACCCCATAGACTATACAGTCCATGGAATTCTCCAGGCCAGAATACTGGGGTGGGTAGCCGTTCCCTTCTCCAGGAAACCTTCCCAACCCAGGGACTGAAATCAGGTCTTCCACATCGAGGGCAGACTCTTTACCAGCTGAACCACCAGGGAAGCCCAAGAATACTGGAGTGGGCAGCCTATGCCTCTTCCAATGGGTCTTCCCAACCCAGGAATTGAACCAGGGTCTCCTGCCTCCAGGCAGATTCTTTACCAGCAGAGCTACCAGGGAGGTCATTAAAAGTAAGACAAGAAAACATTAAGGTTTATTTTAGGAAAGGGGATGAAACCCGAAAGTATTCTAAATGATGAACAGTGTCACTGGTGAGATGCAACCATTTATGGGTAAAGGAAAAGTTGATAAATCATTCCACCACCAGTTTTAAGAGAAGTAAAACATTCATTTAGGAGGACTTACCCTGCTTTCACCAGTCATGTCACCAACATAAAATGGGACTAGGTAAAAACTTGTGGAAATAACATCAGATATCGGGGATTGCATGTCCCTTTGCTGATCCAGTCTCGTACATATGAAGAGCCTTCAAACAGAGTTAACTGTAGAATTTGGAGCTGTATTTCCATAGATGTGGTACACAGACCAAGTCTAGCTCTGGCACACATTTGTCCACTAAAACTCCCACCATGGTCACTTCAATAGAGCACGTCTATTTTTTTCACCATACATTACATCTTTCATAGCACTTATTGAAACAGGTCCTGATAACTCAAAACTACCACCAGTATCATTCTTGGAGTGCTCCTTAAGTTGAACTTTTCCTCAAATTGCATCAGTTACAGCCTGACCACAGAGTTTCCAATTCATACCACTTTAGTACTATAATCAGCACAAGAAAAATACATTCTTTTTGTTGTTATTGTTATTATTGTTGCTTTATGTGCCCTGGATGTTTCTGATTTGAGCAGGGAAAAATTTTTTTTTTAAATATTTATTTGTTTGTCTGCATCAGGCCATAGTCATTGTTGCAGCTCATGGCCTTTCTAGTTGCAGTGAGTGGACTTACTTTCTCCATGGCATGTGGGATCTTAGTTGCCCAATCAGAAATCAATCCCATGCCCCCTGCATTGCAAGACAGTTTCTTAACCACTGGACCACCAGGGAAGTTCCTGAGTAGAGAAGTTTTAATATGAGAAAATAAAAGAGATCTGCTGCTGCTGCTGCTGCTAAGTCGCTTCAGTCGTGTCCGACTCTGTGCGACCCCATAGACAGCAGCCCACCAGTCTCCCCCGTCCCTGGGATTCTCCAGGCAAGAACACTGGAGTGGGTTGCCATGTCCTTCTCCAGTGCATGAAAGTGAAAAGTGAAAGTGAAGTCGCTCAGTTGTGTCCGACTCTTAGCGACCCCATGGACTGCAGCCTACCAGGCTTCCCCACCCATGGGATTTTCCAGGCAAGAGTACTGGAGTGGGTTGCCATTGCCTTNTGCATGAAAGTGAAAAGTGAAAGGGAAGTTGCTCAGTTGTGTCCGACTCTTAGCGACCCCATGGACTGCAGCCCACCAGACTCCCCCCACCCATGGGATTTTCCAGGCAAGAGTACTGGAGTGGGTTGCCATTGCCTTCTCCGAAAGTGGTCTACACTCTCATAATTAAGATGGCATTTTAGAAGCATAGAAGAAATCCCTAAATAATCTTTCTATTTCCTTCATATTACTTTTCACCAGGCTACTTACTGGTCATTTACCTATATTTTCCAAATCCTCTCTGCTCTGGCTGCAGTTTTCTAAGTTTTTCTTTTGTCTCATTAGATTCTTCTCCCCACCAGCTTTACTGAAGTATAAAAAGCCTATGACAAGATGATCTGATATGCATATGCATTGTAAAAGGAGGTCCACAATCGAGTTAATAAAGCTGCCACCTCACATATTTACCTTTAGGAAAAACACATTTTAAGGATAAATTGCAAAACAGGTTAAAGATACACTTCAGTGAACCAGTGCTTAATAGTCAAAAGGTAAAGACTTAAAGCTCTAGCTAGTTTTTATAAAATTTAATTGAAATATCTTTCCCATATCGTAGATTAAACTGTACAACTCAGTGGTTTTTAGTATATTCATAGTTATGTAACCACCGTCATTATCTACTTCCAGAACATTTCATTGCCTTAAAAAATAATCCCATGCCTGCTATCAGTCATTCCCCCATTTCCTCCTACCATTCCCCTACCAACTGGCAAACAGTGACCTATCTCTGTGGATTTGTGTATTCTGAACATTTTGTGTAAATTAAATCTTAGATTTAATTAACTTAGACACCTTTGGTGTCTGAGTTTTTTACGAAGCACTGTTTTCAAGATTCATCCATGTTATGGAATGAATCAATATTTTACTTCTTTTTATGACAAAACAATAGTTCATTGTATAAATAGAATGGTACTTGTTGACTTTTTATTATAGTATTTAGAAATACAATAAACAGAACTGCTGAGACCACAGAGTGCAGAGTGCTTTTCAGTCCAAGAATAGCTGGTAAAAATGCCATCTACAAGCAAACACGGCTCAACTGTTTGGGCTAAAAAGGTCAGTAAATTCAGTAAACAAGACACTAAAAATAGCAACTCAAAATTTGATTCAACTGAGCACATATCTCAGAAATGCATTCAATATGGGTATATTGTGTTCAAAAGGTAAGATCTCTGATAATGGTGACTCTTAACCTTCTCATATTTTTGAAAATTATGTTTTATTTTGTTTTCCTTGTAAAATAGAGGCTTCAGCTAGACACAACTGAGCGACTTCACTTTCACTTTTCACTTTCATGCATTGGAGAAGGAAATGGCAACCCACTCCAGTATTCTTGCCTGGAGAATCCCAGGTATGGGGGAGCCCAGTGGGCTGCCATCTATGGGGTCACACAGAGTTGGACATGACTGAAGCGACTTAGCAGCAGCAGCAGCAGCAGTTGATGAGTACAATCTAAACTATTGTGGATCTCACATGTCTTACCAGTCGTGATCTGGACATAATGCAGTCATCATGTTCCTCGTATTCTTTGGGATTGAGTCATAGCTGCATTATTAGTCAAATTACAAGACTGTAATACATTCAGCTTTTTAAAAACATATTTATTGAATCCTGAGGATGTACTAGACTTTGACCATGGTGTAAATATATCCACTGCTACTTGGTATGACCATTCTAAGGCAGTGACATAGGATTGTCATGTATTAAAATTATTTCATAAATTACTAAACACGTACTCTATATACATGACATAGTTAAGTTGCAGTCAGTTTTTATGCTTGGAGGATGAGATTTCTTGTTATTTAACTTTTTAAAATTGAGCATTAACGTAAGAAAGGTCTTCCCTGGTGGATCAGCGGTAAAAAATCTGCCTGCAATTCAGGAGGAGATGCAGGTTTGATCCTTGGGTTGGGAAGATAACCTGGAGAAGGAGATTACAACCCACTCCAGTATTCCTGCCTGGAAAATCCCGTGGACAGAGAAACCTGTGGGCTGTAGTCCATGGGGTCTCAAAGAGTCAGACATGACTTTAGTGACACAACAACAAGTATAATATAGTAAGAAAGCAAAAGTATGTTGTTTGAAAATATGATAATTTAAATACTGAAAGGTAACTATCCTAAAATTTTTTGTTGTTGTTAGAGGTCCAGAAGTATATAGGTCATAAATATAAATACTTAGTTTATTTTTCCTCTTGAACATTAAATCCAGAAAAGTAAATCCAATTATTTCCCATTAATTAAGTCTTCTTATTACTTAGTTACTGGTTACTTTAGGTTTTGACTTATTTATAAACTTTATACTTAAATTTTTAGGATTCAATCTTTTGGTTTATTTTGATCACCTTGCACTTTCTTGCCATGTTATTACAGTGACTGCAAAGGGTTTTTTTCTTTTTTCTTTTCCCTGTGAGACATTTGTTCGATGTATCTGTTTGGATATAATATCCAAAATCAGAAAAACCAGAACAAATAAATGATGAAAGAGTCTAAGTGTACAGAATATCCAGTGAGAAAATAAGTTTCCATGAAAACAGATACAAAAGTGTTATGCCCAAGTCATGAAATCTCCCAGTGACCACCAGGGAGCCGATATCCGATGCAAAAGCAAGAGAGTTTTTATTACCAAGCTCGAGCTGGGGCTCCCACCATTACCGACGCAGTGGCTAAGGAGAGGAGCTTCGAACTCTGGGTTTCATTGCTTATATAGGGTATTCTTGTGCAAAAAATTAGAAAAATGGGAGTTTCCAGGTTGGGAGTACCTTCTGTGGAAGCGTTAGGTGTTGGGTTCTGATTGGTTTTCATTTCCCGGGCTTAATTTGAATTTCCCAGGCAGACCATAAGTCCTGAAGGTAAAGTCAGGAGATCCTGATCTGGGATCTGATTGGCTCATAGGTGGTGGAGTGAGGTCAGGGGATTTCCAAAGACTCTTTCCTCAGAACTCTAAAATGGAGTCTTTTTAAACAAAATGGGGT
>SJYX01010400.1:174125-186601 GCA_006410675.1 Oreotragus oreotragus | reverse complement strand
TGCTGCTGCTAAGTCACTTCAGTCGTGTCCGACTCTGTGTGACCCCATAGACGGCAGCCCACCAGGCTCCCCCATCCCTGGGATTCTCCAGGCAAGAATACTGGAGTGGGTTGCCATTTCCTTCTCCAATGCATGAAAGAGAAAAGTGAAAGTGAAGTCACTCAGTCCATCTGACTGTTAGCGACCACATGGACTGCAGCCCACCAGGCTACTCCGTCCATTGGATTTTCCAGGCAAGAGTACTGGGGTGAGGTGCCATTGCCTTCCCCCATTCGTCTACATATGTACCCATTAAAATACAAAGTGAGCTTTCTGGGAAATGAGTCAAATTTATGTTCATTTGCTCTTTAACTAGAATTATAATACCTAAACAATGTCCAATGCTATAATGTCCCACTAAACATTTTTCCCCATTTTTATGGTATCTTGGCACTGCCTCCTCTGTGTACTCTTAGAGATAACTGGCTCATGCACAAAAAGTTATCCTCAATTTAATGAATTCCAGAAATTCATTTTTGTTACTCCCTCCTAATTTATTAATAACAATTACAACAAAATTGTCATGCTGTATGAATTCTTACATATTCTCTTCACTTTAATATATTGTCCTGGATAGTCTTAAAAAGGTGATGTGTTAAAATTTGTGACTTATTACCAGCAACAAAGCTATAGCCAATTGACCATAAAAGCCAGCCATTCTTAAGTAATTTAAAATGCCCACTATAGTAAATGGAATATTTGTTTGAATATGTCTTTGGAATATTAGTATTTCAAATATCCCTTTGCTTTCTCACATTTGGTCAAACCAATGCCTACACATTGGCTGAAAAAAACGTTACTCTCTATATATGGGTTTTAACGGATGACACCAGATCATCATATAAACACAAACAATTGTTCAGAGATTTATAATACTTGTCTATATTAAATATCTGAATACTAGCTTATGGATTCAACAATAAATATTTCACAAGCCTGTATCAATGAAAACTACTGCATTAAAAATCCACTGCTTCTCAGAGTCTAAGCAAGTTAATATGAATATAAGATTGTCACTTTTATGTGTTGATATGGCCAAAAAGATCTGATGTTAACCAACAGATTTTTTTCTCATCACCTGTCTCTTATACACATCTAGATGTGTATAAGAGACAGGCCTTGAGCCCCCCCCCAACAGAGTCTGGTGGTAAACTCGGACCCTCTCCTTACCTTGTGCTGTATTGTAATCCCAGTCAGGTCGCGACAAAGGGAAGGAGGTGTTAATTTCATCCATATTATTACTGAGCTCTCCATTGGCCCCAGGGACCCTTTTATGGGCCTCATTCTGTATTCTCTCTCTCTCTTCCGTGGTGAAGAGAATCTGGAGCAGCTGTTGACAGCCATCCCAGGTGGGCTGATGAGTAAAAAGCACAGTCTCTAGAAGGTTAGTTAGATCTCTAGGGTTATCTGAGAACTTAGCATTCTGGGACCTCTAGTTATAAAGGTCGCTGGTAGAGAAGGGCCAGTACTGATGAGTTTGGTTCCCTTCTTCATTGGGGGGAATGGCCACTCGTAAACAGAGGGCAACAGTTGAGTCTACCGGCCCCTCCAGGGACATGGCTCACCTATGGTAAGTATTTTGTGCGGGCCCCACTTTTGATGCGTCGACCCTAGGTGGAGAGATAAGAGGGGCCCATGGTGGCTCGAGGGGTTGGTAAGGGGGTGGGAAGAGAAGTTCTTTCTCTGTTCCCCCTTGTAAAATGGGGTACAGCGGCGCCGTTGGTTCAGGTTCCTTGGGATCTTTCAGGTTCTTTCCTACACGTGTCACCAGCACCTGTGCAGTGGAAAATCCCTGTTGAGGCAAGAAAGGTTTTACCCAAGGAGGGCGGCATGAGATGAGATTTTCCCACACTATGACACAGGGGACTTGGTCGGGGTGCCCGCTCCGTGGCCGGAAGATGATGTCTCGGATTTGGTGCACGGTCCCCAAGTCAAAGGTGCCCTCTGGGGGCCATCCTATGTGGAAGGTTGGCCATTCCATGCTGCAAAAAGTGATTAATTTATCTTTCTTAATTTCCACACTGAGGTCGTGGGCCCGCACCTTGACCTCTTTAAAATGGTCAGTGACCAGAGATAGAGGAGTAGGGCTAGATTGACTTTGCCCCATCATTCCTGGATCAGTCAGATGTTGGTAAATTAACACAGACAATACAGATAGCCACAAAGACAGACAGAGGTAGAAGATACAGACCTCTGGGAGTCTGGAGGCAAACTGAAAGTAAGACGACGGCCTCCAGCCGTTCAACAGGAGCAACCCGCTATTGTCTACAAAGATCGGGGGCACTCTATCCCCTCCTTGGGGGTCGGGGATGTCTCCCAACGACCCGCATTGGTGACCTGCCAGCGCGTCCGCCTGAGTCATATACCGGCTTCAGAAAATAGGCCTTTTCAGAAACAAAGAGACCGAGAAGAGCTTACTGGCCGCAGATATGCCCAAGTCACGAAATCTCCCAGTGACCACCAGGGAGCCGATATCCGATGCAAAAGCAAGAGAGTTTTTATTACCAAGCTCGAGCTGGGGCTCCCACCACTACTGACACAGTGGCTAAGGAGAGGAGCCTGGAACTCTGGGTTTTATTGCTTATATAGGGTATTCTCACACGAAAAATTCAAAAAAACGGGAGTTTCCGGGTTGGGAGTAACTTCTGTGGAAGGGTTAGGTGTTGGGTTCTGATTGGTTTTCATTTCCCAGGCTTAATTTGAATTTCCGGGGCAGGTCATAAGTCCTGAAGATAAAGTCAGGAGATCCTGATCTGGGATCTGATTGGCTCACAGGTGGTGGGGTGAGGTCAGGGGATTTCCAAAGACTCTTTCCTCAGAACTCTAAAATGGAGTCTTTTTTAACAAAATGGGGTGGCTTAGGTTCTTCAAAAGTCAACTAAGAAAAGATATGCTTAGAACAAAGAATTAAAACATCAGGAAAAAACCCAAATGGAATAAATTAAGACTTTCAACACAGTTATTGCTCTTGGATGTTCCATGAAGAGAAATAAGAGCTGAACTCAAGAAAGCAAATAAATAAATAAACAAATAATGAGAAATAAACACAACCAGCAATCCTACTCAAATTCTATGATTTGAAAAAAAAAAAAAGCCTCATCCACTAGAAAATCTATTAACTTTTTCATTGGTAAGGAACACTGATGAAACTTGCTGTTCTTCTGGGAAATTTTTACTTCCATTGGAGCAGAGACCTATTCCTCCCTAATCCTTAATCCTCCCTAATCCTGAGAACTCTTGGATTTTGAGGTAAGCTTCCTGCTGTAACATAGAGTATCTTCAAAACAAAGTGCTTGGTGCTCCTCAGATCAGCCAATGGTGAATTCACCACTCAAATACTGATAAAAGTTTGGAAAACTTCTTGTCCCCATATGATAAATATTTTTTCAGTCATTCAATTATTTACATGGAGCATGACAGTGATCTCCAACACATAAAATAATAGCATTGCCATATTTATTCATAAATTTTCTCATTTATTAAAATGGCATCAGGTTGCCTTAAAATAAAAGATTTTAAAGAATGATTTTTACATATCAGTAATTAATATCTATATCGCACTTATATCTGGTGCTAGCTCCACTTACTCTATCTAAATTTATCTCCCAAAGGCAATTTTAACATGGTCAGACCAAATAGACATTTTAATCCTTGATTTTCATGGACCTTTCAATGGCAGCTGTCTTCAATTGTAACTCTCTTTTCATCTCACATTATGTGTAATTCTCAGAAAATTCCATCCAAAAAAAAGAACTATCACCCATGTGATAACTACTCTCAGATCATTGTTGACAGACCAGTTCCCTGACCTGGGTTCCAAATTCATTAAACTAACATGTAACTCATTTCTAATGCCAGACTTGGGCATCCCAGGTAGCGCAAGCAGTAAAGAACTTGCCTGCCAAGGCAGGAGATGCAAGAGACCTGGATTCGATCCCTGGATCTGGAAGATCCCCTGGAGTAAGCAATGGCAACTGGCCCCAGTATTTTTGTGCCTGGAAAATTCCACGGACAGAACTGACAGACTACAGTCCATGGGGTTGCAAAGAGTCAGACACGACTGAACACATAGCACAATGCCAGACTTAACTAAACTACGCAACTTCTTGTGTTCTCTCTCATAAGCATCACTAAATTGCGCCCTAAATGTTCAAGCTATCTGAAATGTTTTCATTCTCACCATCCACTCTTTGATTTATTCATTTCTATGTGTTTTAGTAATTTTGTATCTACTCCCTCTGACATGATTATCATGCAGATCTTGATCTTTTCTCATATGGATTCTAAATCATTTCCATACTGCAGGTTTTAGTCACCCCTAAACCAGTCCCAAAGGTTAATTCTAAAAAAGAAAGATACACTTTGATCATGTCACATCACTGCTTAAAATTCTCTGCTGGAACTCTGTCACTGACATCCTACTACTCCAGCTGTCTCTCTCACCTGGGACCTATACATATCTTTAGCTCCAAAAATATTAAATTACTTACAAATTTCCAAATATTACCAGACGTCAAAGCATTTTTATACCTGACATTCTGAGTTTGGCATTCTAATATGTGCGGTTAATATCGTGTTATTATCATCTTATAATTCTAAATTCCCCTTGGAAAATGATATCAAATGAATTCTAGAAGCATGTTGAATATGTTTAATAGTAAACTCAGGCTTTTCTCTGAGTCTATTTTTCCTGATTTCTGAAATACTCAATGTATACATCTGTTAAAACTGCTATTCTCTATGTTATCATTATTTTCTTGACTATCTCGCCAATTTTCCTGAGTTCCTTAAAAAGTGAAAGTCGCTCAGTCGAGTCCGACTCTTTGCAAGCACATGACTATACAGCTCATGTAATTCTCCAGGCCAGAATAGTGGAGTGGGTAGCCTGTCATTTCTCTAGCAGATCTTCCCTACCCAGGGATCAAACTGGGGTCTTCTACATTGCAGGCAGATTCTTTACTAACTGAGCTATCAAGGAAGCCTAAGTTCCTTGAGATCAAACTTATTTTTTTTTAATATCAGTATACCTATGACTAAAACATCAGCTAATAGTTAGCTATACTCCATAAATATTTCTGAACAAGTAAAATGGGGAACATATTTGAGACAAGCATAGTAGGCCCTCAAGAAAGGCAAAAGTATAATATAAAATGTCCACCTCATTCAGCCTTATAGCATATAATCTGTATGTTAAATAGATATATAAATACTTATATATCAGTCAGTCCGTCAGTTTAGTTTCTCAGCTGTGTCCAGCTCTTTGTGACCCCATGGACTGCATCACACCAGGCCTCCCTGTCCATCACCAACTCCTGGAGTTTACTCAAACTCATGTCCATTGAGTAAGTGATGCCATCCAACCATCTCATCCTCTGTCTATCCCTTTCTTCTCCCTCCTTCAATCTTTCCCAGCATCAGGATCTTTCCTAATGAGTCAGTTCTTCGCATCAGGTGGCCAAAGTATTGGAGTTTCAGCTTCAGCATCAGTCCTTCCAGTGAATATTCAGGACTGATTTCCTTTAGGATGGACTGGTTGGATCTTCTTGCAGTCCAAGGGACTCTCAAGAGTTTTCCAACACCACAGTTCAAAAGCATCAATTCTTTGATGCTCAGCTTTCTTTATAGTCCAACTTTCACATCCATACATGACCACTGGAAAAACCATAGCCTTGACTAGACAGACTTTTGTTGACAATGTAATGTCTTTGCTTTTTAATATGTTGTCTAGGTTGGTCATAGCTTTTCTTCCAAGGAGCAAGTGTCTTTTAATTTCCTGGCTGCAGTCACCATCTGCAGTGATTCGGAGGCCCCCCCAAATAGAATCTGACACTGTTTCCACTGTTTCCTCATCTATTTGCAATCGAGTGATGGGACCGGTTGCCATGATCTTAGTTTTCTGAATGTTGAGTTTTAAGCCAACTTTTTCTACTCTCCTCTTTCACTTTCATCATGAGGCTCTTTAGTTCTTCTTCACTTTCTGCTATAAGGGTATCTGCATATCTGAGGTTATTGATATTTCTCCCAGCAATCTTGATTCCAGATTGTGCTTCATCCAGCCCGGCATTTTGCATAGTGTACTCTGCATATAAGTTAAATAAACATGGTGACAATATGCAGCCTTGATGTACTCCTTTTCCTATTTGGAACCAGTCTATTGTTCCATGTCCAGTTCTAACTGTTGCTTCTTGGCCTGCATACAGATTTCTCAGAAGGCAGGTCAGGTGGTCTGACATACTCATCTCTTGAAGAATTTTCCACAGTTTGTTGTGATCCACACAGTCAAAGGCTTTGGCATAGTCAATAAAGCAGAATTAGATGTTTTTCTGGAACTCTCTTGCTTTTTCTATGATCCAGTGGATGTTGGCAATTTGATCTCTGGTTCCTCTGCTTTTTCTAAATCCAGCTTGAACATCTGGAAGTTCATGGTTCATATAGTGTTGAAGCCTGGCTTGACATATACTTATGTATATTTATATTAATTTTACTCTAACACTGGTCATAAAGTTGAGCAAGATAGGCATTTTCATACTGTATTTTGTATTTGTATTATACATTTGCCTTTACACATAATATTTATGAATATTTATATTTAATATTTGAAGCAGAAAAATCTTTCCATACGTTTGAAGCAATGTGCTTCCTTTTAAGATTTAAATCAATATATGCAAGGACTAAACAGGCTAAAAATGTGTTAATAGCATTTGTTTAACTTTCTAGCAGCATGTAAGCCAAATTAAAGAAGAGTATAACAGCAGAATAAATTGTAAAACCAATCTTCCTGTGATGATAACTTGTCAACACCCAACCTCTATTGGTACAGATTCATTGTACTTTCATTAGGCATTTCCTCATCATTAGGACATATCCAGTGGGTGTAAGCCTCCAGAAGCTCATTACTTAAAGCAAGGTGACAAATAATTGTGAAATTAACTGTGAACCTGTTTGAAATTTAAAGTAAGAACATTTTGTACCAGGTTGAGATGGTCTCAAGAAAACAATAACTCTGGTCTACACCTTAAGGGAGCTTTATTACACATTCTTTTAAAATTTATTTTATGGGCATATAGCTGATTTACAATGTTGTGTTAATTACCACTGTATGGCAAAGTGATTCAATTATACAAATATATATGTATATTCTTTTTCATATAATTTTCCATTATGGTTTATCACAGGATATTGGATATATTGGATATATTTCCCTGTGTTCTATAATAGGACCTTGTTTATGCATTCTTGTTTTCAATATTTAAAATGATTTGTGTGTTTAGTAATATAGCATTCCATGTTCCTTTTTTCTTTCTGAGATGTGACATTTCTTCTTTCATAAAAAATCACAATACATTAGATGAGTATTAGGCCATTTGAGATTTAATGTACATACATGACAAAAAGTACTTTGTTTTCAATAGTTCCAGTGATTACAAAGAGAGACCAGAAGAGTGGAAGAGGGAGGCAGAGGATGAGACGGTTAGATAGCATCGCCGACTCAGTGGTCATAAATTTGAGCGTCTCTGGGAGATGGTGAAAGACAGAGGAACCTGGTGTGCTGCAGTCCACGGGATCGCAAAGAGTCAGGCAAGACTTAGTGACTGAAAAACAGCCAGAAGACATCCTGGAGACAACTGAGAGAGCAACAGATTGCGATCCCAGGAGCTAAAGTCTTCTGTAAGTGACCACTTATACCTTGGCTTCCTCAACTATAGAATAAGGATAATAATGCCCTTTTTCAGAGGGCTGTGAAGTGTAAATGAGATCATACACATATGAGCACAGTTCAGGACCTAACTGATAGTGTTTGTGTTTGTTTTTGTCTGTTTTATCAAATTGATTTGAAAGACATAGTAAATATACATAATACAGCTAGAAAAAGTCTTTTTAACTTTTTATTTTGTATTGGAGTACAGCTGTTTAACAACATCGTGATAGTTTCGCGTCAACTATCAGTCAAGGGACTCAACCATACATTTACCCGTATCCATTCTCCCCCAGACCCGCCTCCCATGCAGGCTGCCACGTAACATTGATCAGAGTTCCCTGTGCTCTACAGTAGGTCTTTGTTGGTTATCCATTGTAAATATAGCTGTGTGCACATGTCCATCCCAAACCCTCTCATTATCCTTTCCCCTCATTCCTCCTACGGGCAACCGTAAGCTCATTCTCTAAGTCTATGAGTCTGAGAAAAAAACTTTTTATTTTAAAAACTCCAATAATTTCTTTGGTTATTCTCACCCAGAATATTTCTGGCAATCTATTCTGTGGCCTCTACTGTACTGAGTGTTACTGAAAATGTGAAAACAACAAGTCAATTCCTGTCCTTCAAGTAGTTTACTACTAGTGGCGGACAGCAAGTAATAAGTGATGAGTTGCACTGAAACTGTGAGCTCCTTGAGGATGGGGATCACAGACTTCCATTTAACACACCATCTGGCAGAGCACATGCTCCAAAAATATCTGTCATTATAAAAGCAATTTTCACATTTTAAGGTATGGGGAACTAATTTTGGTTTATTTACGATTTAATTTGAATTTTATGTTAACTAAAATTGCCTTTTTGTGGGCTATCAAACATACATTGTACCTCTACTTTAATTAAAGGAAAGAGTGCATTGACCAGAAGTAAAGAATGTTCCCTGATGGCTCAGATGGTAAAGTGTCTGCCTACGATGTGGAAGACCGGGGTTTGATCCCTGGGTCGGGAAGATCCCCTGGAGAAGGAAAAGGCAACCCAGTCCAGTACTCTTGCCTGGAAAATCCCATGGGCAGAGGAGCCTGGTGGGCTACAGTCCATGGGGTCGCCAAAGAGTCGGACACGACTGAATGACTTTATTTTCACTTTCACTTTTTCAAAGAATGTTCATATTAAAAATAAAGATTAAATGTTTCCCTTCCTGGGTCATTAATGCTGGTCCTCCTTCAATGATAAGACTCCCTTCTCATTTGTCATACTGGTCTTACTGACTCGCTGTATATATGCTCTTCTACTCTTATGAAAACTTGAAGGAATGTACACCTGACTTGTTTGATATTCTGTGTTCTGACAAGATCTAAAACTGTGCTGAAAACCGTGCTTCTCCAGAGCAATTCCTCAGAGTTATCTGAGAGGCTGTCTTCCAAACTATAGTCCTCAGTTTGACTCAAATAAAACTCTTTCTATTCCTATTATAATCAATTATAGATTGATTATTTTTGTCAAAAGTTGAAAGAAAGAAATGGAAAGGAAGAGAAGGATGAGAAAGAGGATAAGAGGGTGAGAGCAACTGTCAGAGAAGGTATGAAGAAAACACATTAAATATGAATAAGTATTTCAAAAAGTTAGTGTGGGAAGAAGAGGTGATCTCTGAGCTTTAAAAGATGAAATGAAGGACTTCTCTGGTGGCCCAGTGGTTAAGAATCCACCTGCCAATGCCGGGGACATGGGCCCAAAATCCCTGATCCAGGAAGATCCCACGTGCCACAGAACAACTAAGCCTCTGCACCACTACTACTGAGGCTCTCACTCCTAGAGCTTGTACTCCACAGCAAAAGAGTAGCCCCTGCTCTCCACATCTAAAGGAAGACTGAGAGCAACAGCGAAGACCCAGTGCAGCCAGAAATCAAGCAGTAAATAAACATAAGGGAAAAAAAGAGGAAGTGAGGAAATAGAAGAAAGCTATCCTGGGTTTAGAGAACAAGTGTGATGTTGAAAGATCAGAAACTAGCACAAATGGCTTGGAGAAGTTCTGTTGGATGCAAGTCCAGGTCCATGGAATGGAAAGAAGGGTGATGGATTTGGTGAGGTTCCAGGTTGGAAGGCTACCCTGATAGTTTAGTTGGTAAAGAACCTGCCTGCAATGCAGGAGACCTGGGTTTGATCCCTGGGTTGGGAAGATATCTAGTGAAAGGAAAAGCTACCCACTCCAGTATTCTGGCCTGGAGAATCCCACGGACTATACAGTCAATGGGTCTCAAACTGTCGGACACGACTGAGTGACTTTCACTTTCACAGGTTAGAAAGATGGTGGTGGGGTAAAACTGTGAAGATCCTGATAGTCAAGCTTGGATTTCGTAGAGATAAGAGGGTTTTCTCTTAGATACTGGAAAGCAAGTAAAATGCGTTATTGGAAGAGAGCCATACTTGTTTTGTTTTAAGAAAAACCATCAGGCTTCTTTGTGATAGATGAGTTACAAAGAGTGGTGACAGAAAGGCCACTTAGGAGGATAATGCATGAATTCAAATGAATTATGATCAGCCAGGCTGGATTTGGATAAATGTACGTAAGAGCCAAAGGTTTTGGAAAGCTGTTACTTTCCCTCTTTAGCAGAAGCTTCTCCCTCTTCATCCACCCCAGGGACCGTGCACACTACTTCTCAATTCCTTCTGGCTGCCCACTGCAGGGTTTGAAAAATCTACCTATCCTTGTCCCATGATCCAGGATATGAGTCATCACACAGACAAAACTTAACAGGCTGAAACCAGCATCGAAGGTCACGATGAACAGGAAATCCACATCCGGATAAGCATGGGAATAAAAGAAAATGAGAAAAGTCACTAAACTGAAAAGCAGGCAATAAAGTGAATGAACAAGAAAAGACCAGGAGAAAATGTGAAATTTGTGATGAAGATACATCAAACCCTTATGCAGTAGGAAAGCACCCAAGTGGCTAGAGATAAATAAGGATAAAAGGAAAAATAGAAAATCCAAACTGGAAAATCAAACAATAGGTGCATAGCACCAATGACAGATGTTACAGACCTATAGCCCCTATACGCTTCAGTCTGACTTACTTTATTTGCTTCCTGCTGGTATGTCTCTGTCATTCTTATAATGCACACTTGGTGTGTGTGTCTGTGTGCATACTCAGTCATGCCCTACTCTTTGTGACCCCAGAGACGGTAGACTCCCAAGGACCTCTGTCCATGGGATTTTCCAGTCAAAGTACTGGAGTGGGTTGCCATTTCCTCCTCCAAAGGATCTTCTCAACCCAGGGTAGACCCTCTGTCTCCTGCATTGACAAGCAGATTCTTTACCACTGGTCCACCTGGGAAAACAATGAAATCAGTTTTGAGGTATAGACTGGAACATCTTAACCTGCTTCTCTGATTGTCTCCGTTGTCCTGCAGGTCTTTGCTCTGAAGCTAGGCCGTTGATACTGTGTGCCTCTCTAGCTTTTGGTTCCAGGTATTTTTCACCTTCCTGTAGGAAGGTCACATCCAGGAAGGTCTCCCTGTAAAATTGATATCCCATGATTTTCCACTGGATGAGCTCCCTTTCCAGCCTACTTTTATGTCTTCATTTGGAAAGTTCCAGAAGGGCAAAGCTAAGTGGTGAATCTGGGAGCAAGAATGTATCTGGCTCAGGTGAAGGAGTGACCCTTCCAAAATGAAACTATCTATTAAGCAGATTCAGGCAGCTCAGACTATTGCTGCTACTTGGAACAATTTGCCCTTGTTTTTGTTTGCTGTTTTGCTTGACATGTTTTAGATGATGCTACATGTAAGCCAATATCTTTAATGATAAACCCATTTAATGTGTTGATTTGTTAATGATAAACCCATTTAATATGATAAACCTATTTAATATGTTGATTTGTAATAGCCCTAGAAAACATTTTATAAGCCAGATGAAAGGAATGACATTTGGATGATGGGAAATGGAAATTCAGTTCCTAGTATCCTGTCCTCCACCACCCATGTGAACATACAAATTCCTGAGGCCTGAATGCCTGCCTTTGAGCACTGATATCTTAGAATAAAATGATCCCAATTCTTTTTTCTCTTTTCTGCTTAGTCACCGTGTCCTCTGCAATATGATCCTTAGTGCTTAGTTTGGCAACACATATACTAAAATTGCCATATGAAAGAAGCTGTTAACCTAAACACAGATGATTATACCAGAAATGCTATATATATAAGCATTATCCTTGCCAAAGATTATATACCAAAGATGGTTTATGTGGGAAGCCACCTCTATCATGGTTGAAACAAATTATACCCCCCAAATAAACTATATATCAAAAGGCAAGAAACAATTACAATAAGAATGGTCATTTTTTAAAAATTCCACTATTGCAAAGTATTGCACTTAGTTTTTTAAAATACATTGTTTCATTTAATCTTCATGAAGTGGGCATTAAGACTCCGTTTTTATAGACATGACAATGAAGGCTTTTAGAGAAGTTAGCATACTGAAGATAACAGCAAGAACACATATATTTAAATATATGGGTTTAAAGAACTTCCTGATGTTCAAGCTGATTTTAGAAAAGGCAGAGGAACCAGAGATCAAATTGCCAACATCCACTGGATCATGGAAAAAGCAAGAGAGTTCCAGAAAAACATCTATTTCTGCTTTTTGCCTTTGACTGTGTGGATCACAATAAACTGGAAAATTCTGAAAGAGATAGGAATACCAAATCACCTGACCTGCCTCTTGAGAAATCTGTATGCAGGTCAG
>SJYX01010400.1:127786-171824 GCA_006410675.1 Oreotragus oreotragus | reverse complement strand
TGACTGAACTGAACTGTACTGAAAGCAAGATATAGTTATAAAAATGATAAAACTTAAAAATTGTGCATGTAGATCAGCCTTTCATTTATTCAAGTTCATGGTCAGTCATAGCTCTCCTAGACCAAGAGTAGACATCTAACTGTCAACAGATTGTCTTTGAAAGGAGAACCAAGAAGCTAATGTTCTACTTTCTCTTATCAACTTAAAAAAAAAAGACTAAAATATTGACTCATCTCAGTATTAGAAGTTTATTCTTCTCAATTATGGATTCTTATTATTTATAGTTAAGTCATTGTTTTTAACAAAAGATTTACTGAATTCATCCCATGTAGCACCCATCAGCATATACCCTGGAGATGCAACAGGTAACAAGGAGCGCCATGTCCCTTTTGTTATGGAGCTTACATTCTAATCCAGGACATATGGCTAAATTGAAATTCCAAATCAGGATCAGTGCTATATAGGTCATAAAGGTCTTAGGCAAAGTGAAAATGTTAGTCGCTCAGTCGTGTCCAACTCTGTGATCCCATGGTCTGTAGCCCACTGGGCTCCTCTGACCATGGGATTCTCCAGGAAAGAATACCAGATTGCAGTAGTCATTTTCTTCTCCAGAGGATCTTCCAGATTCAGGGATTGCTTAGGGAAAAAATTAAAGGATGAGCTGGTGTCAGGAAAGATACCTCTGATCAAGTTTAGTGGACCTCAGATATTTTGGTCTATCCAACCTGACTTGTGAGCTATTTATTTTTGGTGCTGAAAAATTTTGGACAGACCATTTGCCAAGGTGCCTATTCCATCTACCATGGAGATAGGATGGGATCTCTTCCCCTGTAACAATCATTGGCTTGGGGATGAGCACCTAATCCCAAAGAGGGCAATCAGAATCAGATACCGTAACAGAGAAAAAGTTCCCATCTCATGGAGTTGGTTGTAAAAAGCAGGCTGCAGTCATGCTTACAACTCTGAACTAATTTGTTTAAGAAATGAAAGAGAATAAGAGAAAATCTTCATTACTAGTCTGAATAAAGCCACAATCACCTCTGTGCCTTTCAGGTCGAGGCCAATACTTGGCCCCTCAATTGATTAAGTTACTTAGTTCTTATCATGGGTTCCTGTATCATTATTCATGAAAGAGTCATGAATTATTCACAGGTGAGATTTCAGCTTTGGCATGAATGACCCAAAAGAAAGAATTGGGAAGAATATGAACAAAACAGCATCCTTGGCAGTGGAAATGGTAGGTGAAATTTTCTTGGGGTAGATAATAATTTTAATTTTTCTAGGAATTAATAGCTATATCACCCATTAAGAGAAGAATGAGCAACAATGTCTATTGTGATTATATCAACAAAAATCATCAGATTGGAATTCCTTACAAGTTAAAAACAGAAATTCTTTAATTAAAGAAATAAAGAGTAAGCGAGAAGAAAGGAAGAGACAGAACTGTCTACCGTAAACACTTGGTTTCATAGAAAAATTTTGAAAAAATATATAAACCATCTGTTAGAACAAACTGATGGATTTTGCATGAATTCTGAGGAAAAGATCAATATGAAGAAGTGGGTGGTGCTGGTGCTGGTGCTGGTGTTTTACACACCAGCAATAACCCATTAGAAAATGCAATAATATAAAAAGATTCTATTTGTGATAGTAGCAACAAACATGGTGTTTCTATTCTAGGTTTGATACAGGATATAGGATGCTTGGGGCTGGTGCACTGGGATGACACAGAGAGATGATATGGGGAGAGAGTTGCAGGGAGGGGTGTTCAGGATTGGGAAATCATGTACACCCATGGTGGATTCATGTCAATGTATGGCAAAACCAATACAGTATTGTAACGTAAAATAAAAAATAAAGAAAGAAAGAAAAAAAAATCAAAAAGAAAGAAATGTAAAACTGCTATACAGAAAAATTATAAAATCTCACAGATGAACATAAATAAAATTTAGATAATTCAAGAAAGACATTAACAGAGTGGGAAAATTTAATGTTATGTATATTTCCATTTCTACTCACTATATCTACAAATCAAATGTAACTCCAATCAAAATATCCAGGGAATTACTCACGAAGCTACTGAAAGAGGGTGAAAAACTTTCCTTGGACCCTCTTAGAGTTTTAGACTGGGCCTGAGAAGACAAATTCACAGGAGAAAAGTATTAATATACAGATATTTCCATGTACATCACAGCCCCATAAGAAAATAAAGATTTAAAGAAGGAGCAACAAGAACAAAACATTTATATATTCAGTTCAGTTCAGTTCAGTCGCTCAGTCATGTCCGACTCTTTGTGACCCCATGAACCACAGCAGGCCAGGTCTCCCTGTCCATCACCAACTCCTGGAGTCCACCCAAACCCATGTCCATTGAGTTGATGATGCTATCCAGCCGTCTCATCCTATGTCATCCCCTTTTCCTCCTGCCCCCAATCCCTCCCAGCATCAGGGTCTTTTCAAATGAGTCAACTCTTCGCATCAGGTGGCCAAAGTATTGGAGTTTCAGCAACATCAGTCCTTCCAATGAACACCCAGGACTGATCTCCTTTAGGATGGACTGGGTGGATCTCCTTGCAGTCCAAGGGACTCGCAAGAGTCTTCTCCAACACCACAGTTCAAAAGCATCAATTCTTCAGTGCTCAGCTTTCTTTATAGTCCAACTCTCACATCCATGACCACTGGAAAAACCATAGCCTTGACTAGACAGACATTTGTGGACAAAGTAATGTTTCTGCTTTTTAATATGTTGTCTAGGTTGGTCATAAATTTCCTTCCAAGGAGTAAGTGTCTTTTAATTCATGGCTGCAATCACCAGCTGCAGTGATTTTGGAGCCCAGAAAAATAAAGTCAGCCACTGTTTCCACTGTTTCCCCATCTATTTGCCATGAAGTATTAAATAAAGAGTAGCAGCCAAAAACAAAAAGAAAAAAGTAGCTAAAATGTATAGGGAGGTAAATGAAAACTAAGAATTATGCTTCAAAGTCTATTTGCACAGATTTTTCTAGGGCTCAATTCAGCTTCTCTGCTGATAAGAATGTTTCTTTTCTCCTGTTACAGAGAAGGCTAACCTCATATCGGAGTTTTAACTTCCAGTTTCAGGCAGAAAGAGGGTAACTGCTGTTTTTCAAGTGCCTTTATCTCAAAATAATCCTGAGGCCAAGTGGCATATTTTAGGATAGCATTTTCTGCCACCTTCACTACATAAGCTAATTCTAAAATGCATTTGGAAAAATGCAAGTCCAAAGACACCCATGACAATTTTGACACTCAAGTAGGACAATTAAGTCTCCCCAAGAGCTTTTCTTCAGCATCTCGTTCAAAAGTCATCTATGACTAAGGCCATCAGCTTATGAGAAATACAGAGCTCGAGCCCTGCCCACACCTACCAAACCAGAATCCACGCTTTAATAAAATCCCAGGTGATTTGAATTCAAATGAAAGCTTTCAACACAATCATTGTGGTATTCATCATCATACTTTCTCCCCATGGATCAATCTTTTGACTTTGATTTTAAATTTCAGCATAAGACCCAAAATCCCACTGCTGGGCATACACACTGAGGAAATGAGAATTGAAAGAGGCATGTGTACCCCAGTGTTCATCACAGCACTGTTCATAATAGCCAGGACATGGAAGCAACCTAGATGTCCATCAGCAGATGAATGGATAAGAAAGCTGTGGTACATATACACTATGGAGTATTACTCAGCCATTAAAAAGAATACATCTGAATCAGTTCTAATGAGGTGGATGAAACTGGAGCCTATTATACGGAGTGAAGTAAGCCAGAAAGAAAAACACAAATACAGTATACTAACACATATATATGGAATTTAGAAAGATGGTAATGATAACCCTATATGCAAGACAACAAAAGAGACACAGATGCAAAGAACAGACTTTTGGACTCTGTGGGAGAGGGCAAGGGTGGGATGATTGGGAGAATGGCATTGAAACATGTATACTATCATGTAAGAAACGAATCACCAGTCTAGGTTTGATACAGGATACAGGATGCTTGGGACTGATGCACTGGGATGACCCAGAAAGATGGTATGGGGAGGGCTGTGGGAGCGGGGTTCAGGGTTGGGAACTCATGTACACCTATGGTGGATTCATGTCAATGTATGGCAAAACCAATACAGTATTGTAAAGTAAAAAAATAAAATAAAAAAAAATTCAGCATAGGCTTTTAGGCTCAAAAGTCTAAGACACAGAATTTGTTTTGCTTTCATTCTATAGCATATGCTTATTATTAGTTAGTGTTTAGTGCTAGTGGCTCAGACTCTGCAACCCCATGGACTGTGGCCCACCAGACTCCTCTGTTCATGGAATTCTCTAGGCAAGAACTCTGGAGTAGGTAGCCATTCCCTTCTCCAGGGGATCATCCCAACCCCGGGACTGAAGCTAGGTCTCTTGCATTGCAGACAGATGCCTTACCATCTGAGCCACCAGGGAAGCCTTTGTTATGATCAAGAGCTAATCTAAATTTTCTCAATGTGCTTTCCTTATATAAAAACCAGAAGAAATACCATCCCAGCTAGCAATGTATACCTTTCGTCCTACCATCCTTAAGGAGTATTATACATATATAGTGAAGTCGCTCAGTTGTGTCTGACTCTGAAAACCCATGTAGCCTGACAGGCTCCTCCATCTGTGAGATTTTCCAGGCAAGAATACTGGAGTTGGTTGCCATTTCCTTCTCCAGGGGATCTTCCCAACCCAGGGATCGGAACCAGATCTCCCACACATACTTCAGGCAGCCTCTACCATCTGAGCCTCCGGGGAAGCTCAAGGAGTACCATACCATCTAATTATTTTCTCCCATAAATCTTTCCTTTAATGAAACATGGAGAAACAAGTGAGTAATACCACTGACTGATTGTAAAGGAAGCTAAAGTATTCAGGGAAGTTGTGGGTGCCTTTAGTAATTCTACTGTGACATTACCCTTCCTGAGCTTCTCAGTTGAATTTAATGTTTCCTTTTCATGATCGACTTTCTTGCTCTGCTTTATGGCAACAGCTCCAAGCCCTTTCTGATTTTGAAGTATTTCCTGCTGTAGTTCCACTCTGTTGTTCCCTCATGAACTTCCACCTCTGTTATCAAAAGATCAAGACCCTGGGACCTTGTGCCCTTCCTCCCAGCACCACAGCCTCGTCAGCACAGCTTGGTAAGAGGTACAGGATGGGATGAATGTGCTTTTCCTCGTTTGCATTTCCTTCTACTCACCTCATCTCTGTTCTGCCAACAACACTATTTTGCTCCAAGGTGGTTTAACATTGGTGGCAAAGAATGGAAATGTAAAGTAAGTGTTGTCGTTTTTGAGACATTTTAGATTTAAGATTTTGGAGATCCCAATAAGCCTATAGACTTAAATAAAAAACTTTGACAAAAGAAGCATTTTTCAGGGACTTCCTTGGTGGTCCAGTGGTTAAGAATCCACCTTACAAAGCAGAGAATGCAGGCTCGATTCCTGGGCAGGGAACTAAGATCCCACATGGCTCAGAGCAACTAAGCTCACATACCACAACTACGGAGCTTGAGCACTCTGGAGCCCGTCTGCTTACAACTAGATAGTCTATGGACCACAATGAAGATTCTGCATGCTGCAACTAAGACCTGACTCAGCCAAATAAATAAATTAATTAAATATTATAAAAGAAGTATTCTCCAAACAGTTTAATATCTTTCAAATACAACAAAGCCCAGTATCTGGGCAAGTTGACTATTGACATTCCTAAAATGGAAGCAACCTAAATGTCCATCAACAGATGAATGGATAAGGACTGTGTGGTACATACATACCATGGACTATTACTCAGCCATTAGAAAGAATGAAATAATACCATTTGCAGCAACATGGATGGACCTAGAGATGATCATACTAAATGAAGTAAGTCAGACAGAGAAATCTCATATACTATAATTTTATATGTGGAATCTAAAAAGAAATGATACAAATGCACTTATTTACAAATCAGAAACAGACTCACAGACTTAGAGAAGAACTTAGGGTTTTCAAGGAGGAAGAATGGGGGGTAACAAAGAGGAAGGATGGGAGATAGAGATAGTTATAGAGTTTGAGATGGACGTGTACACACTGCTATATTTAAAATGGATAACCAACCATGTCAGTCAATCAGTTGTGTTCAGCTCTTTGTGACCCCATGGACTGTAGCTCTCCAGACTCCTCTATCTGTCCATGGAATTCTCCAGGCAAGAATATTGGAGTGGGGTGCCATTCCTTTCTCCAGGGGACTTCCCCAACCCAGGGATCAAACCCAGGTCTCCTGCACTGCAGGCAAATTCTTTACCTTCTGAGCCACTAGGGATGCCCCTCAGGTACCAATGGGAGGAAGCAGAAAGATGGGGATGAGAGGGGTCCCAGTGATGAACAGTGATGTGACACTGAGAGAGAGGCTGTGAGGTCTGGATGTCACACTTAGGACTGTGGAAAACGTCATGAATGTAACAGGAAGCCTCACAACAATTTTTCAGCAGAATAACTTAGGTAGATTGTGGTCTGACTTTCCCCGTTCTCCAACTCCAGTTGCACTATCCATGTCCTACGTCTCTGTCATTCTTACCATGCTTAAATTTTCCATACACTTCACACCACCTTGTATTTGTGTATTTTTCCATTTCCTGAAAATTTGCTCCCTTTCTGAACTGGCCAGGTGTTCTGATTCCTTAAACTCATCTCAGGCATCGTCACCTACCAGAGTCTGCCCCCTCCTCATGGCACACCCACCACCAGTCACAGCATCCTCTATTTGGGGACCGGATTTCTCTCTTCCTTGTTCCCAGATCCCTGCAATTATCCTCAATATTCCTTTCTCACACTGGTTCTCCTCTGTCTGCCCTGGACTGATCTCCCTGAAGGCAGAAGTTATTTGCTACCTTTGTAGCACTAGTATCTAATTAATGCTTGATAAACAATTCACACTCAGTAAAGGGTTCTTGAAATAAAAGCAATGAAGGCACGTGGCCAAGCAGACACATCTGATTACAACTGCCTGGGAGATCAGAGTAGACTTTTTCTTGAGAGGTGGAAAATAGGTCTTAGAATGTTTAATTATGATAAAATATTTTATATTTTTTACAGCATAAAATTAAAAGTTTATTAGTATGAATTTACACTTAAAACATTTTATATTGGCATAAACCCACTCCAGTACTCTTGCCTGGAAAAGCCCATGGACGGAGGAGCCGGGTGGGCCGCCGTCCATGGGGTCGCTAAGAGTCGGACATGACTGAGCGACTTCACTTTCGCTTTTCTCTTTCATGCATTGGAGAAGGAAATGGCAATTCACTCCAGTGTTCTTGCCTGGAGAATCCCAGGGACAGGGGAGCCTGGTGGGGTGCCGTCTCTGGGGTCACACAGAGTCGGACACGACTGAAGTGACTTAGCAGCAGCAGCAGCATAGTTGATTTACAATGCTATTAGTTCCAGGTGTACAGCAAAGTGATTCAGTTATACATATATCCACTCTTTTTTCAGATTCCTTTCCCATATAGGTTATTACAGAATATTGAGTCTAGTTCCCTATGATATACAGTATATCTTTGTTGATATCTATTTTCTGTATAGTAGTGTGTATATGTTAATCTCAAACTCTGAATTTATCCCTCCCTGCATTAGTATAAATGCTTGATTAAACTATGATATATAATTCCTAGCAAAGTTTATTGCTGCATGAATGCCCAGAAATAAGTTGGTGTCTTCTCAAAAATGGATATTTATTGTAAAAATGGGTGTTTGTTGTAATTCTAAGTGTTCATCTAATCTATAAAAAAAGTATTTTCAGCTTCTCATTGTAAAGAGGTCCGTCAAATTTTATCCATTACTGCTGTTAAAAATGTTTTGCTGCCCTAAAACTCTCTGTTATGGCTGGATTGAACAGGAATCTATTTTATAAGAAAGGTTTTTTTCACATAAGCTTACTGATTTCTCTGTTTCACATGGCTTCTCTTTGCTGTGGTCCTGTACTTTTCTTCTTTTCCAAGCAAAAGAGAAAATCAAGGACATCATAACTGAATATCCAAAATATCTGGTCTACTTTCACGAGCTTTGCTAATCAGTTAATTTTTTTCTTTTCAATTAGCCATCTCAATATCTATACACAGATATTAAATATTGGTTTTGAACATTTCTTCATCTTTGCAACTTTTGCAGCTTCATCTAAGGCAGAGGTTCTGGAATTTGTTTCAAGGTCTGGCAAAAATCATAGACAAGCTCACAAAAGAAATACATGTAGATATACAGATATATCCATAGATACATATATACACACAAGGCATATACATACATACATATATATATATACAATTTTGGGAAGTCAATTAACAGAACTTCTTTTTAGGACAACTTTTTAAAACTATTTAAATAAGTGTTTGATTAAAAAAGTCTTCATATATGGTTTTTCATTAACTTCCTCATAGAGAAAGAGGAAGTTATGGAGAAAGCAATGGCACCCCACTCCAGTACTCTTGCCTGGAAAATCCCATGGATGGGGGGCAGTCTGGCAGGCTGCAGTCCATGGGGTCGCTAAGAGTCGGATATGACTGAGCGACTTCACTTTCACTTCACTCCTCATAGAACAACAGATATTTATGCCAACTTTCAGAAGATGTATACATTGCCATCATTGAAAACACCTAATCATTACTCTTTCTTGGAGATTTTTATTACACTTGCTTTAAAAGTACCATTCAAGTATCAGAATATTTCTCTAACTTGGATTTACTTAAAGGTAACTGAAGAAAATTGAGCTATTAATACTACTTATATAATATTTTTCAAAGCACAGTTTGTTTGTGTTAAAACCTAGCTAAAAGAACAGATATGAATATTTCATCTTGTATTAAAAGTTAGATAATAATTCTCCTTTATTATAATCTAAATTTAAAACAATTTTGATTGGTTTTCTGAATTTCTAATATATAGAAATTCAACACATTTATTGTGTAGAAATACAATGTAATAAATGCGAATTGTGATCTTAAGATTTTAAATTCCAAGTGAACATTGAGAAATACAAGTTTTAGAATAAACAATCATATCCATCTTCATGTTCCTTACTTCAAGTACAGAACTAAAATATGAATTCTCAAGTAAGAGAAAAATAACTTTTCTATCATCTTTAATTATCAACAACTTCTAAGAGGAAATGACCATCTACTTCAAATATGACATCTTNGATTTTGGAGCCCAGAAAAATAAAGTCAGCCACTGTTTCCACTGTTTCCCCATCTATTTGCCATGAAGTATTAAATAAAGAGTAGCAGCCAAAAACAAAAAGAAAAAAGTAGCTAAAATGTATAGGGAGGTAAATGAAAACTAAGAATTATGCTTCAAAGTCTATTTGCACAGATTTTTCTAGGGCTCAATTCAGCTTCTCTGCTGATAAGAATGTTTCTTTTCTCCTGTTACAGAGAAGGCTAACCTCATATCGGAGTTTTAACTTCCAGTTTCAGGCAGAAAGAGGGTAACTGCTGTTTTTCAAGTGCCTTTATCTCAAAATAATCCTGAGGCCAAGTGGCATATTTTAGGATAGCATTTTCTGCCACCTTCACTACATAAGCTAATTCTAAAATGCATTTGGAAAAATGCAAGTCCAAAGACACCCATGACAATTTTGACACTCAAGTAGGACAATTAAGTCTCCCCAAGAGCTTTTCTTCAGCATCTCGTTCAAAAGTCATCTATGACTAAGGCCATCAGCTTATGAGAAATACAGAGCTCGAGCCCTGCCCACACCTACCAAACCAGAATCCACGCTTTAATAAAATCCCAGGTGATTTGAATTCAAATGAAAGCTTTCAACACAATCATTGTGGTATTCATCATCATACTTTCTCCCCATGGATCAATCTTTTGACTTTGATTTTAAATTTCAGCATAAGACCCAAAATCCCACTGCTGGGCATACACACTGAGGAAATGAGAATTGAAAGAGGCATGTGTACCCCAGTGTTCATCACAGCACTGTTCATAATAGCCAGGACATGGAAGCAACCTAGATGTCCATCNTTGACTTTGATTTTAAATTTCAGCATAAGACCCAAAATCCCACTGCTGGGCATACACACTGAGGAAATGAGAATTGAAAGAGGCATGTGTACCCCAGTGTTCATCACAGCACTGTTCATAATAGCCAGGACATGGAAGCAACCTAGATGTCCATCAGCAGATGAATGGATAAGAAAGCTGTGGTACATATACACTATGGAGTATTACTCAGCCATTAAAAAGAATACATCTGAATCAGTTCTAATGAGGTGGATGAAACTGGAGCCTATTATACGGAGTGAAGTAAGCCAGAAAGAAAAACACAAATACAGTATACTAACACATATATATGGAATTTAGAAAGATGGTAATGATAACCCTATATGCAAGACAACAAAAGAGACACAGATGCAAAGAACAGACTTTTGGACTCTGTGGGAGAGGGCAAGGGTGGGATGATTGGGAGAATGGCATTGAAACATGTATACTATCATGTAAGAAACGAATCACCAGTCTAGGTTTGATACAGGATACAGGATGCTTGGGACTGATGCACTGGGATGACCCAGAAAGATGGTATGGGGAGGGCTGTGGGAGCGGGGTTCAGGGTTGGGAACTCATGTACACCTATGGTGGATTCATGTCAATGTATGGCAAAACCAATACAGTATTGTAAAGTAAAAAAATAAAATAAAAAATAATTCAGCATAGGCTTTTAGGCTCAAAAGTCTAAGACACAGAATTTGTTTTGCTTTCATTCTATAGCATATGCTTATTATTAGTTAGTGTTTAGTGCTAGTGGCTCAGACTCTGCAACCCCATGGACTGTGGCCCACCAGACTCCTCTGTTCATGGAATTCTCTAGGCAAGAACTCTGGAGTAGGTAGCCATTCCCTTCTCCAGGGGATCATCCCAACCCCGGGACTGAAGCTAGGTCTCTTGCATTGCAGACAGATGCCTTACCATCTGAGCCACCAGGGAAGCCTTTGTTATGATCAAGAGCTAATCTAAATTTTCTCAATGTGCTTTCCTTATATAAAAACCAGAAGAAATACCATCCCAGCTAGCAATGTATACCTTTCGTCCTACCATCCTTAAGGAGTATTATACATATATAGTGAAGTCGCTCAGTTGTGTCTGACTCTGAAAACCCATGTAGCCTGACAGGCTCCTCCATCTGTGAGATTTTCCAGGCAAGAATACTGGAGTTGGTTGCCATTTCCTTCTCCAGGGGATCTTCCCAACCCAGGGATCGGAACCAGATCTCCCACACATACTTCAGGCAGCCTCTACCATCTGAGCCTCCAGGGAAGCTCAAGGAGTACCATACCATCTAATTATTTTCTCCCATAAATCTTTCCTTTAATGAAACATGGAGAAACAAGTGAGTAATACCACTGACTGATTGTAAAGGAAGCTAAAGTATTCAGGGAAGTTGTGGGTGCCTTTAGTAATTCTACTGTGACATTACCCTTCCTGAGCTTCTCAGTTGAATTTAATGTTTCCTTTTCATGATCGACTTTCTTGCTCTGCTTTATGGCAACAGCTCCAAGCCCTTTCTGATTTTGAAGTATTTCCTGCTGTAGTTCCACTCTGTTGTTCCCTCATGAACTTCCACCTCTGTTATCAAAAGATCAAGACCCTGGGACCTTGTGCCCTTCCTCCCAGCACCACAGCCTCGTCAGCACAGCTTGGTAAGAGGTACAGGATGGGATGAATGTGCTTTTCCTCGTTTGCATTTCCTTCTACTCACCTCATCTCTGTTCTGCCAACAACACTATTTTGCTCCAAGGTGGTTTAACATTGGTGGCAAAGAATGGAAATGTAAAGTAAGTGTTGTCGTTATTGAGACATTTTAGATTTAAGATTTTGGAGATCCCAATAAGCCTATAGACTTAAATAAAAAACTTTGACAAAAGAAGCATTTTTCAGGGACTTCCTTGGTGGTCCAGTGGTTAAGAATCCACCTTACAAAGCAGAGAATGCAGGCTCGATTCCTGGGCAGGGAACTAAGATCCCACATGGCTCAGAGCAACTAAGCTCACATACCACAACTACGGAGCTTGAGCACTCTGGAGCCCGTCTGCTTACAACTAGATAGTCTATGGACCACAATGAAGATTCTGCATGCTGCAACTAAGACCTGACTCAGCCAAATAAATAAATTAATTAAATATTATAAAAGAAGTATTCTCCAAACAGTTTAATATCTTTCAAATACAACAAAGCCCAGTATCTGGGCAAGTTGACTATTGACATTCCTAAAATGGAAGCAACCTAAATGTCCATCAACAGATGAATGGATAAGGACTGTGTGGTACATACATACCATGGACTATTACTCAGCCATTAGAAAGAATGAAATAATACCATTTGCAGCAACATGGATGGACCTAGAGATGATCATACTAAATGAAGTAAGTCAGACAGAGAAATCTCATATACTATAATTTTATATGTGGAATCTAAAAAGAAATGATACAAATGCACTTATTTACAAATCAGAAACAGACNTATTGACATTCCTAAAATGGAAGCAACCTAAATGTCCATCAACAGATGAATGGATAAGGACTGTGTGGTACATACATACCATGGACTATTACTCAGCCATTAGAAAGAATGAAATAATACCATTTGCAGCAACATGGATGGACCTAGAGATGATCATACTAAATGAAGTAAGTCAGACAGAGAAATCTCATATACTATAATTTTATATGTGGAATCTAAAAAGAAATGATACAAATGCACTTATTTACAAATCAGAAACAGACTCACAGACTTAGAGAAGAACTTAGGGTTTTCAAGGAGGAAGAATGGGGGGTAACAAAGAGGAAGGATGGGAGATAGAGATAGTTATAGAGTTTGAGATGGACGTGTACACACTGCTATATTTAAAATGGATAACCAACCATGTCAGTCAATCAGTTGTGTTCAGCTCTTTGTGACCCCATGGACTGTAGCTCTCCAGACTCCTCTATCTGTCCATGGAATTCTCCAGGCAAGAATATTGGAGTGGGGTGCCATTCCTTTCTCCAGGGGACTTCCCCAACCCAGGGATCAAACCCAGGTCTCCTGCACTGCAGGCAAATTCTTTACCTTCTGAGCCACTAGGGATGCCCCTCAGGTACCAATGGGAGGAAGCAGAAAGATGGGGATGAGAGGGGTCCCAGTGATGAACAGTGATGTGACACTGAGAGAGAGGCTGTGAGGTCTGGATGTCACACTTAGGACTGTGGAAAACGTCATGAATGTAACAGGAAGCCTCACAACAATTTTTCAGCAGAATAACTTAGGTAGATTGTGGTCTGACTTTCCCCGTTCTCCAACTCCAGTTGCACTATCCATGTCCTACGTCTCTGTCATTCTTACCATGCTTAAATTTTCCATACACTTCACACCACCTTGTATTTGTGTATTTTTCCATTTCCTGAAAATTTGCTCCCTTTCTGAACTGGCCAGGTGTTCTGATTCCTTAAACTCATCTCAGGCATCGTCACCTACCAGAGTCTGCCCCCTCCTCATGGCACACCCACCACCAGTCACAGCATCCTCTATTTGGGGACCGGATTTCTCTCTTCCTTGTTCCCAGATCCCTGCAATTATCCTCAATATTCCTTTCTCACACTGGTTCTCCTCTGTCTGCCCTGGACTGATCTCCCTGAAGGCAGAAGTTATTTGCTACCTTTGTAGCACTAGTATCTAATTAATGCTTGATAAACAATTCACACTCAGTAAAGGGTTCTTGAAATAAAAGCAATGAAGGCATGTGGCCAAGCAGACACATCTGATTACAACTGCCTGGGAGATCAGAGTAGACTTTTTCTTGAGAGGTGGAAAATAGGTCTTAGAATGTTTAATTATGATAAAATATTTTATATTTTTTACAGCATAAAATTAAAAGTTTATTAGTATGAATTTACACTTAAAACATTTTATATTGGCATAAACCCACTCCAGTACTCTTGCCTGGAAAAGCCCATGGACGGAGGAGCCGGGTGGGCCGCCGTCCATGGGGTCGCTAAGAGTCGGACATGACTGAGCGACTTCACTTTCGCTTTTCTCTTTCATGCATTGGAGAAGGAAATGGCAATTCACTCCAGTGTTCTTGCCTGGAGAATCCCAGGGACAGGGGAGCCTGGTGGGGTGCCGTCTCTGGGGTCACACAGAGTCGGACACGACTGAAGTGACTTAGCAGCAGCAGCAGCATAGTTGATTTACAATGCTATTAGTTCCAGGTGTACAGCAAAGTGATTCAGTTATACATATATCCACTCTTTTTTCAGATTCCTTTCCCATATAGGTTATTACAGAATATTGAGTCTAGTTCCCTATGATATACAGTATATCTTTGTTGATATCTATTTTCTGTATAGTAGTGTGTATATGTTAATCTCAAACTCTGAATTTATCCCTCCCTGCATTAGTATAAATGCTTGATTAAACTATGATATATAATTCCTAGCAAAGTTTATTGCTGCACGAATGCCCAGAAATAAGTTTGTGTCTTCTCAAAAATGGATATTTATTGTAAAAATGGGTGTTTGTTGTAATTCTAAGTGTTCATCTAATCTATAAAAAAAGTATTTTCAGCTTCTCATTGTAAAGAGGTCCGTCAAATTTTATCCATTACTGCTGTTAAAAATGTTTTGCTGCCCTAAAACTCTCTGTTACGGCTGGATTGAACAGGAATCTATTTTATAAGAAAGGCTTTTTTCACATAAGCTTACTGATTTCTCTGTTTCACATGGCTTCTCTTTGCTATGGTCCTGTACTTTTCTTCTTTTCCAAGCAAAAGAGAAAATCAAGGACATCATAACTGAATATCCAAAATATCTGGTCTACTTTCACGAGCTTTGCTAATCAGTTAATTTTTTTCTTTTCAATTAGCCATCTCAATATCTATACACAGATATTAAATATTGGTTTTGAACATTTCTTCATCTTTGCAACTTTTGCAGCTTCATCTAAGGCAGAGGTTCTGGAATTTGTTTCAAGGTCTGGCAAAAATCATAGACAAGCTCACAAAAGAAATACATGTAGATATACAGATATATCCATAGATACATATATACACACAAGGCATATACATACATACATATATATATATACAATTTTGGGAAGTCAATTAACAGAACTTCTTTTTAGGACAACTTTTTAAAACTATTTAAATAAGTGTTTGATTAAAAAAGTCTTCATATATGGTTTTTCATTAACTTCCTCATAGAGAAAGAGGAAGTTATGGAGAAAGCAATGGCACCCCACTCCAGTACTCTTGCCTGGAAAATCCCATGGATGGGGGGCAGTCTGGCAGGCTGCAGTCCATGGGGTCGCTAAGAGTCGGATATGACTGAGCGACTTCACTTTCACTTCACTCCTCATAGAACAACAGATATTTATGCCAACTTTCAGAAGATGTATACATTGCCATCATTGAAAACACCTAATCATTACTCTTTCTTGGAGATTTTTATTACACTTGCTTTAAAAGTACCATTCAAGTATCAGAATATTTCTCTAACTTGGATTTACTTAAAGGTAACTGAAGAAAATTGAGCTATTAATACTACTTATATAATATTTTTCAAAGCACAGTTTGTTTGTGTTAAAACCTGTCTAAAAGAACAGATATGAATATTTCATCTTGTATTAAAAGTTAGATAATAATTCTCCTTTATTATAATCTAAATTTAAAACAATTTTGATTGGTTTTCTGAATTTCTAATATATAGAAATTCAACACATTTATTGTGTAGAAATACAATGTAATAAATGCGAATTGTGATCTTAAGATTTTAAATTCCAAGTGAACATTGAGAAATACAAATTTTAGAATAAACAATCATATCCATCTTCATGTTCCTTACTTCAAGTACAGAACTAAAATATGAATTCTCAAGTAAGAGAAAAATAACTTTTCTATCATCTTTAATTATCAACAACTTCTAAGAGGAAATGACCATCTACTTCAAATATGACATCTTGCAGAAAGCTAAAATGATTTATAAAATGAGTAACAGAGAACTTGTTCTCAAGTAGCTCATAATTTAATGAAGACATAGCAAATAATAAGCATATAGTATAAATATGTATATGCATAAATTCACATAATATAAACACACTAAAAAAGCAACATATATGTTAACATAGCATCTAGAATAAGAAGAGCAACTCACTTCTGACAGAATTAGATCTAATACTCTTACTTAAATAATTTTAAGACTGGATTAATGAAAGCCAAAATAATCTCATACTCATAAAGAAGGCTGAGCACCAAAGAAGTGATACTTTCAAACTGTGGTATTGGAGAAGACTCTTGAGAGTCCCTTGGACTGCAAGGAGACCAAACCAGTCAATGCTAAAGGAAATCAACCCTGAATATTCACTGGAAGGACAATGCTGAAGCTAAAGCTCCAATACTTTGGCCACCTGATGCAAAGAGCTGACTCACTGGAAAAGACCCTGATGCTGGGAAAGATTGAAGGCAGGAGGAGAAGGGACAGCAGGGGATGAGATGGTTGGATGGCATCATCAACTGAATGGACATGAGTTTGAGCAAGCTCCAGGAGATGGTGAGGGACAGGGAAGCCTGTTGTGCTGCAGTCCATGGGGTCACAAAGAGTCAGACACAACTGAGTGACTGAAAAACAATGAGACTGCAAAACCAGTGTCACTGAATACTGATATAATAGCCCAGGAGTCCTGAAATCTACATAACAAGGGCAGCATATAGATGCAAGAAAAATTGATAAGAACACAATCTAACTTTCTTGTGTTGTTCTTCAGATAAAAACCCAGCAAGGTTTATTTAAATTATTGAAATTTCATGGTGTACTCTCCAGAGAATTCTTTGCAAATAGTTAAAGCAGTTACATTAGTAATAAGAGTAAGTTGCTAAAAAATATAAAAAAATATATATATATTATTATATGGTATTATAAATTTCATGAGGTAGAGAAAATATTTTACCTCCATTACTAGAAGAATTGATGCTTTTGAACTGTGGTGCTGGAGAAGACTTTTGAGAGTCCCTTGGACTGCAAGGAGGTCCAACCGGTACATTCTAAAGGAGATCAACTCTGGGTGTTCTTTGGAAGGAATGATGCTAAAGCTGAAACTCCAGTAGTCTGGCCACCTCATGCGAAGAGTTGACTCATTGGAAAAGACTGTGATGCCGGGAGGGATTGCAGGCAGGAGGAGAAGGGGACGACAGAGGATGAGATGGCTGGATGGCATCACCAACTCAATGGAGGTGAGTTTGAGTGAACTCCGGGAGATGGTGATGGATAGGGAGGCCTGGCATGCTGTGATTCATGGGGTTGCAGAGTCAGACATGACTGAGCGACGGAAATGAATGAAATGAATGAACCTAGATAGTAGGGTCTCAGTAAATACTGGGTTGGCCAAAAGTTTCATTTGAGTTTTTCTGTAAGATTTTATGGAAAAAACCACAATGAATTTTTTGGTCAGCCTGATAATACTGAAAGAACAAAATGTCAGGAAGACTAAATATAAAGTAGTGCAATGCAGGGCTTCCCTGATATCTCACTTGGTAAAGAATCCACCTCCAATGCAGGAGACCCTGGTTTGATTCCTGGGTCAGGAAGATCCCCTGGAGAAGGGAAGCCTACCCACTCCAGTATTATTGGGCTTCCCTTGTGGCTCAGCTGGTAAAGAATCTGCCTGCAATGCAGGAGACCTCGGTTTGATCCCTGGGTTGGGAAGATGCCCTGGAGAAGGGAACTCTAGTATTCTGGAGTATTCCCCCCTCCAGTATTCTGGCCTGGAGAATTCCATGGACTGTATAGTCCATGGGGTTGCAAAGAGTTGAACACAACTGAACAACTTTGACTAATATCACTAGTGCAATGCAGGCAAACACAACACATACAAACATTCACTGTGCCTAAGGTTATGTGCTAGTAGTTCCAGTCTGATGACCAAAAACAAAAAGTCAGATGTAGTAACACTTTGAATCTGTGTATATTCAGAAGCTGAGCTACTTCTGTTCTTCTATCAGGCTTCCCCGGTACTAGTGGTAAAGAACCAGCCTGCCAATACAGGGGACTTAAGAGACAATGATTTGCTCCCTGGGTCAGGAAGATCCCCTGGGAAAGGAAATGGCAACCCACTCCAGTATTCTTGCCTGGGAAATCCCATGGACAGAAAAGCTACAGTCCATGGGATCACAAAATGTGACTTAGTGACCAAACAACAATAATGTAATATGCTGGATACTTTCCTAGGAATTTTATAAGACTTCTCATTTTAGTCTCATAGAAATTCTATGAAGTAGTATTCCTGTGCACATTTCACACATAGGTAAATAATTGCCTTAAGAAGGAAAAAAAAAAAAAAAAGTTTCAACCCAGCATACAAGGTTCAAGCTATTCCTTCCCATGGGTGAGAGTCAAGCAGGTGATTAGCAGGGTTGGGCCACTGAAAATTTTCCTATGAGTAAAAGGAAGAGGATTAGCAAGAAGGAAATGCAGAATGTGAGTTGAAGAGTAAGTGAACCTGTCAAACTGGAGACTGAATAAAATCAGGATCGCCCGACAATGTGTATGTGCGTGCCCTTCACCTTATCATCGAATTAACTTCCCAAAGTGTGTATCTTTTCACTCATTCACCAAATATTTCCTGAGTATCTTCTCTGAACCATGCATGTACTAGCTATTTGGAAGCATTTTTAAAACTCACAAAAAATTTTTTGTTCAGACTAAAAAACAGAAAATAAACGTAGTACATAAATAAATTGCATTGTCTTTTAGAGGCTGCTAGGGCTTAAGGAAAGAGCATTTGTTTTTCAAAGTACAGATTTAATCGTATCATTCTCCTCATTCTAGATATTTGATGATTTTTCTGGAGACAATGGAGTAATGTCTTAACCTCTCAGCATGTTTTCAAGGCTCTTTATGATCAACCCAAAGCAATAAATATTTCTCTTTATCCAAACTCTACAACTACCCTGAAAACAAACCTTACCAGGAAACTTGATATCTTGAGAAACGTCATACAAAATTTACTCATATAGTTTTTCACACCTGGGATAGTACTAATCTACTTGGAGTTACTGAAATTTCAGTCATCTTTTAAAGACCAATTCAAGTACCCCTTCTTTTTCTTAGTCAACTTGAGTTAGGTTAATCTCTATCTTCTGTTTATATTTATCCATCTCCTCAAATGTACAGTAAATTTATCTGTAAGAGAATTGATAAAAAGATGGCAAAGTGGTGTAGATTTTATTTTGAAGGTCATTAAAAGCTCTACTTAGGTATCTAAGTATTTCCCTCCTGCAAAGTCACTTGATATAATTAATGATTATTCCTTTGTGGTCTATAAGACTGCATTTATATGAAATCTGAGAGCATAAAGTCAAATATATCCCACTGAATAAAATCCAAAAATAAGTATTGGAAAAAGAAGAATATATATATGTGAAGAAGACTTTAAAAAAAAGAGAAGCTTTATATAACACACTGTAAACAAATCACATTATTCTGCAAAGGTGGAGAGAGAAGAAATAAGAAAGCTAGAAAATAAGAGGGGGGCAGATTGAATTGGGAGATTGGGACTGAGGTGCTGGAGAAGACTCTTGAGAGTCCCTTTGGATTGCAGGGAGATCAAACCAGTCAATCCTAAAGGAAATCAACCCTGAATATGCATTAGAAGGACTGATGCTGAAGTTCCAATATTTGGCCACCTGATGTGAAGAACCGACTCATTGGCAAAGACTCTGATGCTGGCAAAGATTGAAGGCAGGAGGAGAAGGGGGTAGCAGAGGATGAAATGATTGGATAGCATCACTGACTTAATGAACATGAGTGTGAGCAAGCTCCAGGAGATAGTCAAGGACAGGGAAGCCCAGCACACGGCAGTCCATGGGGTAGCAAAGAGTCCACACACTGCCCAACTAGGGCTTTTAGACCAGGTCTTGTTCCATTTTTGAGAGACCACAACAATGAGAAAGTTTAACAATAAAGTTGTCTTCTTTAAAATATGTTTACATACAACTTCATAGGACAAGAAAAGTAAAATAGGGTCAAGGACAGGAGGGACAAAAGTCAAGAGCAGAGATAACTGAGAACATTTTAAGTAATCAAGTTAGAGGACCCAGCTAAATTATATCACATACAATGCTAATCCTGACTTCTTTTAGTTATAATGTGTGCTGAATAAGAGAGCAATGAAAAACAGGACAAATGGGAGAATTCTTCAAGATGAAATTAGATTCCTTGGGGGAGGGAGCGGACAAAGTCAAAAGTCAGAAGACATTAACATTCAATGTACTTGAAATATGGGCTTCCCTGGTAGCTCAGACAGTAAAGCATCTGCCTACAGTGCGGGAGACCTGGGTTCGATCCCTGGGTCAGGAAGATCCCCTGGAGACAGAAACGGCAACCCACTCCAGTATTCATGCCTGGAAAATCCCATGGACTGAGGAGCCTGGTGGGCTACAATCCATGGGGTTGCAAAGAGTCAGACATAAATGAGAGACTTCTGTGTGTGTGTGTACTTGAAATATGTTCAAAAAGTGTCGAGATGGGGAAAGGAAAGAAACAAGGAAGGAAAGAAGTGAGCAGAAGAATGGAGAGAGGGAGGCAGAGACAGGAGGAGGAAGGAAACACGACTGAAAAAGTAACCTTCTTGGTAGTGAAAATTATTTCAGCTTTTTGGGTTTTTCACCATGAATGATATGATTTCACTTTAAAGGCCGATTAGAAAATGCAATAAGAAGATACAAAGCATGAGAAATTTAAAAAGCATTTGATGAAGAATTGTGAAATTAAGCAGAAGCTCTCTATTAACAGAAAATGAAAAATTATTATTATGTAAGAAGCAAAAAAAAAAAAGTGCAGTTATATTTCTTGTCTCACACCAAAGTTAGACATCCAAAGCCAAGCTGCCATGATGCCCATGAGTTCTGCAATAAAGAACATTGACTCCCTCATCAGTCATTCTACTGCTCTGCCTTTATGTACAAAAAGATAAAACAACAATGAATTGGATTTTCTAGGTTATTTAAAGAGATTTTTTTGTTGTTGTTTAGTCAGTAAAGACCCTGATGCTGGGAAAGATTGAAGGAGGGAGGAAAAGGGGATGACAGAGGATGAAATGGTTGGATGGCATCACCTACTCAATGGACATGAGTTTGAGTGAACTCCGGGAGTTGGTGATGGACAGGAGGCCTGGCGTGCTGCAGCTCCATGGGGTTGCAAAGAGTCAGACATAACTGACTGACTGAACTGAACTGAACTGTACCAGAATATCCCACCACAAAAGTTGCCTCTGTAGCATATAGATTTTTTGAGCCAAGGCTTCCCTGGTGGCTCAACAGTAAAGAATCAGCCTGTAATGCAGGAGACTCAGGTTTGATCACTCGGTCAGGAAGATCCCCTGGAGAAGAGAATGTCTACCCACTCCAGTTTTCTTGCCTGGAGAATTCCATGGACAAAGGAGCCTGGCTGTCTACAGTCCATGTGGTCACAAAGAGTCAGACATGACTGAATGACTAACATTTTCACATTTTCACTTATTTTCAGCTTAAATCCAATGAGAACCATGAAACTGGGGAAGAGCTCTAAAAATGGGGCACAAGTTTTCCCTGTGTAAAGGAAATTTCCATTTATAAAGGTATATTGCTTTCTTGTACCAGGAAAAAGACAGCTCAACTCACCAGTAGACTCTGATGGGTCTGCATTACAAATGCTAAATGATCCTTGTTTACCATACTTTTTTGGGGGCATCTTCCCATGACTTGTGCTTACTCAGAATTCCCAACCTTCAAAACCCATTTACTTCCTCTAGCCTAGGATGGTGTGCAAACACAACTTCTGGGACTTCCGTGGTGGTCCAGTGGTTAAAATTTCGTCTTTCAGTGCAGGGGCTGAAGGTTAGATTCCTGGTGGGGGGCTAAGATCCCTCATGCCTCAGGCCCTCCCACCCCAAAAAGAAACCACCATAACACAGAAACAATACTATTGCAACATTTTCAATAAAGATTAAAAAGAAAAACACCAAACTTCTAGCCCCTCCTTTGAGTTACTCATCACTGAGTATTCTCACTTGCATATGTGTCACACACCTTGATAAAATTCTGTTCATGTTTTCTCTTAGCAATCTATTTTTCACCAGTTTAATGTATAGAGAGTTCCAGATGATGAACCTAAGACGGCAGATAAAAAACAAAGCCCCAAATGAGAAATTTCACAACTGTGCTGAATTATGTTTAACTCTAAAATCTAAAAGAGTTCTTATTAGGGAGTCTAATTTTAATATGCTCTTTAAGATTAAGTCCCATCTAGTGGTCTCATCTAGAAGCCTTCAGAGATATAAAATTCAGTTCCTGACTTGAAAAAAAATGCTTAGGTCACATTTGACCTTACAAAGTTATAACAAACTCTGGTATAATATATATTTTATTCATAAGACTAGTAATTCTTTGGATAAGACAACTTTAAAAAAATTGAGTTCTTATGTGTTTCAAGAGTATTTTATTTACGTACCTATCTATTTATTTATTTTGGTGAACTGCTGCATGGGGACCCTAGTTTCTCCACCAAAGATTGAACCCACACTGCCTGCAGTGGAAGCACAGAGTCTGAACCACTGGATCACCAGGGAAGTCCCAGGGACTGCTTATTATATCAAACTAGTTTTATTAGGTGTGGAACATTTGTTACTGCTCTCAGTATATTAGTGAAGTTTAACTACATAGACTTGTAAGCTACAGCAGAGGCAAATATAAGTAATAACACACTGGGAAAAAAGGCAGAGTTATTTGTACTTTAGCACCATATCTAAGAAGAAAATAAATTACCAACCATAAAAGAGTCAAAACTTAACAAGCTGAATATTAAACTTCTATTTATGGATGACATTTTTGTTTTTATTTTATTTTCTCACCAATTTCCTTTGGCACAGCTGTCTTTTCCTTTGTTTAATTTTAACATACCTCCTAGGAAAGTTCTTTGCAACATTAAAAAGTAGTATACAACATATTCATTCTAAGTGTGCAAAACAGCCAAGTTTTCACCTTTCTCCACAGTCCTCTGGATTTCTAAATCTGGAATAAACACTCATCATAGAATGTAGTTAAATTATTTTTGAAATTATTCTGGCTCTGTTTGTTAAGCAACAGCCAATAAATGCTTTTGTGTGTGTGTGTGTGTGTGTGTGTGTTTTGGTTTCTAAGTTTGAGTCAGGGATTTTCCTTTATAGTTTTTCAATATTGTGGACTCTGCCAGCAAGTTCTTGAGAACAGTTCAACAAAAACTTTTTACTTTCCAAACTACTGACTATATATTAGTTGGGAGGGATAGTAGAAAGAGTACAGATTTAGGTTTAAATTCCTTACTACAAGGCTCTCTTGTGTCACACTGCCTTTATTTTGAAGTTGGAAAAGTACTGCCCACTTTTCTGTTGTAATGGTTAAGTATAATGTACATAAATGTATATAATGTACTCATAGTATAAAAATAATAAATAACATCTGTTATTATGGTAAATCTTAAAGCTTAACAAGTTTCTATTCTGCTTACCTCCTCACTAAAGCAAAACACACTCAAACATACAGACCTACATACATACTATATAGATATATTTTTCTTGGGTCATATTAAAAATCGCAAAATACATGTGTTTATGTTGGCAGAACAAATCTCAGTTGATCACATTAGCAATAGTTTCTTATTGGGTGTCAGACATGAAATAGTCACTCTAATTACCACATAACTGCAACAAATAATCTGCATATTTTGAACACAAACAATTGGCTTCCAAATGAGGAAGTATTTACCGACCTTAAAGCCATGTGCAGAATAACTCAATTCTGCTGATCACTAAAGGGCAGAGAAAATATTTTTACATCCAATAGTTCAGAGTTCTACAAATCCATAACTAGAAAGATTAACTAGACTAGTAGTGTCTGAATAGTAGTGGTAGAGACAGATTTAAAACAGTGCTAATTGTAAACAGTATTTGCAAGACTATGAAATACATAGAGGGCAAAAAGTGGACTCTCAGTGGATTATACAGTTAACCACACAAAGCAATTCAGCAAAGTATTTTCCACAAGCTGCACAACAGCTGCCTGTCAAAGACAAAGCCAGATACTAGTTAAAGATGGTGAAAACATCTTAGATCATGATAACTCCTGCAGTTGGAAAGACTGCAGAGTAAGCTTAGCTCTACTTGGACTGGTGAGGAGGTGACTGGGGGTTTTAAAGGAAGAGTGAGGGAATGGAGCAGGGATAAGCAGAGACCCAAGCAGAGTCAGGGAATTGAAACATTATTAAAAAATGGGTAAGAGGTCAATGTCAAGGCTGCCTTGAGGCCAGCTGTGCCTTCCAGCTAACACTTATTGAAGTTGAGATTCTGTCTTCCCACAAAGAGCAGACAGGGGCCCCATCCTTCCTGATGATTACATTTCAAAGGAATGGCTTTCAAGTCCTTGAAAAAGACACCTTTGGTTGTAGGGGAGACATATATAGATATCTCAAAGGGACAGAGGAAGACTTGACTATAGTCAGTTTGTTTGTTTTTGTTAATAAGTGCTCTGGGGGCCTATCCTCAGGTGTGAGCTGGAACAAAGGTAAATTGTTTTGGTGGCCTTAAGCATTTCCAGGCAGGAGCTCCAGGCAGTGCCGGGGGCTAGGACAACCCAGGGACAGTCTTCCGCTTCCAAAAATCATATTGGAGTTTAGTCAAAGAGAGAATTTCTGTTGCAGTTTTCCTAACTATGACACAGCAGCTCCATCTGTTTAAGGACAGACCATTATGCTAAAGTCCAGTTTTAGAGGGCTTCCCTTGTGGCTCAGTGGTAAAGAATCTGCCTGCCAAGCAGGAGATGCAGGACACTGGAGTTCGATCTCTGGGTTGGGAAAATCCTCTGGAGAAGGAAATAGCAACCCACTCCAGTATTGTTGCCTGGGAAATCCCATTGACAGAGGAGCCTGATGAACTACATTCCATGGGGTCGCAAAGAGTCAGACACAACTTTAATGAATAAACAACAAGAGCAACAACCAGTTGTAGATGCTATGTGCACAGCCTGCTTCCCTCTGAACCACGGCACTATCTCACAGACTATCCAACAAATAAATCCAAGCCATAATTTACCGAATTTATAGAAAGGAATATGCAAGAAAAGATAGGTATAATCACAGTGAAACAAAAACCATCCGGCCATCCCTGGAAAAACACAAAAACCAAACTATTTAGTGCATTGAATAAATTCTTATTTTGTGTAAATTCTTTTTCTGCAGCCATGGGGCACCTAGAGTTACCCACATATAACTCTGCATTCAGGAGCCTAACGTCCAAGAATGTTTATTAGTAACTTGAAATAGGAAGTGGTATATGATTGGTGTCTTTTAAGTGGTAGAGATTACTTTTGGCATTGAAGTCCCAGGGAAGATTTGAATAATTCAGTAAGGCTTCATGACAGAGGTTGAGTAAGCCTTGAAGGAACAGTCAGATTTCAGTAGTTAGAAGAAACAGTCTTCTTTGGTCCTCAACATGAGAAGACTCCATTATCAGGGAAGAGGAAATTGCAAAAATATTTCAAAACCTGTACCCAAGCAGAACCCTAGGGGACAGACCTTCTCCCCTATATCCTCTGCTATAGCTCCTCCCTGAAGTACCCACCTAATAGTATCTGATGCGCATTTCCTGAGTTGTTTTACAGATGCTCAAATTCCCACCCAATGGAAGAAATTAACTACTTGATGACCATGAGCAGCTAGCCCCCAGGCCTATGGGAGCTTAAGGATTGATAATGCTGACCCCCATGTGACACTGTCTTGTTACCACATCTTCCAACCAATCAGAGAATTGTGCATGAGCTGATCATATACCCTGAAACCCCCCTCCCTCACCTGGCTTTAAAAAATGCTTTGCCATATGGTAATGAACCTGCCTACAATATGGGAGACTCAGGTTTGAACCCTGCCTGGATCAGGAAGATTCCCTGGAGAAGGAAATGGCAAGCCACGTCAGTATTCTTGCCTGGAGAATTCCATGGACTGAGGAGACTGGTGGCTAGAATCCATGGGATTACAAAGGATCAGACACAACTGAGAAACTAACACTTTCACTTTCAGCCTCAATGGGAGAATGGATACCTGCGTGCGTATGGCTAAGTTACCCTGCATTCACTTGAAACTACCACAGTGTTGCTAATTGGCTACACACCCACACAAAACAAAAAGTTAAAAAAAAAAAAAAATGCTTTGCCAAAGTCCACTGGAGGGTTCAGGCTTTTTGAACGCCTAGCTATCCTGGTCTCCTTGTATTCGTACCCGCAATGAATGCTGTACTTTCCTTCATCACAACTTAATGTCAGTACATTGGTTCTACTGTGTGTGGGTGAGCAGACCCAAGTTTTGCTCACACAAACCCACAGATCAAAAGATAATTTAGGGATTTTCCTCTTCATTAATAAGTTTTTTGCAATTGACTGTTAAGCACAGTCCTTCCATACGTATTTGGCAACTAAATGAATTCAGATATTGAGCCACTCTCCAAGAGAGATTCTGTAAAGAGTCAATGTTAAATTGGGAAAGAACAAGGAGTTATCAACTCCCACATCTGACACCTCTTGACTTTCCTCTGTACCACATTACCTTGTTAATGTTTTACTCCAGGTCCAGTGAAGGGTTATCCTGAGGGAAATAGTGAAAAGATGCTGAATATTACTAGCTTGGGGAAGTTGTTGAAGCCATGAATTGGCATGGGGGCACTAGACCCTGGAGAATGATTGGGAGGAAGATAGCAAATTCCACATTGGGCTCATCTGGTGTGTTTCATAAAGAATGAAAGTGAAATTTTCTCTTTGTCTGTAGGGCTGATAAGTGTAGAACTTGAGAGAAGCAGAAATTGAAGATACAGGTTGTAGAACAATTAGCTTGTAGGTGGTTCATACAACCACATGAGTGGAGCGATCACTCAAAATCCACATCTCTTTTATTATTAAAACAGCAAAACAAATCAGATTTATTAATTAAAACACTAGATTTTACTAGATGTACAGTTGAGGGGTAGAAACCTTCATCAACATAATTTCTACCAATAAGTAGGCCTTTTAAACAAAGATTAAATTAGATAATTATAAAAAAGCATTAGTAGGATAAGTTCAGTGCATTATTCAGAATAAAGTCATATCTTAGGGCTCCTATCAAAACATGGTTTTCTTGGCCAATGACACCTGACATTTTATTGTATATCCCTATTTTAAATTTACAGTTTTTAGTTCACCATTTGAAGGAAACTGGGTTAGGGTCATTCCATAAATATTTACTGAATTGTTACCAGATGCCAGGTAATGGAGATAAAAAGATGAAAACAAGAGCACCTGATTGTTATTCTTTGTGCTTTTTTTTTTTTAGAACTGATTTTATTGAGTTCCTCTTAGTTTCTAGACAGTGTCCTGGCACTAATGTTGCAGTGATAAGAGAAACCCAACCTTCAAGTGCTTAGTGTAGTAGTTTAGGTTGTTGAATACATGTTGAATCAACAGTGGGAAGATGGATGTTTCTTATGTTTGCACATCATTTAGACAATAGTAACAGTTAATTATGTTAACTTAAAATTATATATATTATGTATAAATATAATATTTATATAAATATATATTATAAAAAACATTTAATTATGTTTCTTATGGCAGAAAGCAAAGAAGAACTAAAGAGCCTCTTGATGAAAATGAAAGAAGGGAGTGAAAAAGTTGGCTTAAAATTCAACATTCAAAAAACTAAGATCATGGCATCTGGTCCCATCACTTCATGGTAAATAGTTGGAAAAACAGTGGAAACAGTGAGAGACTTTATTTTTGCCACTGCTGCTGTTAAGTCGCTTCAGTTGTGTCTGACTCTGTGTGACCCCATAGACAGCAGCCCACCAGGCTCTGCCGTCCCTGGGATTCTCCAGGCAAGAACACCGGAGTGGGTTGCCGTTTCCTTCTCCAATGCATGAAAATGAAAAGTGAAAGTAAAGTCACTCAGTTGTGTCCGACTCTTTGCGACCCCATGGACTGCAGCCTACCAGGCTCCTCCGTCCATGGAAGTATCCAGGCAAAAGTAATGGAGTGGGTTGCCATTGCCTTCTCCAATTTTTGAGGGCTCCAAAATTACTGCAGATGTTGACTACAGCTGTGAAATTAAAAGATGCTTGCTCCTTGAAAGAAAAGCTATGACCAACCTAGACAGCATATCAAAAAGCACAGACATTACTTTGCCAACAAAGGTCCATCTAGTCAAAGCTATGGTTTTTCCAGTAGTCATGAATGGATGTGAGAGTTGGACTATAAAGAAAGCAGGGTGCTGAAGAATGAATGCTTTTGAACTATGGTGTTGGAGAAGACTCTTGAGAGGCCCTTGGACTGCAAAATAAAATCAGTCCATCCTAAAGGAAATCAGTCCTGAGTATGCATTGGGAGGACTGATGCTGAAACTGAAACTCCAATACTTTGGCCACCTGATGTGAAGAACTGACTCATTGGAAAAGACCTGATGCTGGGAAAGATTGAAGGTGGGAGGAGAAGGGGATGACAGAGGATGAGATGGTTGGATGGCATCACTGATTTGATGGACATGAGTTTGAGCAGGCTCTGGGAGTTGGTGATGGACAGAGAAGCCTGGTGTGCTGGAGTCCAGGGGTCTTGAAGAGTTGAACATGGCTGGGTGACTGGACTGAACAGTTAATTAGGAAACATGACAGTGTTAAACTGCCTTTCTTCCTTAAAGGGCATATTGCTTAATGACTTGAATATTTGTGTCCTCCAAACAGGAGGAGACTGTTGTTATGTCTATATGATATAATGCTGACAAATTCTTAGGAAACATTCATGTCCTCCTAGACCATATGAAAACCATTCTTTGGTTTGCCTTTGAAAATATCATATTGCATTTCCCAATATTATACTTACAGTGACTTATCATGTGCAACCTAGAATTGCATCTTCCTTGAAATATGAACACTTTTTCAAATTTTAGTGGTAGCACAAGTCTCTAAATTCTCTTAGGTGGAAGTCTTCCCAGTCTATTTTATGTAAAATCTTATCCCCATCCATGTGATATTTCCTCTTGAATTTTAGTTCCAGTATCAAAGTCTTTTCTGGCCATTCTTTTAATATTTTGTGTGGATTTTCATTGAGAAAAACTCAGTACCGCTGTTAGAAAATATTTGGTATTTATTTATTTTAATATAAATTTATTTAATTGGAGGTTAATTACTTTATAATATTGTATTGGTTTTGCCATACATCAACATGAATCTGCCACAGGTATACATGTGTTCCCCATCCTGAACCCCCCTCCCTCCTCCCTCCCTGTACCAACCCTCTGGGTCATCCCAGTGCACCAGCCCCAAGCATCCAGTATCATGCATTGAACCTGGACTGGCGATTCGTCTCATATATGATATTATACGTTTCAATGCCATTCTCCTAAATCATCCCACCCTCGCCCTCTCCCACAGAGTCCAAAAGACTGTTCTATACATCTGTGTCTCTTTTGCTGTCTCACATACAGGGTTATTGTTACCATCTTTCTAAATTCCATATATATGCGTTAATATACTGTATTGGTGTTTTTCTTTCTGGCTTACTTCACTCTGTATAATCTCTTTAACAAGTGGTGCTGGGAAAACTGGTCAACCACTTGTAAAAATGAAACTAGAACACTTTCTAACACCATACACAAAAATAAACTAAAAATTGATTAAAGATCTAAACGTAAGACCAGAAACTATAAAACTCCTAGAGGAGAACATAGGCAAAACACACTCTGACATAAATCACAGCAGGATCCTCTATGACCCACCTTCCAGAATATTGGAAATAAAAGCAAAAATAAACAAATGGGACCTAATTAAATTTAAAAGCTTCTGCACAACAAAGGAAACTATAAGCAAGGTGAAAAGACAGCCTTTAGAATGGGAGAAAATAATAGCAAATAAAGCAACTGACAAACAACTAATCTAAAAAAATATACAAGCAACTCCTGCAGCTCAATTTCAGAAAAATAAATGACACAATCAAAAAATGGGCAGAAGAACTAAATAGACATTTCTCCAAAGAAGACATACAGATGGCTAACAAACACATGAAAAGATGTTCAACATCACTCATTATCAGAGAAATGCAAATCAAAACCCCAGTCAGAATGGTTGCTATACAAAAGTCTACAATAAATGCTGGAGAGGGTGTGGAGAAAAGGGAACCCTCTTACACTGTTGGTGGGAATGCAAATAAGTACAGCCACTATGGAGAACAGTGTGGAGATTCCTTAAAAAACTGGAAATAGAACTGCTTTATGATTCAGCAGTCCCACTGCTGGGCATACACACCGAGGAAACCAGAATTGAAAGGGACACGTGTAACCCAATGTTAATTGCAGCACTGTTTATAATATCCAGGACATGGGAGCAACCTAGATGTCCATCAGCAGATGAATGGATAAGAAAGCTGTGGTACATATACACAATGGAATATTACTCAGCCATTAAAAAGAATACATTTGAATCAGTTCTAATGAGGTGGATGAAACTGGAGCCTATTATACAGAATGAAGTAAGCCAGAAAGAATATTTGCTATTTAGTATCTAGTAACCATGGCAAGGAGATCCAACCAGTCCATTCTGAAGGAGATCAACCCTGGGATTTCTTTGGAAGGAATGACGCTAAAGCTGAAACTCCAATACTTTGGCCACCTCATGCGAAGAGTTGACTCATTGGAGAACTCTGATGCTGGGAGGGATTGGGGGCAGGAGGAGAAGGGGACAACAGAGGATGAGATGGCTGGATGGCATCACTGACTCGATGGACGTGAGTCTGAGTGAACTCCGGGAGTTGGTGATGGACAGGGAGGCCTGGCATGCTGCGATTCATGGGGTCTCAAAGAGTTGGACACAACTGAGCAACTGAACTGAACTGAACCATGACATATCATGGAAGAAGGCTTCCATTTCCTTAAAGCACAACATTTGTTGTTGTTCAGTTGCTAAGACAAGTCCAACTCCTTTTGACCCCATGGACTGCAGCATACCAGGATCCTCTGTCCTTCACTATTTCCCCAAGTTCGCTCAGATTCATGTCCATTGAGTCAGTGATGCTATCTAACCAACTCATCCACTGCTGCCCCCTTCTCCTTTCTCCTTCAATGTTTCCCAGCATCACAGTCTTTTCCAGTGAGTTAACTCTTTGCATCAGGTGGCCTAAGTATTGGAGCTTCAGTTTCAGTCCGTCCAATGAATATTCAGGGTTGATTTCCTTTAGGATTGACTGGTTATGAGGCTCTAATCTCATTCACGAGGGCTCTACCTTATGATTTAATCACCTTGGAGATTAGGAATTCAATTTCTAAATTTTGAGGGGACGCAAACATTCAGACCATAGCAATACTAAATAGTAAATCCCTTTCGGTTTGTAAACTATAAAGTCAGCTACCATACTGAGGGATTATTGGATGACTCTTCATGATTCTTTTTAGAGGAGAGAATTGTCCCTCATCAAGGTGTATTGGAATTCGTTTTCTAATTTTTCAAAATTCTGTAAGGATTTATTTCTTTTTCTCTTCATGTCTGTAGCACTGGAAAGGTTTGCAAGATTCCTGCTTCACAGGTATTAACTTCATTCAGTGAGGCAAAGTCAAAATTCTTCAGTGGGTTGTTCTGATAGACAGGGAGAGGGATGGCTTGTTTTCTGATATTTGTTGTCTCATGTCTTTGCTTTTTCTTCCTTCACCCCCGAACTCTGAAGTGTTGCTTCTCCCTTTGGATTTTACAGTTTTCCTCTCTAGAAGCTGTGCTTCAAAGGTCACTTTGCAACGTGCTCATTTTCTAATTTTTTTTTTTTTTCATGCATATGTTTACGTCCCTTCCATGTCTGGTCTACCAGGAAATGCCTTCATTTTTTTAAATAAAGTAATTGCATTAATTAATTACTTTATTGGCCACATCGTACAGTGTGTGGGGTCTAGTTCCCTGATGAGGGGTCAAAGCTGTAACCACTGGACCTCCCGGGAAGTCCTGGAAACTCTTTCATTTTGTATTTTGATTTTCTTCAGACTCAGAGTGCATTCCTCTTTTTGGTGATGGTTAAGATCAATTCTAGGACCATCCCTTTCTCCCTGGTTTCTCCCCACAGTTTCTTGGCCTGCTTTTTCTTGCCACAAAACTTTAAAGCAGGATAAGCAAAGGACAGACTGTTCACTAGAATTTTACCCTTTTGCATTTAAATTCTCCAGTTGTGTTGTGGGATAGCATTTTCTGTCTTCAAGTTTGAGAGGAGGTAGTTTTTTCAAATCCCTTAATTTTTCTGTGGTATTTGAGGAGGAAGTATTGGAAGACAGGGACCAAAGCAGCAACTGCTGTCTTCAGCTATCCTGAAATTAAGGAACTTTTTATCAACAAATAGTGTTGAAATACTATCCTCTAAGGATAGTAAAACTAAAAAAAAAATTACTTCAACTCCACTCTCAGGCATCATACCAAGCAGAAAAAATTAATTTGGGATGGATCATAGGCCTAAGCATAAAGGCTAAAATAACAAATCTGGAGAAAACCATAGGAGACTGTCTTTTTGACTATGGGTAGGTGAAGATTTCTTAAGTATGACATAAAAAGCAATAACCATCAAGCAAGAAATGATTAAAAAACTATTAAAATTAAAATATTTTCATCAAAAGGTTCTATTAATCAAATGAACAAGCAAGCCACAGAATTTGTAAACATAGTCATAAAATTCAAAAGTGAAGAAAGAATTATATTCAGACTATAGAAACCCTGTACTGTGTGTGCTAAATCCCTTCAGTCATGTCTGACTCTTTGAGACTCCATGGACTATAGCCCGCCAGACTCCTTTTTTCTATGGGATTCTCCAGGCAAGAATACTGGAGTGGGCTGCCATCTCCTCCTCCAAGGGATCTTCCAGACCCAGAGATCGAATCCACACCTCCTGCATTGCAGGTGGATTCTTTACCCCTGAGCCTTTGGGAAAGCCCATAAAGAACCTGTACCACTCAATAGTTGAAAAGACAAGTCATTCCATTTTATAAGCCTTCTAATAGACATTTCAGAAAGAATTTATAAACGATTAAAATGCACTTAGTAAGGAGTAAAAATTATTAGTTATCAGAGAGATACAAATTAAAACCACAGTGAAATATCACCACGCACCTATGAGATTGGCTAAAATGGAAATCCTGGCATCTGGTAAGAATGTAAAATGGTACAATAAACTTGGGGAAAGACCTGGCTGTTTCTTATACAATTAAATATGTACTTAGAGTATGACCCAGCCATTGCATTCCTATATATTTATCCAAGAGAAATGAAACCACACATCCACAAAAACTGTTCGTGGCAAGCTTATTCATAATAGACAAATGCTCTTAACAACCCCAATGTCCATCAACAACATATTGCATCGGCAAATGTTAGTATCTTCATGTAATGGATGGTTTCTCAGTAATAAAAAGAAATGAATTGCTGCTACATTCAAAGACATAGAAAACTTTCCAAAATATTATGTTAAGTGAACACTAGATACAAAAGTGTATGTACTGAATGAGTCCATTGATTTGCAGCTTTAGAGCAGGCAAAATTAATGGTATAAACAACAACTGAAACAAGCAAACATAACATTGGTTGCCTCTGGCTGTGAGGAGAGGTGGTAACTCTCCAAGAAGAGGTATGGGGGATTTTCCAGAAATAGTAACATTCTACCTTGATAAGGTTGTGGTTGCATGGGTATAAGTATTTCTCAAAGCTCATGAAATTGTATACTTTTACCTTTGGGGTATTGCATACCTTTTTGTATACCTTTACCTTTTACCTTAAAAAATAGGTGGTAACTGACAATAGGTTACAATGTACAATTTGTATATACTACAGTTTCTGTAGAGACTGCAAAACATCCCAAATTACAAATTCTGTGCAAAAGAAATTTTCCATAGAATGGAAATCCCATAGAATGAAACTACTTTAATTATATATTTGGCTTAGTCTCAAGCATGTTATACAGGCTACAAGCTCTTGTGCTAGCTTGTATTCTATCAAATATGATCATGATAAAGCTGTTTGGAATAATTAAAGAAGCGTCAGCAGAGACCACCAAACTTGCTGCAACAAAAATTGTTTTTCCTACAATCTAATCTCATTTCACACTTTCAACTTGTGATTACTAAAATCATCAGATGGAGCTGAGAAATTACTCATGAAATTGATTCTTCTTAACCATGCATCTCTCATCCCTGGGAAGAAAAGGTGCTGGGTCAAAGCCTAGAATTCCATTATCCACTTTAGTTGGTTGGCACTTGCTCGATCCTAAATGCTGTAAACTGGTTCCTGATGAACAATGGTACAAAACCAAAGCATAATTGGCAGAGAAAGCTGAGAAAGCCCAAAGAAAGGGCCTAAGGCATCTGTGTCTTGGATCCACTGGCTGAGCAATTCCAGAAAGGAAGGCGCGAGGCCAGCATCTTGGTCTGAGCGGTCCTGTCGTATCATCATTTCATGAGAACTTGGCATTATATCATGAAAAGGCTAACATCTAAAGTTGGAACTTGTCTTGGTAGGCAACAACGATCATATACTTTTAAAGATAGAATTGCACTGTCTCCTCTGAATTAACTACTTTTGTTTTCTTATATTAAATATTTTAAGAGATCTGGAATTGTCCAAAGTCCTACCATATTTTAGGGAAGGCAGGCTAGCAGGAAGCAGCTCTTGCATAGGACCAGCATGTGAGTGGAGAGGATCTTAGGTCTGGTTCTCCAGAAGCACATGCTGAGCACATGCTGAGACCGGGATTCACTTGCAAGGGATTGCTTAAGGAGGGACACCTGGGGGAGATGGGTAGATAAGCAGATGAGGGAAGCAGGTCAGAGTAAAAAGAGGAAGCCAAGCATAGAGGTGACCACAGGCATGAGTCCTACCACTGGATAAGCTTTAGCCTGATCCCAGAGACCAACAGGAATGAAAGTGACACCTCAAAGGGTATTCCAGAGGTGAGGAAGCCAGACTTTTATAAACTTTCCTACTCAACAGCCACTGTTTACCAGTAGTTGGGGTGAAGAGTAGGAAACCTCCAGGTACTTCTGCTCACAGTATCTGCTGGCAAATCTGCTCCAGAGGCCCCAGAGCAGCTCTCTGAAGGGGGACCCTGGCCACCGAATGCAGATCTCAGGGTACGCTCTCCATCCTCAGAGAAAACTTAAAAGGGTGTCCAAGAAATCTGGGGGAATAGCAACATTGCCCACTAAATCCAGGACATTTACTACCAAGATTGTCCACGAAAAAGTGGACAGATTGAGAGATAAATGGTCATCAATTAGCAACTTCTCTTTTGTTCTTAAGCAGTAGTTCCAGCATTTATTCTCCCAGTCCCCGACAAGTATATATTGTTGTGTAGCCACTAAGTCATGTCCAACTCTTTATGCCCCTATGGACCGTAGCCCACCAGGCTCCTCTGTCCATTCTTCCCAGGCAAGAATACTAGAGTGGCCTGCCACTTCCTCATCTAGGGGGATCTTCCTGGACCAGGGATCGAACCGTGTCTCCTGAAACTGGTAGTTGGATTCTTTACCACTGAGCCACCAAATATATATATATTTATTCTAAATGTATGTATACATATTCTATGTATTTATGTGTGTGTATTTTTAGTACATATGGATCTGCTTATTTTCTTTTTAGTGATTAGAAAGTATTCTACAGTATGTATTGATTAAACTTATTTTCTCATTCACCCACCGATGGACATTTCTATTTATCTTTTTTATTGCTTTCTTTAACAAACTGTGTTCAATAAATATCTTTTACATGTTTTTTAGAAATTGTGTGCATGAGAAAAATTGCTAACAATGAGATTGCTAGGTCAAAGGAAATATACATTTTATAATAACTATAATATATAAAAAACTAAATCACTATGTTGTACACTTGAGACTAATATAATATTTAAATCAACTCTACTTCAATTAAAAAATAAAATACACAGACATAGAAAACAAACTATGGTTACCAAAGGGGGAAGGGGAAGGGATAAGTGAGGAGTTTGGAATTAATATATGCATAGTACTATATATAAGGTAAGTAAGTAAGTAAGTAAGGTCACTCAGTCGTGTCCGACTCTTTGTGACCCCGTGGACTGCAGCCCANAACACTAGATACAAAAGTGTATGTACTGAATGAGTCCATTGATTTGCAGCTTTAGAGCAGGCAAAATTAATGGTATAAACAACAACTGAAACAAGCAAACATAACATTGGTTGCCTCTGGCTGTGAGGAGAGGTGGTAACTCTCCAAGAAGAGGTATGGGGGATTTTCCAGAAATAGTAACATTCTACCTTGATAAGGTTGTGGTTGCATGGGTATAAGTATTTCTCAAAGCTCATGAAATTGTATACTTTTACCTTTGGGGTATTGCATACCTTTTTGTATACCTTTACCTTTTACCTTAAAAAATAGGTGGTAACTGACAATAGGTTACAATGTACAATTTGTATATACTACAGTTTCTGTAGAGACTGCAAAACATCCCAAATTACAAATTCTGTGCAAAAGAAATTTTCCATAGAATGGAAATCCCATAGAATGAAACTACTTTAATTATATATTTGGCTTAGTCTCAAGCATGTTATACAGGCTACAAGCTCTTGTGCTAGCTTGTATTCTATCAAATATGATCATGATAAAGCTGTTTGGAATAATTAAAGAAGCGTCAGCAGAGACCACCAAACTTGCTGCAACAAAAATTGTTTTTCCTACAATCTAATCTCATTTCACACTTTCAACTTGTGATTACTAAAATCATCAGATGGAGCTGAGAAATTACTCATGAAATTGATTCTTCTTAACCATGCATCTCTCATCCCTGGGAAGAAAAGGTGCTGGGTCAAAGCCTAGAATTCCATTATCCACTTTAGTTGGTTGGCACTTGCTCGATCCTAAATGCTGTAAACTGGTTCCTGATGAACAATGGTACAAAACCAAAGCATAATTGGCAGAGAAAGCTGAGAAAGCCCAAAGAAAGGGCCTAAGGCATCTGTGTCTTGGATCCACTGGCTGAGCAATTCCAGAAAGGAAGGCGCGAGGCCAGCATCTTGGTCTGAGCGGTCCTGTCGTATCATCATTTCATGAGAACTTGGCATTATATCATGAAAAGGCTAACATCTAAAGTTGGAACTTGTCTTGGTAGGCAACAACGATCATATACTTTTAAAGATAGAATTGCACTGTCTCCTCTGAATTAACTACTTTTGTTTTCTTATATTAAATATTTTAAGAGATCTGGAATTGTCCAAAGTCCTACCATATTTTAGGGAAGGCAGGCTAGCAGGAAGCAGCTCTTGCATAGGACCAGCATGTGAGTGGAGAGGATCTTAGGTCTGGTTCTCCAGAAGCACATGCTGAGCACATGCTGAGACCGGGATTCACTTGCAAGGGATTGCTTAAGGAGGGACACCTGGGGGAGATGGGTAGATAAGCAGATGAGGGAAGCAGGTCAGAGTAAAAAGAGGAAGCCAAGCATAGAGGTGACCACAGGCATGAGTCCTACCACTGGATAAGCTTTAGCCTGATCCCAGAGACCAACAGGAATGAAAGTGACACCTCAAAGGGTATTCCAGAGGTGAGGAAGCCAGACTTTTATAAACTTTCCTACTCAACAGCCACTGTTTACCAGTAGTTGGGGTGAAGAGTAGGAAACCTCCAGGTACTTCTGCTCACAGTATCTGCTGGCAAATCTGCTCCAGAGGCCCCAGAGCAGCTCTCTGAAGGGGGACCCTGGCCACCGAATGCAGATCTCAGGGTACGCTCTCCATCCTCAGAGAAAACTTAAAAGGGTGTCCAAGAAATCTGGGGGAATAGCAACATTGCCCACTAAATCCAGGACATTTACTACCAAGATTGTCCACGAAAAAGTGGACAGATTGAGAGATAAATGGTCATCAATTAGCAACTTCTCTTTTGTTCTTAAGCAGTAGTTCCAGCATTTATTCTCCCAGTCCCCGACAAGTATATATTGTTGTGTAGCCACTAAGTCATGTCCAACTCTTTATGCCCCTATGGACCGTAGCCCACCAGGCTCCTCTGTCCATTCTTCCCAGGCAAGAATACTAGAGTGGCCTGCCACTTCCTCATCTAGGGGGATCTTCCTGGACCAGGGATCGAACCGTGTCTCCTGAAACTGGTAGTTGGATTCTTTACCACTGAGCCACCAAATATATATATATTTATTCTAAATGTATGTATACATATTCTATGTATTTATGTGTGTGTATTTTTAGTACATATGGATCTGCTTATTTTCTTTTTAGTGATTAGAAAGTATTCTACAGTATGTATTGATTAAACTTATTTTCTCATTCACCCACCGATGGACATTTCTATTTATCTTTTTTATTGCTTTCTTTAACAAACTGTGTTCAATAAATATCTTTTACATGTTTTTTAGAAATTGTGTGCATGAGAAAAATTGCTAACAATGAGATTGCTAGGTCAAAGGAAATATACATTTTATAATAACTATAATATATAAAAAACTAAATCACTATGTTGTACACTTGAGACTAATATAATATTTAAATCAACTCTACTTCAATTAAAAAATAAAATACACAGACATAGAAAACAAACTATGGTTACCAAAGGGGGAAGGGGAAGGGATAAGTGAGGAGTTTGGAATTAATATATGCATAGTACTATATATAAGGTAAGTAAGTAAGTAAGTAAGGTCACTCAGTCGTGTCCGACTCTTTGTGACCCCGTGGACTGCAGCCCACCAAGCTCCTCAGTCCATGGGATTTTCCAAGCAAGAATAAGCAAAAAGGACTTACTGTATAGCACAAGGAACTCTGCTCAATATTCTGTAATAAACCAAATGGGAAGATAATTTGAAAAAGAATAGATACTTGCATATATATGTATATAATTGAATCACTTTGCTCTACACTTGAAACTAATGTAACACTGTAAATCAACTTTGCTGCTGCTGCTAAATCACTTCAATCGTGTCCGACTCTGTGTGACCCCATAGATGGCAGCCCACCAGGCTCCGCCGTCCCTGGGATTCTCCAGGCAAGAACACTGGAGTGGGTTGCCATTTCCTTCTTCAATGCATGAAAGTGAAAAGTGAAAGTGAAGTCGCTCAGTCATGCTCGACTCTTAGCGATCCCATGGACTGCAGCCCACCAGGCTCCTTCGTCCATGGGATTTTCCAGGCAAGAGTACTGGAGTGGGTTACTCCAATATAAAATAATAAAATTTTTAAAGGATCTGAAAAAGAATATCTAATATCTGCCTTGGAGAAGGCACTCGCAACCCACTATACTGCTGCAAACAGAGGCTCAACATTTTGTAATTACAAAAAAGACTGTTAATGCCACATGTCTCCTTGTCTCAAACCGCCCATATTTTAGTATCTCCTCTCTTGTTAATCCACACAGATGTTGAGCTTTAATTGGCAACTCATTCTGAAATCTCTTGGGACTTTTGAGCACTCTAATGTTGACATTTGCAGGATGGAAAGTTCTAGCAACAGAATGGCCATCAGCTAATGACTCACACAGCACAGCTTTGTGTCTGACTCTGTGTGCTCCTTTTCACTTCAATATGTTAAGTTTTGAAGGGAAGTAATTATTGTGGAGTTGAGGCATTAAAATGAGACTAGAGACATAAATGTTCTCTCTTCAACTGTAAGATCTAACTCATATGCTTTTCTTTAATTTTGTAAAAACAGAAACTTTTTTCCATACCATTTCTGTTTTTTTTTCACCCCATTTAAATTACTGTGTGTATTTCAACTCTCCCCCTCTATTTTCCTGTACAACTTCTTCTTTAATTTCTTAACTCTACATAATTATGGATTAAACTGAAACAAGCTGCTTAATTTCTCTGTATCACAATTTATTTTTGAAGCAAAGATAATCACAAAACTGGAGACTGCTGCACACAAACCACTGTAAATATTAATGAAGAAATGTGTGCAAATTCTGGAAAACAAATCCCAAAGTTCCTCACTCAAGATAAGATACCACTATTATCCTTATGAAAGTTTACCAAAATGCCACTGGATACATACACTCATGACAGCCATGATGCTTACGGTAGCAAATAATAAAAACAAAAAGTTCGTGTAAAAAAAAAAAATAAATACCAAAAAAAAAAATAAATAAATATTAAAAAAAAAAAAATCAATCCAGGTAGTTTATTCATTTATGAGCCTGAGAGCCCAGGAGGACAAACTTTAGGCATTACTTGTTCAAGGGTTATTTTCTATTTTTTGGTGACATTATCTAGGCTCTGTATTCTTTCTGTGCCAACTTCATTATGGAAGAATATGGCACTGCTGGGTGTAAATGATCTTGCTTATATCTATTCTCTTCTTACAGTCATCAAAAAAGTTCCAAGCTCAGTGGAAGAAGGCGAGTGTGGGATGATTTGAGAGAATAGCATTGAAACATGTATGTATTTCATGTATTTCTTATGTGAAATAGATTGCCAGTCCAGGTTTGATGCATGAGACAGGGGGCTCAGGGCTGGTGCCCTGGGATGACCCTGAGGGATGGGATGGGGAGGGAGGTTTCAGGATGGGGAGCACATGTACACTCATGGCTGATTCATGTGACTGTATGGCAAAACCCACCACAATATTGTAATTAGCCTCCAATTAAAATAAATAAATAATTTTTTTTTCAAATTTCCTCTAAAAAACAAAAAGTTCCAAGCTCAATTCTAATCAGTTCCTTCTTCATGAGATGCTAACTTGTGATTCAAACCCTGAACTCTGGAGCCATGGGAGGATTGGTTTCTGTCTGAATCAATGGATTTCTGAAAGGATCTCCATGGGGAAAGGACCTGGGATTTCTCTGGTTGTCTTGGAACAATCAGGGCTCACTCCTAGAGTTGGAGAGAGGACTCAAATCACATAGCAGCTACACAACAAAGGAAGGGCGGGATGGATGCACAGACGGGGAACTCAGTCTCCACTATAACTCAGTTATAGCCATCATTTCACACGAGTCAGCTGAGTAAAAGGAGTCTTTACATATGGAACCTGCTATAACTGTAAGATTTGCTGTTGTTGTTGTTGAGTTGTTAAGTCATGTGCGACTCTCTGCAACCTCATGGACTGTAGCACACCAGGTTCTTCTGTCCTTCACTGTCTCCCAGAGTTTGCTCAAATTCATGTCCATTGAGTCAGTGATGCTACTTAACCATCTCTTCCTTTGTCACCTTCTTCTTCTTTTGCCTTCAATCTTTCCCAGCATTAGGGCCTTTTCCAATGAGTCAGCTCTTCACATTAGGTGGCCACAGTTTTTGAGCTTCAGCTTTAGAATCAGTCCTTCCAATGAATATAATTGTGTGAGATACTCTGCTAATACTAACAGATGAGAAATTAAACAGTAATGTCACCCATGTTATTGCTTTACTGCTCTGTTAAGAAAAAAAAGTCAATTTTCATTGTCTGAAAGCTAACCAATATGTTTTCTATCATTCTTTTCATGCTTTCTGTCAAATATTCAAATTTTGATCTCCTGTTTCATAATAAATGGCTTAGATAAATTTCAACAAACTCTAAAACACTTGTTTTTGGGTAAGAAAACTCTCACTAATTTAGGAGAGGATCATTGTGACCTCTAGTCCCTCCACATGCTCCAACAGCCTTCCCAAGTCTACCACAGATAAACATGAAATGTCAGTAAAATCAAGTACTTTCCAGGCACACATAGCTCCAAGATAAATCCCCTAGTTTCTGCCTTCAAAAAGATGACTGCCATGAACCTTTCTTACACACACAAACACAAACCTGTAATTGTGCAAAGCTATGGGTCCACAATTGCACAAAATGCTTTCACATACATTATCGCAAACATAAGTCTTAAAAATGAAGGCTGGGGAATTGACCCAGATCAAGGGAAGGTCAGAGACCTAGAGAACGATAAAGATGGACAAATAAGAGTAGCCATGGACACTTGGCTGGAGATCAAACCAGTCAGTCCTAAAGGAAGTCAACCCTGAATATTTGCTGGAAGGGCTGATGCTAAAGCTGAAGCTCCAGTAGTTTGGCCACCTGATGTAACTGTTGCAACTCACTGTCAAAGGCCCTGATGCTGAGAAAGATTGTGGGTAGGAGGAGAAGGTGGTGAGAGAGAAAGAGATGGCTGGATGGCATCACTTGAGCAAACTCTGAGAGATAGGAAAGGACAGGGAAGCCTGGTGTGCTGCAGTCCATGGGGTCTCAAAGAGTCAGACACAACTGAGAGACTGCCCCAAAACAACAACACAACTGAGTGAGCAAACAACAACAACAATAACAACAATGGACACTTAGCTAGGAAACTGACAAGGTGCAGGAGGAGAATCCCAGGGTAGGAGGAGCCTGGTGGGCTTCCGTCTATGGGGCTGCACAGAGTCGGACACGACTGAAGTGACTTAGCAACAGCAGCAGCAGCAGGAGGAGGAGGAACTTGCTCAAAGAAAAGAAATGTCTTCCCAATTGGTTGATAGTGTTTGCAATTTTCTGATCTAGAAAGGAGAGAAAGGAGATAAAGAGAATTTCCTACAAGATAACAGACTTCAGGTAAATATTATTTCTAAAGATAATTTCTTTCTTTAGAGAGAAAAATTTTATCTACCTTAGGACTTCTTCTTGTGCTTAGCTATTCATTTACTTTGAACCCCTAAAATCTCTGCTAATTTATATTAGGGAAGAGTATCTAATAACTTGAAAGCCTTTAGACTATACAAGCATTTAGATGCACAGAAGGATTAAGGTGGAAATTTGACATTTTGCAGCCATTTGCTATGAAATTTTAATGTATTCTTCCTTAGAATTGATGAGGATTTCATATGTGCTCTTCTTCCTCTGTGACACTGGTATCTGTTACTGCAAAATCACATAAAGATGATGGCCTATGGAAGGTATCACAGGACATCCTAGGGATTTTAAAGTAGCAAGGTCCACATGGGTTAAACTGTCCTATATTACCTTCTGCCTCCCTGAGCCACATCTAAATTGTGGTAAAGTTTGGAACAATGTTTAAAATCATGAGCAGGGCTTCCCTGGTGGCTGGGTGTTAAAGAATTGGCCTGCCAACACAGGAGACTCAAGAGAGGTGGGTTCCATCCCTGGGTCAGGAAGTTCCCCTGGAGAAGAAATGGCAACCCGCCCCAGTATTCTTGCCTGGAAAATCTCATGGACAGAGGAGCCTGGCGGGCTACAGTCCATGAGTTCACAAAGAGTCAGACACGACAGTGCACACACACATGTGTGGATTCTAGAAAAACAGTGCTGATGCACATATTTGCAGGACAGGGATAGAGATGCAGATGTAAATGATGAACTGTGGTCGTGGTAGGGAAGGAGAGGGCGGGATGAACTGAGAAAACAGCATTAACATATATACACTGCCATGTGTAAAATAGATAGGTACTAGGAATCCACTGTATAACACAAGGAGCTCAGCTTGGTGCTCTGTGACCTAGAAGGGTGGGATGGGGGGCATGGGAGGGAGGTTCAAGTTCAGTTCAGTCGCTCAGTCGTGTCCGACTCTTTGTGACCCCATGAATCGCAGCACGCCAGGCCTCCCTGTCCATCACCATCTCCCGGAGTTCACTCAGACTCACACGTCCATCGAGTCCGTGATGACATCCAGCCATCCCATCCTCGGTCGTCCCCTTCTCCTCCTGCCCTCAATCCCTCTCAGCATCAGAGTCTTTTCCAATGAGTCAACTCTTCGCATGAGGTGGCCAAAGTACTGGAGTTTCAGCTTTAGCATCAGTCCTTCCAAAGAAATCCCAGGGTTGATCTCTTCAGAATGGACTGGTTGGATCTCCTTGCAGTCCAAGGGACTCTCAAGAGTCTTCTCCAACACCACAGTTCAAAAGCATCAATTCTTTAGCATTCAGCTTTCTTCACAGTCCAACTCTCACATCCATACATGACTACTAGAAAAACCATAGCCTTGACTAGATGGACCTTAGTTGGTAAAGTAATGTCTCTGCTTTTTAATGTGCT